>VXBT01005394.1:235229-358086 GCA_013400235.1 Oriolus oriolus | reverse complement strand
CGGGTCCCCCAGGTGTGCAAGGGTCGGGTCCCTCAGGCGTGTGAGGGTCGGGGTCCCCCAGGTGTGCAAGGGTCGGGTCCCTCTCCCCACACCGCGGCGGGTTTGCTGTCCCCAGAGGAGCCCCGGCGGAGAGGCCCCGACAGAGCATCCCCTGCAGCAGCCGGCAGTGCCCGCAGCGTTGGCAGGAGCCGCTTGGTGTCACTCCTCCATCGTGAGTGCTGCGGGAAGCGAAGGCAGCGCTGAAATTAAACCCTGCCCGCCGTCCGCGCCTCCTTCGGCAGCAGTGCCGGAGGCAGGTGCGGAAGGGCAGAGCTCTTCGTGCAAGTTTTTACACTATTTCTTTCCATTCCTCATTGTGACGATGTACTTTTCCACTGGCAGAATATTTCAGTCTAAAATGCTTCTACAGGGGTAATTTGCCCTGGCATAGTTTGGCTTGTTTTGTAAGATTTTTTTCAGTGGCTGCCGAACTATTTCCTTCTTAGTAGGAAGCAGTACAAATTTAAAAAAAAAAAAATTACAATACAATTTAGTGATGATTGGGATAGAATAGGAAAGGTAATAGAAATGTCTGGATTGGAATTGTTACAGGAAGGTCTCTTTCCATTATGTTTCCAGTCCCGGCTTGCAATGGAAAAAGGGTAAATTAATGTCTGGATTTATAACTTTTATAACTGAAGCCAGAAGGGGCAATACCTGTTTACCCCAGTGCTGAATTTGACTCAACTGGCTCCATGCTTTTGGATGCCTGTCCCAGTAGAGCTGAAGGTCTGAAATATATTCCAGCCAAGAATATGGGTTGAAAAGGGCCCCTTGGATCAGACATCTGTGCCCTACAAACATGTTCAACCCTTTAATAGATATTTAGTCCTCAAATTGTGCCTCCACACAAATGCAGAGCAGCAAAAAATTTCCTAACAGCCTTTATGAAATTTATTATCTACCTTACAAAATACTAAAAGTTGCAAAATCTGCAAAGCAGCAAAGCGTTGCAGGAAAAAAAAACACAGAAGAGATTAAAAGTCTTACTGGTGACTTAGATCCTTATAATAACGGAGGATTAGGTAAATGAAAATGTTCTGTGGTCTCAGGACACAACCCTTCTTGCACTTTGCACAGAGGAAGGCAGTCCCTTCCCAAAATAATTCCAACCTGTGCAGCTTAAGGCACATTGCTTTTTCATCCCAGTATAGTCTGATTCAGAGGTTTTAGTTTTCAAATTGTCCATTAGAACCTGACACTTGAAATGACAATGAGAATCCAAGGGGAAGGGTTGGATCATGTTACTTATGTCTATTCCATAAAAAAGTCAGGTGCTTGTCCAAACTCAATCCTACGTTTCATATCCTCTCTTCGTCTTCCATAGTTCAAAGCAACTTGATGGAGAAAGTTGCAAATACACAAACTACACTCTGTGGAGTGGCAGGATGTGGCTCCTCAGGACTCATGGCTCTGTCAGCTGCCAGGCTTGTCCTTTAGCTTTTGGGAAACAGAAGTCCTGGGATGGGATGGGATGGGATGGGATGGGATGGGATAACCTGAATGCTGTGAACAAGACTAGGATACCAAAAACTCTGCTTACTGCTTCTGTTAAAGGAAAATAACTTTTGTGTCTGTATGCCTGGGCAACTTCTGCTGGTTTTGATCTTTTAGAGCCCCCATGGGTTTGCAGAGTGAGTTTCATATCCTGCTGTGGCAGGAGCAGGTAGAGGCAGAAATCTTTAATCAAAGCTGTTAATGACTGTCTTGCCATTGGATGGCACTCCAGTCCTTACTGCTCGTGGTAATCACAGCCTGGATTTTACTTGTGCATAGCATTTTTAAGTAGCAACTAATAGGAAGACTCTTTTTTTATGGCTAATGTGATAATAAAGTCAAATTACACTTGCAGAGCTGGCTTTAGTTTCACAGCATTAGATTTTAGGAGGTCTGTGTTGAAACCTTGTCAGATTGTTTAGTTTTCTAAATAAAGATTTCCAAATGCAGTTGGTTCTGTCACAAGGGACTCAGGTGTGATGTACTCTCTAGTGTCAGAAGAGATGTGCCTGTGTTCATGATGGTAAGGTATTTTATCCCCAGGCTTTCAGTCACTGTTTCATGCTTTATGCGCTGTTTTAGATTAATGAGACAATGTTTTCAGCAGCCTTTTCCTTAAATAATCCCTTTTCCTTGCAGCAAATACAGCATACCTGAGGCTGGAACCACCTTCACCTCTGCTTCCCAGGGCTGCAGAATGGTGAGTGCTCCAGCCTGCACATCTGTAGTCTGGCAAGCATAAATAATTTTCCCTTCACGTTGAAGATACAAGTGTTCAAGGGAATGTTTGCATTTCGTTCAAAGTTGTGACTGGTGGTTTTACAAATGCAAGGAAGCATTAGCTCAAATGTGAGTTATTGATACAGCATTAGTTTCCTACTGAGACAGTTGTGTCCTTGGTGTCACTGTGAGCACAGCATGGCAGTCAGGGTAAGCAAGCCAGCTGCAAATTTACCTGGGATTCCTGCAGGGTTTTGTAGTCTGCCCCGAGTTCCTTGCTGCCAGCAGCCTTAGCTTGGAGCTAAGTGAGTTCTGTATGTGAACTGCTGACTACACTTGAGGCTGGGTATCCAAGGCAAAGTGTGTGGCAGCAATATCAACCAAGCCTCACCTCCTCTGCCACCTGCTGCTGGTTTCTGTGGTATCCCACCCCTGCAGTTGTGCCAGCAGGGGTGTTTATGCAGCTGCACTTGGAAATGGAGTTGGGAACACAGCTACTTAAAAAAAAACCAACAAAAACCCCCAAAAAACCCCACCACCACCACAACCACCAAAAAAACCACACCCCACAAAAAAAAAAAAAAAGGAAAAAAAAAAGAAAAGAGCTTTCTTCTGGATTCATTTTAAGCAAGATTAGGTCTCCAGTATAGTGAACCACATGGCCAATAAACAATTTTTCTAGAACAACAGAACACATTGATACAGGGGCAGGAAGAGAACAGAAGATGAATATCAGTACCATAAACCAGTATTACCACTCAAGACTCCATCCTGAGACACCCCAGCTAAATCTACAATTTCAGTGATCCACAGTAAACTTTGTTCTAAAATGTTATTATTTATAGTAGTAGTCGTAATTATTATTATTATTGCTATTATTTTTGTGACAAAATCCATGCCAGCCATAGGTAAGACTGTAGTTACAACAAATACCTTATGTGGAAAGAACAGCCTGAATTCCTTTTTATCTAGGAGGAGAACAAAAGCCTTCTCATTTCAGGTAAGCCTTTAAATGGGAAAAACAGTGATAGGAAAATAAAAGCTTATCCATTCTAACCAGTATTTCCTTGAAACAAATGTGACTATTTTCATATTGTCCTCTAAAGAGCAGCTATTTCTGGAGGCACATCTTAGTACTTTTACAGTGTGAGAGTTTTATCACTCTTTATTTATTTCCCATAAAGGAAGAGAAGCTCAGATCAACTCCTTTTTGCTCAATCCGAGGGGCTCAATAAAACTGCTTGGGAAACTACCACCACATTTGGGATGACAGTAGGGAGATTTACACATTGTTATTTCCCCAGCACTGTATATAAACAAATATCTTTCAGCTGAAACATTTTTTCCAAATGAGATACAGTAAAAATTTCAAATCTGACCCAGTTCGAAAAGTAAATGAGGCAGAAAAATCCTTCTGCAGGGCAAAGAAACCTCCGTGCATGGCTGGCCTTGGTGACCACCTGCCAGGAGAAGAGGGACCTATGAAACTTTCTTCTAATGTATTATCTGAATCTTATCTGCTCAAACACTTCAGAGTTCAGGAAAAGCAGCCAAAGTCAATTTTTGCTTAGAGTGTTTAAAACGAAAAATAAACAGAAGGGAGAAGTTGTGCGTGTGCAGGAGGAGGCATTGGGGTGGAGAATGGACGGGGTGGTGGGATTGGGGAGGGAATGGTTTAACCTACTTTGGCTCTTCTGAAATCCTCTTGGAAGTATCCGTTGTTTTCTCAAATGACAATGAAATTGCACAATCATAATTGTGGTGGTGGAGAGCTGCTGGTGCTCTCTCTGACCTGCCAGGTAGGTGAAACAATTGTCAGTATAAATTAGAGAATAGCTGTGTCATTACGCCAGTTAATCTGATTCTACAAAGCCTGGAAAATGCCCTCTGAAATGTGTAAAACAGAAACAGAGTTTTCAGGCCTTTGTTAGTATTTTAAAATACTTTTAAAAAGCTACAAAAATACCCCCAAACCAAACCCCTTCTGTGTGCACTGCAAACAGCAAACAGTGTGCACTGTTGTGCTGGTCCAGACACAACAAAATCCTTGGTATTTCAAGAACATTTTGTGAACTTTCCCCCGTCTTGTTATCTCAGAAGAGGTGCCTTGATGTTGCTGTTATCCATATCTGTCTGATGACTGAGATGAGTTATCTGCTCTGTGCCTCCACCCTCTCACCTGAATGGGGTGTTCTCAGCCCAGACATTGAGCTACCTTGACACCAAATGGAAATGGAAATGATTGTATTTCACCTGTAATTTCTCTTTCAGCCTATTAACACCTTATTTATTGAATGTAAGGGCTTGTGCTCTTTAGTGACCTGTCACCACTGGCTGCAAGAATAATTGTGCCTGTTTAGTATCTTTAAAAATCAGTTACTTTCTCTGTCTGTGGCATCAGGCATACCACACATGAATGTGAGTGCTCTTGATAAAGAATTAAATCACAAGCTTTTCTTTATAAAGAAAGCCCTTCCAGCGGGAATGAATCTCTCTTTCGTAGCTGATAAAACAGGAGAAAATTTAACCAAACCAATTTATTCTGGTTCCTATGAAAAATATTGTCTGTGAAAACATGGAACACTTACAAAATATCAACATTTTGCTCCTATCTGCATGTAGATCAATTTGAACAGGTCACAGTGACCTCTCAGGGAGCAGGTCTGCATGGCAACCAAAACTAATACGTATTTTAGGGACTAAGGTCTTTAAAAAAACAGAAACCACCTTTATCTGCTGAGGATCTGTTCCCACCAGGATAATTTCTATGCTATTTTGCAGTTGGTTTCAGGGTCATTTTAGCTTTTTTTTTGTTGTTTGGTTTGGTTTGGTTTCTTTTTTTCCACAAGGAACTTTTAAGATGGAACAAGGGACTTAATTTCTGCTACAGCAATGCATTTTCAATGCTTTCAATTAGAACATCTTGTTTTATGAGGTGAAAAATCTCTGCTGCCAGAGTGTAGTTTGAAGTGCAGGAAAAGGCTGTGTCTTCTCAGCAAATTGCAGTTTTTCAGTGAAGAAGCATCTCTGAAATTCATTCCACCATGCAACACTTCAGTGAAGCACAAAAGTCTGGGGTTCAAGGTTTAGTTTCCTCATCTGCAATAGAAATGTATAGCTGAGCTTGGAAGAGCAGGGATTGAGCACTGGTTGGGAATGTTTTAGCAAAGCATTATTTGTCTAAAAATGCTGTTTTGTTAGAAGAGCAAACACTTGTGGATGTGTACTTCTTACAAAAAACATCTGAGCCTCAGATGGAATTTGTAGCCAAAGAAAGAGAATAGGAGGGACTCTCTCATTCCGGAAAATGGAGAAGTCCAGTGGTCAGTGCTGGCAGTCCCAGCTTTACCTTGTGCCTCCTCTGTCTCAGAGAAGTGTCTTAAAAATTGGCTGTTTGAGATTTGTATGCCTGTTACGAGGGTTGTGTGCTCGTGTTCTCCTCTTGGAAAAGATTTGGAAGATCTTTAGCTTGTTCCAGTTTGGAACGCAGACAGATTTTGATACTTCAGGATTTTTCTCAGATATTTATTCCTGGCCCGCCTCAAGTGGTTTAAGCAGTGGTTGCATACAATGGCTTTTAGCCTTTGTACAGTCTTACTGTGCATCTTGGTTTCATTCTTCCTCTTTGGGATGTGCTCGTACCCTCCTTGTCCTGCATGTGTTGCCCAGATGAGCAATGCCATGGGATGCGTGATCCACCTCATGGCCTGGAATTCTGGCGCTGTGTCCTTGCTTGGAATAGGTGGGGCTATGTACACCCAAAACCAAAATTGTGTCTTTGGACAATAAGACAGTTGGGGCTTGTTTGTGTTTAGGTTTGCACATTCTGCACATAAGACATTGATCCCAAGTAAATAATGACCAAGAGGAAATCCATTAAATAAGTTATTCAAAATATCATAGAACTTGTCAAATTAATGATTTCACAAGCAGCATCCAACCAATTGTTTTTGCAATACAGCAGTTTTTTAGGGATTAGAGAAAATCCAAACTGTTGGCAGGCAAAATCCAGCTGAGGTGAGATCAAAATTTTGCATTTGAGCTTAAAAGTGTGGAAAATTTTGCATTGAATAATTGTCAAAAATTTTTTATAATTTTTTTTTGCTCTTGTGAAGCAGCTTTTATCAAGGCAAAGCCAGGCATGGGAGAAGGATGGATATACCAGCCTGAGGGCAGTTGCTCTTGACCAAACAGTGGTAAATGCTCAGTAACGAAGCTTTGGTCGAAGAGAAGTGGCTCAGTGAGATGTGAAGCTAGCAGAGTATCCATTACATATTAAGAGATAAATCTGTGGCTACTTTGAAAATATTCTTTATTGCTCAAACTAAGAGCAGTCAATAAGAACAACTTACAAAGGGGATGGAAAAAAAATGTTACAATTATGGTTTAAATGTTATGACATTAGAAAACTAAAATGACTTCTAATTTAGTTGTTATGAAATAATGTCAAATTGACAAGAAATATTTTCTCCATGCCAGGGTTTTAACCAAAACTAACATTTCTGAAGCCAGGATAATTTTTTAATGATAATGTGACTTGCAAAAATTTGCTTTGATTAATCCATGTATAGATGTGGGTGGGTGTAGCTTGTAGTTCACCGTAGACACTGTCCCATGGTATTTCAGCAGTGCTCAGTTTTATCAGCTGTCATTATTGAATATGCCTGTACTGTTCCTGCTGATCAGCAGGTTACTTGGATAATGAGGTAACTAAGGCATGGGAGGTTTATTAGACACTGGCACCCCATTTAAACTCTCCATGGAACAGATATGTGGGCTTGGGACAGGGCCTTTTTTCCGTGCAGAGTGGGTATGCTATTGTCCAGATTTGTCTCATTTCAGCTTAAGTAGTTCCAGATTTCAATGAAACACAATGTTTGTGAACTTTTTCCACTTCGTATGTCCCTGATGACTGGGTATATTCAGCTGAAAAGGGATTTGGACTCTCCACTTACTAATGCTGTGAGTCTGATGGTCATGATCTGGGCCAAAAGGAATTGATGAAATTGGCTTCTGGAATGTACATGAGATATTAATGATTCTAGTTTAGCCTCAAACTGTGGAAGGAAGTGCATAGCTCATTTCCCAAGATGTCCGTCCTGCTTGAAGTGAGCAGGAACAGAGTCCTTGGAGAGGCACTGAAATTCAGAGAGCAGTCTGGTAGCATTTGCTGATCCGCCTCAGTTTCCAGTCTAATCGTAACTCAGCATTTTCTGTGAAGAGCCCAAGAGCTCCAGCAATCAGGAAGGTGATGGACATCTTCAGAAGATTCTGTTGAGGATTACATTTTAAGTAACTGTCATACACATTTGTTTCCAAAATTAATTCCATTACAGACTACCATAAGATTAATAGAAAGGAAGTTTCTCCTATAAACTTTTTCAAGTCAGTGGCTAGAATGCTACAGCTGTGGATATCAATGATGGAACTCTTTCAAAAGAATCTTGGAGTTAAGTCTTTGGGGCTACTAAAATTCTCATGCAGGGCCCCGTTCCACTTTACCAGCTCAGCAGTCTTTGTGGCTGCTCAGCTCATCCATTCTGTGCAATTCTGTAGAAGATCCTGAAAGCTCTCAGCAGACCCTCACAGTCCCAGAGTGCCATGCATGGAAACCCTTACAGTTTGGTGGTTGTCAATCTGGCATTCTAAATTCATATCAGCAACACCCATTGCAGTTGTTGCTATTCGAATATTTCCTAGTATTTTTTATATTTGTTTATTATTATTTTATTTCTGTGTTTAGTAGTTAGTTTGGAAGCTTGTTGGTCTTTGTTTTTTACTCAGCACCTTAATTATGGTTCTGAAGAGCCTTACAAGATTGCTTTTCTGTCCTTAAACCACCCTCTGGGTTTTGTGTACTAACACTGCAAAGTCTCTACTTAAAGACCTGTTTAATATTTAACTCAAATAAACAGAACAGAGGTTTTTTTTTAATATACAAAACTATCTATTGCAGAACAAAAAAAATCTTTGGATTATTGTGTTTCAAATAATTTAAAGTAAAAAACCAAGAATGGACATTTTGGAGCACTTCAGGAAGTACTACAAAGAGTAGAATGGAAAGTATTAAGTATTTTAGACATCTTTTTGCTGTGTGCTGTCTGTGTTAATAAGATTGGTACTTTGGAGCAGTAACTTAAGAAGGTGCTGTGCAGAACAGCAAAAGCAAAATATTGGACCTGACTTAGTTCATTTAATTTTCTGCTGATTTCCCTCAACCTCGTTCTCTTAACTCCCTCTTCCGAGCCACCGTGATAAGTTTCTACTTGTTGCTGTTTTTTTCCATAGTAAAACTGCTGTCCCAGTGCCAGCACATTATGTTCCTGGTTAGAGCCGTGACGTCAAATGGCATCTGGCTCCAGGCCAAGGAATGCTGCTGGGAAGGAGTGAATGAATGAATGGATTTTTCAACTCACATTGTAGTTGCCTCTTTCGGAGCCAGGAATCCTCATGTAATGTTCCGTCAGCTGGCTAATGTGCATTTATCAGTGTTCCTTAATAGAACTGCAAGGAACTTCAGTGGGGATTCACAGTATGTACAGCAATTCAGGAAAAATATTGTGATAAACTTCAACTTCAGACCTGGCTGTAATCAGGAGAAGCATGAAGGAAGAAAGATGTGATTCAGCACAAAGTGGCTGCTAAATTCTAAATATAGTAAGTGGAAGAACCGTGAGCCTGGAATAGTTACTGCCTAGTGCTCAGAAACTGAAACAGACCACACATTCCAAATTGTAAACATTCCTGTGAGCTCATGTAGTATGCATTTCTTTTTAAAATAATATCCTTATCTCTACATGACAATACACTTCTGTTATCAGTACATTTGCAAAACTGAGGGATCAAAATGATCAAAATTCGAATCAGAATTCACCAGCAATGTCTGCATGAAGTTTAGTTATTGCAATTAGTTTCCATATCCTCTCTAATGCCCAGCCTTGCATGGAAGAAATAATCTTTCTATGACAATGCTGTACCTGCTGGCCTTCAGTTTCATTATCTGGAGTTCTTCAACAGCTGCTTGCACAGAAAGAGTAAAAGGAATGGTTAGAGCATCTTCAGAAGTTAGCTACTGCATAGGTTTGGCAGGAGAACAGAGCACACTCCTGAATTTATAAGGAATAAAGGAGTCCACATATGGAAGCGATACGCATGGATGATGTGGCATAACATGCCAGCTGGGCCCTTCTGATGTGCAAAACCAGGAACTGATGAATTTAGGGCTGTCTAGTCATACTCAGAGTTCTGCATGACACACAGCAAAGAACAGTATTGAACAAATCTGTGCACTTAGAGTATTATAATAAATGTTTTACTGTTTCATAATTAAAAGACACTGTAATCCAGACTGAAAAAGAATTCATACTTTTAAATTAATTTTGCTAATTGCCACTACTCTTCCATGAATATAAAGGTGTGTTTCTAAATCTTCTACTTGGTAGGAAGCAGTAAAACAATTGTGACTATTTTGGCATCCAAGAGATGCACAATACCCTGTTGTAGAAAAATACCCGTATTGGACATATTTACATGTTTCTTGGAAAGGATTCATACATCTCAGAGACAGTGTGACTTCCTGAGTATTGTGTGAAGTGACAAATATGTTTTTCATGCCAGAGAAATCCAGAGATACATAAAACTCATTGTTCCGCATAAGTGACTGAATTCTCTAATTAAGGTGAAATGCACATTTACGTATGTGCTTGCCTCCCTCACTTGGGCCATGCTCTTGAAAGCGGGGATTATTCATAACAGAGTTAAGGACATGCATAAGCATCTGCGGCAGTGAGCTGGAAAAGTCTGAGTTCAAACACGAGCCTCTAAAAAGCGTGGTTGTGCTCCACAGTATCCACCTGATTAGTTAGGACAATGGAGGGAAAAGCTATTTTGTGATCCTTTTTTTTCTAATTCGGATGGATAAAAGGATAATGATGAAGAGAACAATAGTCCCTCAAGCAAGGAGTGATACCATTTGCTTCTGCATCTTGTTTGGCAAATTAGGTAGGACTGTCATGAATGCTTTTGCTTTCTTGGCCCAGCACGATTCTCTGATGTGAGTCTAGCACGCACCTTTGCCATCACAGCTGTGCTCCAGCTCTCGTGGATGTGAGTGTGTGCCCTAAGAGTGCTGCACCATGAACAGCTGGGGCCAAGAGCCCTTTCAGAGGTGAAGGATCTCTTCAGTGCAGTATGGCGCAGTCTGGGACAGCTCTCTTCCATACAGTAGCCTCCGGCTTTAATGCTGCAGGGCTCCTCTCCTCAGAGATTGCAACAGCTCCTTTTTTCCCACAGAAGTAAAGGGCGCAGTAGTGGGTGTGGGAATTTTGTAATGGGTGGACCTCAAAACTTCATATTTTATTTGGGTTAGTTCCCCAAAATTTCTGTGCTGTTGGCCCAACCAGTTCAAACTGTTTTGATCAGCAGAATTAAGCATAATGTAATAGGGTTGGACTATATGGTGGCACTTTTGAATCCAGACAGTGTCACAACACATGACTACAAAGAGGTAAATAATGACAATTAACTGGGCTTCCTTGAACCTTCCCAGAAATATTCTGATTTATTCATAGCAAAGGTTCAGAACTGCTCATGTTTTAATTGAACCACTTCACTCATGCCTAAATGAAAACAGTTGCAAACAGTGTCCAATGTACATAGCCCCAGGCACTGTAAAACAATCAGATGAAAAGACTTTTCTTTGTCTTATTTATTTACTTGAAGCTAAAGAAAATGCCAAAATCCTGCCCTTGAATAAATCACCACTTTTTATATGCTTTACCCCAGGCACAAGTTCCAGTTTTTTCCTAACTTATGAGTTGTTTTTGTTTGTATTTGTGTTTGTATATTTTTTATATCTTAGTTGTTTACTTTTCCTGCTTCTTAAAATTGTCTCTTCTCTTTAGAAGTGGGGGAGAAGGAAAGAAATTGAGGTGAAACCACAACATGTTTTCATTTTCATGTAACAAACAGATCCTTTTTCACAAGCTTCTTGAGGCACTAAATACCAAATATGGCTTGAGACAATAAATTATAATATTCTTCAGAGAATGAAGAGCTGGGAAAAGAAGAAATGCAAGTGTTTGCAATATGTTTTAAGAGAGATAGCTGACTGAGATTTCATTAACTCTACATTGTCTCATCATTTTGTATTTGTAAAAGATACTCATGGTATTATTTGTCCTTTTGCTGCTTGCTTTCGGTGGGGTGGAGTCCTTACAAGTGTGAGTATGTACCATTATTTGTTTTTTTCAAATGCATCTCTTATAAACTTAGCAAAATCCCCATGAAGCTGGGCTGCCATGTTCAGAATGAGTGTCTTACGTCAGTCTGCCCTGACGGCTGCTTGGTGAACGTCTGTGGTTTGGCTCTAAGGAAGCTGAATCCTGAGTAGTGCAACAGCTCAGGTAATCAGCACCAGAGAAGGCTCCTGCAGGGGCAGATATAAAACTTCACTTGCCACTCTCTTCACAGAGGGCTGAATTACCTAAAACAACATTGTCCAGGAGCGTTCCCTTTCTTGTGTCACTGCAGTGTGAAGAGGAGCAATCAGTCTGCACGATTCCAAGGGAAGGTGCTGCAGAAATGAAATGATGTAAGGGGGCCTCAGCATAAGGAGACAGAATTTGGTTTGTTCTAATTGGTAAATTACTCTCTATGTGCCTTTTGTCAGAATCCTGTCTTTAGACACCTTCACGTCAGGATTGGATGTAATTTCCCAGAGTCTCCGTGGGGTGTGGAATTCTCCAGCAGTACAGCCAAAGGAGCTTGATCCCAGTGTGCCCGTGTCCTGCAGGGACCCAGCCAGAGCCCAGGGACACCCAGCAGAAACAATTTAGTTTCTCCACCCTGGATTCTGTCACTGCGTCCTGGTTTCACCTCTTCTCGCCCAAAGTAGAATTCTTTCCTTCCTTGATCATTCAGCGTAACATTCATTTCTTATCACCACATGAACCTCACATACCGACGTGCTCAAACAAACTGCAAAAATTAGCTGGGCAGGTCTTGCAAAAGGCCGAAGCATTTAATGTGTCCTGCTCTAACAAACTTGAGTGAAAAATGTAAATGTCATTGCTAATGAGATGATAAATGAGATAGGAAACAATTCCTGTCTTATTCCTCCTCCTGCTGCTGTAGAACTCAAAAGCAAACTCTGCATATTGAGGTTTGTCCTGAGGAAAATGAACATTGAAAGATAAACACTTGTTTATTAGGTGAATTTGCTTTATCAACTGATTATTTCAATTATGAATGGAAAAAACAGTCTTCTGACTTTGGAGCTCTGAAGTGGTTAAAAATGTGAACTGATTTTATATATACACTAGACTTTTATAGATTAAACCACATGCCTGAAATGTGTTACAACCTCCCAACCCCTTCTGATGGCAGATGCTGCTTCAGAATGAAAAGCTGAACTCTGTGTTAAGCCAGGAACAGCACCAAAGGTATCCAAGCAGAGCATTCCTGTGATCTTGATGGGATAACTACACAGTTCCCTGGAATATGTTCTTGGAGAAGCTGAGGAGACAAGTGGGAGTCAGGATTATTTCCAGACCCGTCGTTCCGCTCAGGTGCTGATTAATGGGACCTGGAGTTTTTGAGGAAATGTACAAACTCACTCATCCTTATCAGCAAATGTGTCCCAAATAAGCACTGTCAGCTGTCACCTCTGGCCAGTGCTGCACATGCTGTACCGGGGAGCTCAGTCACGATGGGATGATTGTTTACTTTGCTTTTCTATCTTAGGAGTTATACAGGTGTGTCCCGTGTGGGAAGATAACAGAGGGCGTGGGCTGAGAGGGAGGGAATGTTTAAGAAGTAGGATGATAATGAGCAGAGTGCTGTGTTGGGAAGATTTGACTGAGCCCCAAGTGGTTTTAAAAAACATGGCAAGGGTTCGCAGTGCAGACAAGAGCAGCTGGGTGCTTTGAGGTTTGGTGCAAAGTGAACTCACAGTGCTCAAATACCAACATATATCATTATGGTAATTGTGGAATATTGTAGTAATAGGGGGTTTTGCCTATGCAAAATGCAAGTAATAGGACTTGCAACATAGCTAGCCTTGAGAGAGGGAAAAATGCAGCTGCCTCTCAGAACAGATGGGAGATGTCAGTAACTATGACCACGTGGTTTTAGACTATCCAGGTTTTACTGGAATCAGGCTGCATGCCCACTGCCCACCTGATTTGGGGTTGACATATTGGCACATGGATATTTCCTTGTAATGACACATGAACATTTGGGATTTTCTTCAAGGTGTCAGTGTAGTGTTTGCCTAGGAGACATAGAGATACTGGTTGGAGGGGGCCTTAATCGAAAACTTGTTCAAACTTTTGCTGGAAACAGGGCGAGCTGGGCCACTGCACTGGATAAGTCAGTTAGGAGTCGCTGTACAGCTGAAAATCGGAGCTGTTTGACAGTGCTGGGTGGGAACAGAGCTTTAATTTGCATGAATAGCAAACTCATTCTGACTGATAAAATTCCCTGGGGGTAAAGCACCATTTCTGTGTTGCTTTTTGTCATGGGGGAAGTATAAGCAGTGCTTCTGTCACTTGAGACAGAGCTGTCAGTTGAGACAAAGATTTCTACTCTAAGCTATATACATTCAAAACTCCTTAGTTTACGAGCAGTTACAAATTGTGAGGACTTGTTTTCCAGTCACATCTGCTGCATATGTATTGCTTCAGCTGCTACTTTGAAGCCACCCTCATTTACACCACTACAAATGAGAGGAGAAATGGGCCACACTGATAGCTTGGAAAATTTATCATGAAGTATTACGGTTGTCTACAGGGGCGTTCAGTTTCTGCAGGCAGAAATGGTGCTACAATATATACAAAAGAAGATAAAAAAATAGATCTAAAAACGTGCATTTATGCAAAATGAAAGTCTAGTTCCAGACTAAATTCAAGTAAACTCCCTTGACCCTCTACCCATGGTGTGGAGTACATCAGGTATCCCAGCGTGGGGGGCAGCAGGCCATGATCCAGCTGAGCACACCCCAAATGATGACACTTCTATTTCCACTACATATCATGGATATTTGTATTTAAGGGATGATTTTTGCTGGTACAGATGAAACAGCAATGAAAACACTATTGTATGATCCTGGGATGGAGGGTTTTGCCAGTTCATAAATGCATGCAATGGAAACAATGCTTCTGAATAAAATCAAAATGCTAAATGAACTGTTCAGTCATCTCAGCATTTCCATTTGGAATGCTGAATAAAGACTCCTATTTCTAATCCAAGACAGTTTTTATTAGCTCTCAGTGCATTTAGCACAAGCACGGACCAGTTCTGGAATCAGCCAGGGTACAACTTGAATAAGAGGGAAGTTATTTTCTGCATAAACACTAGATTTATTAAGGCCTATTTTTTTCTCTCATGAAAGACTAGTTGCAACTAGTTTGAGGAAGCCATCAGAACAGTTTATATGGTCTTGGGATCTTTGAGAAACGAAGGTGGATTGGCAGCACTGCGCAAACAGTGCTGCATCCAGAGCTGGTACATCTTCTACAGAATGCCAGGGAGCCCTGGTGCAGCAGTTCCCTGCTCTGGAACATCCTGCTGCAGAACTGACTTGAAATTGGGATCATGCCACGTGCAAGGTCCAGCTTGGTAATTCAGGCTAAAGTTCCCAGCTTTCTAAAATGAAGATTGCTTTTATTTTATTGTCCATCTCATCCTTCCAAGGACACTCCTGACACTCGAAGAGTGACTGCCGGGTGCTCTGCACCAATGGTTTTGTTAATTACCCCACTAATTGGCTTGCTTCTGTTACACCACGTGACTCTCAATACAGACACAGTGAGAGACAGAGAAGCGGGTGATGTAGCCAACTCCACTCATCTTCGTGCTCCTCAATAAAAAATAATTTTTCTACTGATCCCTCTCTGGGGGCCTGTTTAATGTTTCACACAGTACAGGAAAACTGCAACAGCAGGTCTTACTGCAGAGCCAGCATCCGCTGTGACCTTGTGCTTACGACACAGCTTTGGGAGGGTAAACGCTGCTTTCTCCAGGAGCTGCAGCAGCTTCCTGCAGTTGGCTGTCTCCATCGGTTTTATGTTTCTTAAAGGCACATTGAATTCTACACAGTTTTCTGCTGTTCTGTGAGAAAAAAAATTGAAAAAATTATTTAGATATTTAATTATTTAGATTTTTTTCCCCTGACTTTTTATTAGCTGAACCAAAACTATGAAATATTTGCATATATTTTTCTCAACATTTGTGAATTAATTTGGTTTGGTCATTAAATGTCTCTCAGTTGGTTGGTTTATGTTTATTCAGTAAGGGTTCCTGAGAAGATTTTCTGTGGAAATTTATTAGTCTGGGTGCATTTGGAGATTGAATTTGAAGTTTATTCTCTCAGGACTGAGTTTGTGTTTACCTTTGTACAGGTAATCCCACTGCCTGCCTCTTCTGGTGTATCAGATGTACTTAACTCTGGCCAGCTGCTGGATTTTGGAACAAGAATTCATTTTTATTGAGTTTTAAATACCTAATCAGTTTAGAAATCTTTGAATGTGTAGGCACGTCTGTATGCCTCTGTATATGGTCACCAGTGGGGCTGACTTAAAGGGAGAAGGCAGGAGAAATTACTGTGCTGTAAATCTACCATCAGCTAAATTTGAGTCTTTTTGAACTGTTAAGCTGAACTGGTGCCAGAGTGAATTGTTGTGTTGCTGGAACTAAGTAAATGCATATTGCAAAGTAACTGAAAATGTGTAAGGAATGCTGCCTGTTTGTAAGTGCATTAATTTAACACAACTGTAGGCTGTACTCGATGTCATGATTGAATGCAAAGAAAAACAAAATTGTGCCTGATGAAAACATCTGGGTTCAAATCTTGATGCCAGTAAATTCTTCCCCCACTGGTAAAAAAGATTGTAAAATCACATTCTTTTTGGGTTATGTGATTGCTAGGAATTTTCTACCGAGTGCTCCAGCTCTTCTCCTAAACCCCTAGCTCAGGGTCACTGGCTGGCAGTGGCTGTTCTGGGATCCAGCACAGGGGGCAAGGGGCTGTGGCCTCTCCTGTGCTGAGTTTGCACCCAGCAGGTGGGGGAGAGTTAACCTCCATTCAGGGACTTATGCACTAAATTGACATTATCCTCCATAGAGAGAATTTGTGATTCACAGCCCGAGAATTCCTGCTTGCTTTGTGCGGTAGGAATTGTCCTCAGACACAAGGAATATGGAATTGGAGAGGCAGGAATGGGGGGCTTAGGGAAGTAGCAATAAAGGATAATAGAAGAGTGGGATCTTAGCGTAGAGGAATGAGGGGCTCTGAGGATAGACAGGGGCGTAGTTCTCAGCCCCATGAAAATTTTAGAATGTGACTCAAAAAGCTAGGAAGTTAATACCTCTGCACCTAACCAGTGCTTTTCTGGCTGCAACAACTTTCTTGTTGTATACTGGTTTGGCTCATTCTTGGTTACCTGCCAAAAATTCCCGCCCCTGCCCAAGCAGGGTCTGTGTCCTGAGTCTGCTCCCTACAGAGCAAGTTGAGAACAGTGTCCACTGCTCCCTGCCCTGTGTGCAGTCCTTCCTGTGGAGCTCTGCCAAAGCCTCGTGCTCTGCATTTCCCGGGCCAGCAGAGGCTGCCACTCCGGAGGGAGAACTGCTCTAGGTGTGGCAGGAGCCCTGAGCACGCGCTGGCGCTCGGGAAGGCACCGTAAATGACAAAGTTAACGAGCTGTACGTGGAAGGGCGAGTGAGTGTTCTTTCACTGAATTATGAGCGAAGAGGGAAGGATGGGATGGGGATGTTCTTCTGGAATTTTATTCTGAACATGAGAAAATGCAGAGTAGTAATCCTTGCCAAAGATATTGCTTGGTTATTTCCAGTAAAAACATCCAAACATTTTGTGAGCACTGGGATGGTGGTTGTTATTCAGAATAAACTCCCACTGTAACCACTCATATTTAGCCAGCTTAACCTTAGTCTCTGCTCAGGCCACACTGCAGTTGGCTTCAGCAGTCCTTCAGTCCGGGGTGCTCTGTCCCCGGGCCAGATTTTACCAGCAGGTAGAGTTGTGTCAGGTTAACTGCAGCACCTGGAGCCAGTGCAGCACGATTTTAGGTCACGTCTGTGCGAGGTGCTTGGACTTTACTCGGCTGTAATCATGGCTGGAATCCTAATTCAAACAAGCCCTGGGGGTATGTCTACACTAAATCAGAGCATGAGTGCGACGTGTACGGGCTTGGGTGAGCTGCTTTGAAACAACAGCAGTGATGGAATGGCAGCTTCCCAAAAGATTGTCTGAGCACACTGGGGGCTTGGGGCAGGTATGCCAGTGTATATTCAATACAGGCTGTATCGAATTTCAGGCCTCTGCTGTCCCACTGCTGTCACTAACTGCAGCTGTAATGGTGCCTCAAGGACTGCAGTGCAGAAGTTCTATAAAGCTGCTCAGTCGCCCTGTTATAGAAAATAGGCCACTGACTGGAAAGAAACCCAAATAATGTAAAGGTAACTTTGCTCCATTGCCGAGAGTGTGACCTGAGGCTCAAACCCACAGGAAGCACTCGCACAGTTTCCTGCTCTCTAGAGAGTACATGTGTGACATCTTTTCAGATCAGAAACTAGGTACAGGTTCTCATCATGACCTCAGTGTAGGAGCTACATATTAGGTAGGTTTTTTTAGTGTTGCTCTGGTTTGAAATTAGAACAAAGGAAGGAAGTACTTTGCTCTTTCTAGTGAAATGCTTATCTGTCACAAGAAGCATGTGGCTTTGAAACTGTTTCTCTTGCTTGTCTCAGATGCAACGAACATGCCCTGGATTTGGAGTTCAACCAATTTCTTAATTAAAAGACAGTTTTATGGTCAGCTTAGAACCTTGTCTATTCCAATTTCAGTTGTTTCAGTTCACAAATAAGTATTTTCCAATGAAGGTTTTAAAAAGAAAAAGATTTTCACAAGTAAACATAGAATTTCTGCTGGGGAGAAACTGGGTCAGTAGTCCTTATAATGGACTGGACAGCGTTTTTGTATGTAGCTTACCAGTTTTAATCAAACAGGCAGTTATTTCCTAAATGGCAATCTTAATTGAACAGCTCTTTTGGAGCCTACAGAATGAGAGAATCGGATTCCTTTCTCTTTCTAGAGGCTAAAGGTGTCTGTATTATAAAATCAGCTTTCTAAGTCTAGCTCCAGACTGAAAAAAATCAGAGAATTCAGAAAGAACTAATAAGAGGACTGAAGTATTTGAAAGGAGAAATTCACAGAGGTGTATTTATTTTTATTTTATACCCCAAACCAGACCAGATCTGATTTAGAACCCTGCACTGTTGGATATGATACACAGTATGAATCAGTATTTGGATCTGAAGTCAGACATTCAGTGAGCAATGAGAAATCTATTTACATTACAAAAAAATTTCCCAGCATTTTATTAGGCTTTTTGCTTACACATTTCTAGAATTATTTTTCTAAATATTTTCTAAAATAGATGTATTTGATGAACTCAAAGAAATGCAGTAACTGATTTTCTGTAGCAGGTCAGGTTATGCAGTATGTCCCCATGACCTGTTAACATGCTTAGAAACATCTAGAAGAGGTTCCTCTCACTGCATCTCGTTGTGATGTGATGCATCACACCTCGTGCTGTGGCAAGAGTGAGTAGAAGGTCCTCACACACCTTTCTGCAGTGCTCCAGCAGGACTGGGAAATGAAGGCGGTTGCAGCTGACAGGGAAGTCAGGCTCTGCCCTGCTGTTTGTGTGTGTTAATCCATATCAGTGCACAATGAATCAAGCTTTAGTCACTCCCTCAGCTGGCAGCTATGCTGGATTGATGGTTTATTTCTGCACCTGCAGCGTGTGACCTTCCAGATGTGAGTGACACTCAGCTGCTCAGTCTGAGAGGGCAGCAGTGTGGTGTCTGCAGTGAAGGGCACATTTACAGGCTCTGGGATAAGATATCACAGGAAAAGAGGCTTCCAGTAATGAGTCTGTTTGCAAGGTTATTCTCCATCCTATTGGTGGTAAAAATGAGAGCCATCAGAAGTGGCTTGGTGAATGTGGACTTTCTCTTTAGGAACTGGTCAGCTCCAGGGAATGCTGTGTGCAGTCACCCCGTCAGCCAAGGGCAGCACGTGAACAGAGCCAGACTGCCCAGTCTGGGAAGATACAAATGCTTCAGATGTTGCAAATTAATAAAATAGAAATTGATTCAATAAGGTTCAGAGCTGAGTATCATTGGGTTTGGAGACTCAATGGCAAAAGCTCATTTGCAAGTACTTCAGAACTAGAAGCTCCCAGTGCCATCTAACAGTAATACGTTAGACATACAAAACAAGTTTTTGAGGAAAACAGTCTAGAAACACTGTGGGGATGGAACCCAAAATCTCTAAGCAAGGTGAAACAAGGTAAAACTGGCTCCACCAGGAAAGGCAAGCTGCTTAAATGATTGCTATTCCTGTCACATTAAAACCTTTTAGCTGCCTTTCGCCCTTGTGGGGTTTTGTTTAGTAGGTCCTTGGTAGGTTTGATAACTGGCTTTGTAAAGTGCTGATTTCATTATCCAAGAGAGACTGATACATGAGATAAGCAGATGATCTGAGCTGGCTTTTCAAGACTCCTCACATGTGTTTATAAATATTTCTGTTTACTTAATTTGTGACAGCTAATACTGACTTCCAGCTGTTTATGTGGCTGTGTTTTCATTTACTGGTCTTAAGGATTCATTATGAAAACCTGAAAAGAATAAAACAAAAGAGTGAAGCTATGGAAAAGCAATAGAGAAACCTTTCAAATTTGTATTGTTTTAATGTAAATTATAAATCTCGAGGCCACATCTGTTCAGAACCTAAACGTTTTTGTGGGATAAAATCTGAAAACATCAGTATCAACACAGGAACCTTGTACTAGAGAGGGGCAGTGTCAGCTTGTGATACCAGGAGTCAGCTTCCACCAGAGATAACCATGGAGACGTAGGTTCACCATAATCTAGCTCTGTGTGTGCACAACATGTGTTGATGTTACCCTCTGGAGGCCACCTCTTAGGTAAATAAATGACATTTTTTGGCTTGTGAGTGCTGTGTGCTGACAAGCGGTCGACAGCACCAGAGGAAGCCATGGCTTCATTAGACCTGTTCTGCCTGAACCTCACCACACACTCAGATTAAACAAAAAACAAACCCTCAAATTGACAGTAACTTTATGAAGGTGTTCGACAAATGTCTTACCTTCCAAAAGTGGAATGAAAGTAGAACCTGTGGAACATAGTTTCAATCTGCATGTTCTTCATAGAGAGCATTAACAAAGACAGAAGATTTAAACCTGACATACATCTGAGTGTAGTGAAACATCACTGAAGCCTGTGAGTATCTTCATCCTAGGCTTAGATTAGATTCTCCTTATGCTCAGCTTCAGGCCAGTTGCAAAGGTCTTTAGCATTAATCACAATGATCAGAGTAAAAGCTCAATGAAATTTGTTTGAAAGCCATGACACTTGTGGTAATGATTTGAAAATGAAACATTTGTTTTTATTTGGTTTGGGAAATAAGATTTAGTAATCAGTTGGCTGTAACAGAGTGAAGTGCACTCCCTCAGCCACTCCTTAAACTGGGCAAGGGCTCCTCAGGTGAGCAGTGTGCCAAATGTCAAGGCTTGCAGCGTGTTCCAGAAGACTGTGTCACACACCACTGCTGTAGTCTGACAGCTACGTATGGCTTCTAAGGTCACCCTTGATGCCGAAAGCCCAGCACATTCAAGCAGATCTCTGCAACAATCTGACATGTGCATGGCATTTTTCAAGTCTTTTGATAAGATTTTCAGTGACATGCTCTTGTTTGTTTAACATAAATCATTAATTCTTGGAAACGTGTGATACTGTGTTCTCTGTGAAAAAGAGGAAATTTGTTGGAGGTGGGAAGAGGTGGAGGCAAAGCAAAGTAAAACATCTGTCAGAGAACAGAGTGGTACAGTAATGGTAAATGATTGGGCTTGATGGCAAGCACCTGGAACGAGCTTGGCTCTGCACCCTCTCTCAGTATGATGGTAAATGGGAAAGCAATCCCACTTTAACACTTTGCTAGATGATTTTTTGAACTGTCCTCTAAGCCTTGCTTCCAGTGCCTCAGGAGCTGGAATGTGCCATCAGTGGCTGAGGTTATCTGTGCAGTTTGCATGGCAGCAGTGACTGGCTCTGCCTTTCCAAAACAACACCACTACGGCTCTTTTCCCAGTGCAACCACGGGCTTACAATGGATGTTATGAACTCCTTTCCTCCATGCTAATCTTATTCTTGCTCTATTTTGTCTGTCTTGAAACTGATAATGATGTAAAAGGAACAAATCTGTTCTCCTGAAGTCTTCCCTGCCTTACTTTATCCCTGAATGTATTTTTGCACATTCAGTGGAAGAAATTACTCAGACCAGATGAAAGTATCAAGTTGGCAAGTGCTGGATGCCTGAAGGTGTCTGTCAGAGGGGCTTGCTTGTGAAATACTCAGCTGCAGGCAGGACTGCAGTTCCTGAGCTGTTCTTTCACTTAACATGAGGAAATGCCAGAGAAACAGAATGGTTTGGGTTGGAAGAGACCTTAAGTGTCAGCTAGTTCCCCTCATGCTTCTATGGGGGAGGGTTTGCTTTTGTTTTTCCCCAAAAACTACCAAAGCAGTTCATTAGCATGATGTGATACTGTCTGAGCTATGTAAATGTGCTGTGTGACACCACCAATGACACGAATCCTGTCCCTGCCTTAGGCCAGTCGTGCTGCTGCTGCTCAGGGTTTGGGGCACCGCTGTAGACAGAGCACTGTGAGGCTGCTTCCCCTCACTGGGAACCCAGAACAGAGCATCCTGCCCGTCAGGCCCTGGCTAATCTCTCTGGCCTGCTTTTCAGGCCAGGGCAGAGGCAAGATCAGTGAAGCCTTTCCTGCTCTTTTGAAAGCCTCAGAGAGATATTTTCCTAGCAGAGGAAAGCACAAAATGCCAGGTCGCATCTTGCAGACACCCTGTGTGCTGCATCATCCCTTCTGGTCCTGGGGGCAGGAAAGACTTGTACCATTTGCTGACCACACTTGGAGGATCAACATTCGTGACAGTTTGGGCAGTGGAATAGCACTGTAGGCAGCATTCATAGGATTGCTGGTGACTGAAAGCAGGACTGCCATGCAGTGGGTAATTGTCCACTGCCCTGCTGACAGGTAGCTGCACTGTTTGATTTTGTATTTGTTATGACTTTTCGGTTTTGATATTTTCTTTTTGTTTGGTTGGTTAGTTTGGTTTTTTTGGGGGGGGGGGAGGTGGTGGTGTTATGTAAGGTCATGAGTCGAATGACCCAGTTCTATACACTTTTACTCATGTAATGATGGCCTTGGCTTGTCCTCATTATTTATTTACAGTGTGGCCTTGTGGCTTAAAACAGAGCAGAACTTTCTGAAACAAATGCTTGTCTGCATTTCTCGCTCAGATTTCATGCACTCTTCTGAGTGCTGAGCTCTTTGGGGCAAGCCCTGTGTCTGTGTGGTAATGCCCCACTCCCAGCCTCCGAGGGAGCCACAGCGCAGCCAGGGTGTCCAGCCAGCCCTGCAGAGAGCACAGCTCTAGCACGCTGGTGAAACAGAAGCAGCATTTGCTCACAGGAAAACATCTCTCTCTTCTGTCCCATATCCATTGCTCTCTGCAGGATTTTAAACCCACCTTACTGCCAGTAGCCCAGTGACAGTCGCACAAATGGCCGTGTCCTGCTCCCTGTGGCAGGGGCTGAGCCCGGGCAGGGTTTATCCCTGCCTGCCCACCCCGTGCCATGCAGGGCAGCTCTGCTGGGCTCTGTGCTCCTGCCGGGGGTGAGCAGGGACTCTGGGACCAGCTCCCGGGAAATCTGTGCTCGCAGCACCGCTACCTGGCACTGGACGTGCTGTGCTCCCTCCAGTGCTTCTCACTGGGGTTTTTCAACTTCATTTCCATTTCACAATAATGTGCTTCTGCCAATACTACCAAAGGCATGTCAGCAGTAGCTCAAAATGTAATTTTCTTGTCATGTACTGTTGCCTAATTATTTATATTGCTTATTAGAAATATGGATAATTTAACATAATCTGCTGGGGATCAAGGCAGAGACAACCATACTCGACATGTATTTCAAATAGAAAAAACAGATATGAAGACTATGACAATTACCTCGCAGTCAGCATGTGATATCTCTGGTAGAGCTCTATTTCTTCTGCCAGGCAGGTCTTTTGTTTGTTTCCTTACTTTCACATGTCTACAAAGAAGGATTGAGAGAAACAGTTAGATCCAGCCTTTGTATTTAGCTTAGTAAATCATGTGCCTCAGCTGCTTTGCCATCATTATTTCACTGAACCAAATTTATCCCAATGCATTCTGATTTGAACCAGAAATTAATTTAGCCCATGACTTTTTTTAAACACAAAAATACTCAAGTTGGGTGGAACTACAACTATAATTGGAATCAGAGTCTGAAACAAAAACATTAAAGGCCAAATTCTCTTTAGAGGACCTGACCATAGACATCTCATGTCCACATTAAAAAAGAGAAAGGAAAAAGGCATGGTCTATTGTCTCTTACAACTGGAATATATGATATCATACTAAACCTCCAAAGTAACTCCCAGTGAATAAACATTATCACCAAAGAACTGTATGTGTATGATTAAGAAACATTTAATAAGTTAAAATGACTGCAATTCAGGAAATATGGAAGACCTTATAGGATCATGTAGCATTAAAAAAATACATTTGAAATGTTTCAGTCTGTGTATTTTCTAAGGGCTCTGTTTGAAAAAAATATTCTCTTGCAGATCAAACCTCATCCAACTTGTGGAGTCCAACAGGGGATCCCTGTGTGTCCTTGGGACACTCCTCCACACACCTGAACCGTGTCCAGGCTTTTCCTTGGTCACACAGTGGGATGTCTGTTCCCACTGCCTCCTGAGATGCTCTGTGGAGTGGGGCAGCGTTTCACAGCAGAGCTGCAGCTGCAGCAGGGGGGCAGCCAGGCCAACTGCACGAGGCGTGTGAGCAGCTGGAGCAGATGTGGGGCCCTGGGGGTTACCCCACTGCTCTGAGCTGCTCGAGGCACTCAGCTGACAGTCCAGGCTGGCTGGTGCACACCTACCTCCAACCTCTCGTGCCTTGGATGTTCCTCCCCTCCTTTCCAAACAGGGTACAAGAGGAATTTGGAGGGAAAAGATCCAGTAGTAGAATATTTAAGATGTGAAGTAAACTAAAACAAGAACTGAATAAAAGATCAAATCAGACACCCAGGTCTAAGACAGAAGTACAGTCTTAGCAGTGAGTGTTGAAACCATTGGAACTGTCAAACACGGAAAGATTCTCCATGACTTGTCCTCTGAGGAGTACTGGAACCCTTCTGAAGGGCATGTTGCGGCCAAACAACATTAATGGTCACTTTAGGATGTTACTGGGGTAATATCAAAGGACCCATGGTTTATAAGGGGTCAGACCAGAACAGGGATAGCCCTTTCTGTCTTTGAGTCATGTCAGTGTAAACTAATAAAACTAGAGGTTGGAATTTACAGCAAAACAATTTAAAGACACAAATAATGTATTATGCAAAAGGTCTATTTGGGAGAGGAGAAATTAAATCAGTGGAAATCACAGATACAAGAATTACGAGAGACATCCTAACAGGATGAAAGAGAAAACCCTATTTAGTGGGCATCTGGTTTAAATTGCTAAATCAGCCATGTCTGGATAAACAATAGTAAGTGTCACAAGCCTCCTCTGAGTTCCAGTAGGCACAGTATCAGTGTTTCTGGGATGGAGTGACTCTCAGGTAAGTTCTGCTGAGGAGACTTGGAGTCACTTTAAACATTGAGGAGGAAGAGGAACAGGGAAAATCCCAAGCACCTTCCCATAAGCCACCTGAAGAACTTGTCCCACAAGCCTCAACTGTTTGTTTCCATCAATACCACCCTTTGTACACAAAGAAACAGCCCGTGCCTGGACCTGCTGGCAGCAGGGAGAGCAAAACAGCCGCGGGAATGAGACGTGTGTCAAGACTTGCTCTTGCCCCGTAGTGGTGTAGCCAAGGCAGGGATGAAATATGGAGACCCAGCCCCTATTCCAATTGGAAGGGCCTGGTTCATCATATTTTGATTGGGTTCAAAGCCTTAAGATATTTCAGTGATGGCAATTATGGGGTTTTGTTCTTTACCTTCTGTAACTGGAGTTTTAAAACTGACTCTAAGCATTACCTTTCCTTCATGAAGACTGGATTTCTTACAGGAAACATGGGGGTTTCTGTTGGTTTCTACATTTATATGGTGGAAGAGGCCAATCTATCCCTCACTGGCCATGTGGGCGACCAAGGAGTTTGACACGGTTTGTGAGAATGGCTGCAGATGGGCAAAACGTGCACCATCTGGGCAGAAGCAAATGTGCCCCTGCTGTGTTCATCACATGTTGGACAGATCTCATGCAGGATGGAGTCTGAACTGCAAGAGCAGTTTATGTCCAAGAACCAGCTGGACACTTCTGAGGGATCACGTTTAGAGAAACACTAAAATATTGCCAAGCAGAACAAAATCAAGAGGTATCTGGCCAAGAGCTGGGTGAATACCACTGGCAAGCATTCGTTTGACTAATTTGTTTCCATCAGCTTTGAGTCATGTGTGCTGTGTCTTCATTCCTCATCTGGTTGCATTCTTTAGTCAATTCAATTATTTTTAACATCGCTTATTTAACTTTTGTTCTTGTCAGCATTACTTATTTATGTTG
Organism: Oriolus oriolus; assembly: GCA_013400235.1. NCBI lineage: Eukaryota > Metazoa > Chordata > Aves > Passeriformes > Corvidae > Oriolus > Oriolus oriolus. Next base: position 332,118 of record VXBT01005394.1, on the reverse strand, counting down.
ATAGAAACAGTGATATTGACATTTCTGAGGTTGCTCTGTTCGTTCAGTATCTGGAATATAAATGGTGGTTTGTGATTCCAGCAGGGCGGTTTATGATCCACAGCGTCCTTGGCCGGGGAATGACAGCCCTGCTGTAAATGCTGATGATTTACTGTCTTGTTTTGTGAGTGGCTGGACCTAGTCAGGACTTGTCACGTTAGAAGCTTTGCCCTCTGGAATAGATCCGGCCTACCTGGGGGTAAACTCTCAGCTTAATGAGAAGGCAGGCATTCCTTCAGGAACATCCCATCAGGGAACTTTTCTATGAAAAGAGAAAGGGAAAACGCGGAATCTAGGGCAAGGTTGCTTCTCCCCTTCCCTGCTTCTGAGATTTTCTGGGGTCACTTTTAATGTTCATCCTCATTGCAACACTTGCTGTGGAGAGGATTAATGGAACCAAAGGCCAGAAAAGCTGTGGGAAGAGTAGCATGTGATGGGATACAGCAGAACTGATTCGCTGGGAAAATGCAGAGCTAGGATTGATTTGGAGATTCAGAAGCAGACAGAGGTGTGAATAAGCACCTGCAGAATAATATTGCCCTCCCTCGGCATTTCCTGCAGGGCCAACAATAAGAAAAAGGATGAAAAAATCTCCTTGGGGGGGTGACAATATGAAATGGGATGCAAAACTTGGAAGGGTGAGGGGGCGGATTTAAAAATCAAAAGGTAGATAGATCAAAACTGGAAGCTGAACAAAAGCAATTTCCGGGTTTTGCATCATTCTTGTAACTGCCTGGAATCTGAGTATTGTTTTTACCTTTTTGACAATTGCTGCTGTAATTCCTGTCACTGCTGAAAATTCACCTGTAATAATGGAGAGAATATAAGCAGGCATACTGATGCAACTGGTTGTTTTTTGGTTTACTGTCTTTAGGCTGGTATTAAAAGCCATCACAAGCAACAGGGATTCAAAGCAATATTCTGTTCTCATTTATCTATATTTCAATATGATCCACTCTGTGCATTGTTACAACTTGAAGCTGCATTTAAGGCACTATAAAAGAATAAAAAGTAGCACAGGTATCTGTCACCATATATGTGCTTAAATACCTATGGCATATATACATACCTGTGTATCTGTGTGATGTATATCTACAGTTCCCAACACTAAAGCCCTCATCTCTGGCTTTCTTATTACACACATGGGTTCAGACAGTTTAGATTTATATTATTTACCATCTCGTTTACCTACACACAGATTATACTTAATTTGTCTTTCATTACTGAAAGCATATTTTCTTAAAATTGTATAGTTCCCTTCCTGCCTTCTCTAACAGAATTCCTTCTGCTTCACCTGGCTAAAAAGCCTTTTAGGTGAAATCCTGGTTTGTGGGAAATCGCACTGAAGCCGCAGTAATACAGCAACCAGCAATTAAAAATAAGCTGATGCGAACAACAAGAACAGCAAATGTAATCAAAAGCCAGACCTGATACTCTGCATTCTATGGATTTTTTTCTCATTCTTTTGGGAGCAGTTGGATTTGCCTTGCCCTTTCCTTCAGGCTTTCTGTGGTTCTTATTAATTAGAATTTGTGCTTATAAATTGCTGTTTAAAGAAAACCTCTTCAGTTTTTGCTTTTTAGTTTTGGTTTTTGTTTTTCCTTCTCCTTGCAGCTCTCCACCAAATACTCCAATTGTTTACCCACAGTTGGTTCAAACAAGGATGAACTGATGCTTGAGATTGTGCTATAAGACATCTTATTTAAATTTAATTGTGATCATAGTTTTTCAGTGTTACTGGTTAGAGTTGTTGATCCCTTTCTCACTGGAGACAGAGAGAATGGAGGGTTCCTTCCTTTCAGGCATGGCATCCATTGCGGACTGGTTCAGTCCTGGCACAGAGGTGGATGGACTTGCCTTCAAACTAAGAGAAAGAATAAACCAGGAACCAGGGAACGATTATGGAGCCCTGTGCCAATTTCCAGCCTTCTGCAGCTCTCTCAATAGTGACACTGAATTTAGTTATACACCCACATGTCAGCTTCTCTGTCTCCCAAAGTTTGAAATGTTCAACTTCAGACTCCTGGAATGTTGTTTTTCTCAGTTTATAATTGCAGCCAAATCCTGAGGTACAGCTGTCTCAGCTCCATGGGTAAGGTTTGGTCTCAGTGAAAGTTCCTGCAGTGAGGATTTGGTCCTGCTGTAACCATTTGGTTCTTTGATGTCCTGTATGCTCCACTCTTTCTGAAGCACAGGACCTTTTAAAGGCTTCATCCTAGAGCATCCGTGGTGGTCTGGCATGTGTGCCATAGGAGATAGCTTAGAAAGTGCAAATATTGTTTGTCCCACCAGCAAAATGTGTGGAAAATCATATTATGTCATATTATGTCATATTATGTCATATTATGTCATATTATGTCCCAGTGCCACAGCAGCATCAGGCCCAAGGACCAAGAATCCCAGAGTTTCCCATGAAGAAACAGTCTCTGGAATAGTTACACCAAATCCAAGTCTCGCCAGTGAGCAGGTAACCCCAAAGAAGGTGCCAGTGGTACAATTCCTATGTTTGCAGCTGTGCTCTGTAATCAGTGGCCAGCAGGTCTGAGCTGAATTCAGATGGCAGCTGCAGGGCAAGCCCAGTGGCACAGAAACGCTGACCAGCCTCAAGGAATGGACTCAGTGCTGGGGTTACAACCCAGCAGGGCTCAGGGCAGTAGACAAACACCTTGTGTTGATAGGGAACCGGTGGAAATGAAAAGATGTTATCACCTGGAGTTTATGGTTGTTGACGTGCACATCCATTGCCGTTGTGCAAACAATAAATGTGGTTGCAATGCAACAGTAGAAAATTCTCAGCATCAAGTCAGAGAGAAGAGTTATTGAGAGGTCTTGCCAGGATTTGAAAAGAAGAAAGGAGTTTCTAAGGGAGAAAAACAGCTTGAGGGAAAGTCTAAATTTAGAAATAGGTCTCCATGTTTAATAAGATAAATAGAAGCCTGAGTCAACAGTAAATATATCCAGGAGATTAATGATGAAAGTAGAGCAGACATGAAGGACTCACACTCTCACAACTCAGGAGCACTGGGAGAGTGCTCCAAGGAACAAAAAAGCTTGTTGGCAGGACCCAGATCTGTTCCCCAGCCTGCTGAAGCAAAGGTGTGCCCATGTGACTGTCTTACACATACAAAATGTTATGTCTATATATGTGCATATATATATATACATATATAGACATAGACATAGGAAGAAGCAGCACTTCATGAAGTGAAGGCAGTGAAAGTGAAGGTCAGAGATCAGACACAAAGGTCTGTTCCACCTCCACAGAATGGCTCATCAGTCTGTGTGTTTCATTTTGCAGGTGGATCCTTAACTATTTTTTCTTTCTATTAGAAAAAGATAGTGATCTCAGTCTTCTCATAGCTTGTATAGAAAAACAATCTTCTTATTCAGCTGTAGCTTTGCTGTGGCCAGATTTTCCACCAGTCCAGTGGTTTAGCTCAATTGACTTTACTGCAGCAATGTTTTCTCACTCTGGCTGAGGACCAACTTTGGCGCTTTGACTTTTTGATCTAAAATATTTCCAGAATGGAAGGTGTTGTCCTGATCTGTTACAGAAGGGTAATAATGAATACTTACTGGTATAAATCCTGTTGGATCAGGCTCTAGCTTAAATGCCTGTTTATCTTGGTGACATGCTGACTGAAGCATTTCATGGAACCTGTTAGTTGACAGAGGGAGAGAGTTGAGGGGGGAATGTTTGCTCTTGGTGTTTATCTTCCCTGTGCTGTACAATCCGTTCATTCCACTTCTCAGCTGGGATGGATAAAGCACAAGTGCAAGTTCCTCCTGCTCCACTTGACACAGAGCAGAGTGCTGTACCAGACCTGGCTTTGAATGGAACCTGCTCCATTTCCTTTCGCCAAGAAGAGTGCACTCCACTCCCTGATGGACGATAATCGTGCAGTCACATAGGATGCTCCTGCTACTCTCCCTGTTGTTTTACTCCTCTCACACAGCCTCCTTTCCCACAGGCTGGCTGTGTGTGCATCACTTGAAATTGCAGAACTGAGATTTCATCTCTAAATGGACATTTTAATCCAGATATTTAGGAAAAAAAAGAACCAAAAAAGCCAGACTCTGAGATTTAGGGTTGCTCTTATGTAAGGCAAAAACGCATGTTTCTTTTTCAGGCTTCTTAGCAACTGCAAAACAGAGGGTGGCACCTTTTTCTCATTGCCCTCCCTATGGTCAGTGTTCCCTCAGATGCCACCGTGCTGTGAGCCAGAGATCTTCCTTAGCTCACTGGGGAGCTAGAGCTCAGGGGTCTGCTTAAGGATCTGTGTCCTTATTCTGGTGGCAGAGCCAGGCTCTGTCCCACGACTTTTCCATCGCATGACAGTCCCTGTGGTCGGGAGGCTCACAGAGCAGGTGATATGTCTGAAGTGCCCAGTTTGTTGTGCATGTGTTTACAGGGCAGCTGTACTCCCCACATGCTTGTAGAGAACACAGACATCTCCAGCTGAGCTCTGAAAGCACCTGGGAAATCTCGTGGCCAGGAGGAGTCTGCCACTGCCATGGAAATTCCCAGCCCAAAGATGAATTGTCCATGTGGGCCACAGAGAGACCACATGCTGGATGCTGTGCTCTATGTCAGGAACTCTTTTGAGACAGAAATATTTTTCCTGGTTGTACGTAATAAAATGTCTCATGATCCAAGACTGGCCTGTAACTGACATTTATGATGTAGCATGTTAAATTTGTGTAAATGTGTGCTGTCCCCTTATACAGGTCTGTTTGTTTTATCCCGGTTTGTAATTCCCCTAATCTAAGCCACAGAACAGTTTTTCTGAAGTTTACTGTGGAGCAGCCTAAACACTCGTTTGTTAAACTGCAGGGGAAATGGAATACTGAATTAGAAGTGAAAGGTGAACCCGGTAACAACAGCCTGTAGTCAGGGGAAAGCAATGCCACCTGAAATTAAAATTATTGTATCTGGGCTGGTAAAGTTTCCTATGGTGTTTTACTGTTCACAGTAACATTTAGATTTTATGCGAGGAGGAAGCAAAAGAGTTAACGATGGTGTAGAAACGTTAGACATCAGAATCCTGACAGCCTAATTGCTGTGCTGACAGCAGGGGCTGTTTCACTGCTCTGGTGGGACTTCCATCTCCAGAGCTTGTACTGAATTACAGCGGTGGCAGGGACTCAGACACACCTTTCTAACGCGCCTGCTGGCAGGGAGGATGTGTGTGGGAGGCTCCCAGGGAACACAGACAGGCGAGAAGGAGTAACAGGCAAAAGCACCTGTCAGACAGTCTCAACATCCCCTTTTGTGCAAGGGGATCAAGCCCACATTTTAAGGTGTTTGAGAAAAATAAAAGAATAAACAGAAGTTGTTCTAATTTTATCCAATGCTCATTTTTCAGTTTATCAAGGTGGGTTTGATTTTTGTTTCCATCTTGAATAAAAGAATAAGAGATCCAAGACACCTCTAATCAGAAAGCAAGGGGTGAAGTGTATTTCTGTGGAGAGATTGGTATTGACCGTGAACAGCTGCTTTGTCTGTGCACTTGGAATTACAGTGGCCTTCTCACTGCTGTGCACAGGCTGCCATATTTGCTGACACTGCTACATTTGATAGACCTGCTGCTGAATAAAGAGTCAAATATTCTAAATATCAGCTCAAGTCATTTGTGGTGTAAAAACCTGGAATGTAGTGAATGCCATGATAAGATTCTTGTGAAGATAGGGAAGGACACAGCTGAATCCTCCTCAGGTCATTTCTTTGGAAGTTACACTCTGATTTTGCTTCTCATGTTGTAAAAATATTTGCAGATTTGATGAGCTAGAATTTTTGATGCTGTCTTCATACTGATTGGCAAGACAAGCCCGATTGTTCTAGCAAGTTCACCCTAATGCTTGCTATGCTGGAAAAATAACTTTATAAAGCTAAGAATTTACAGGAATTCCATGGAAAGCTAGAGGAGGAAATTGCTGTACTGTGTTTGCAGGAAAAATGAGACTTTGTTTTTTGAAAACTGAGCAATTTTCAAGCAACTGAGGCAGCTGGTGAAGCAGCTCTCTGTGCAGTCTCTAACCTGCTGGTATTTCAGAGTGCTTCATTGCATGCTGGTTCACAGTGGGCAGTCTTTAAAAAAGCACCTGAAAAACATTGCAACATGAGTGAATAACACAATGGAATTTTCTTGTAAGCATAATGTGAACTTTGAGTTACTTTCATTATTTAACTGTGGCATGAACTAGGCTGTGTCTGTAAGAAAGCTGTGGTAGATTTCTATATAATAATATAGAACCAAGGAAGAGTGTTCCAGAAATTGTATAAGGAATGACCCGTAGGGCCACCAGGGAGCCTGAACATGTGATATGACACAGCAGCTGCAAAAGGAGAGCTGAATCATCTCACAGGATTTAGTTCCATCCCCCTGAACAGGCGCTGCTTCTCCTCAGTGCCTGCAGTCACTTGTTAACATCAGCTGGAGATCTAGTCTTCAAATGCTTCATTTTTTTGGTCTAGATTGTAAAGTTATGGTGGGTCTTTCAGCATGGTGCCCTCTGTCACTGAGGGAAAAAAGACAGCCATAGCTGGATGCTCCAGGCCGTTTGAGTGCAAGTCTCTCAGTCAGCTTCTGTACCAAGGGAGAACAGAGCAGTGAGGGAAGGCTTTGAAAAGCCCAGACCCTCGTCCTCGCTTCCACTCAGCTCTGTCAGAAATTTACTGCAGCTTTTTCATGTCATCTCAGTAATTGAAACCAGCACCAAAAATCAACAGTTTCAGAGAAAAGAAATTAAAACTGAAGACTCTTATCATGATACAAACTAATACTTCTTAGAAGGAACAGCATTCTGAGTTTGTACTCCTGCCAGCAAGAGGCCGAGGCCAGGGAAGTCAGGCTCTTCCATCTGCAGAACTCAGACATCACTGAAGCACCAATGAATCCTTCGAGTTACTCTCTAAAATGTGGTAACTCTTTTGAACTTGTTACCAAGTGACCCAGACTAGCCAGAACAAAACAAATCTAAAAAGCCAAGTCGTGTTAGAATAGAAATTAAAATGCTTAACCTTTTCAATGAAAAAACTCCAAATTAGCTAAGACAGAATAGAAATAAAAGAACTTATAAACAAGTTCCCCTGCCCAAGCCTGGGCAGCAGCTCCTCCGCTCTCTTCCCATCACCTCTGAGCATGGTGCTTGCTCAATCGTCCCTCTCAGGATCCCGCTGCTGGAGCCGTGGGCTTGCAGCTCCTCGCTGTGCCTGTCTCTCCCCATTTGTCTGTCATGTTCTTTCTTCTGCCCTGGAAGCTTCTGTCCCAAGCAGTCTCAATTGCTCCTCAAGGGAAGAAGCAATTTCTCACTCCCTCCACAGGATTTCTTCAGACCCAGTCGCTTGTTTTTTAAAGGCAAACAACACACAAACTAGCAACAAATCAAACAGATACTGGCTGTCACAGAAATCCATAGCAAACTGAATATAATTTATATTTAAATGACCTCTCTGAAGTCCCACTGGGTGTTTATGGCATAAGCAGGATTAAAGCCAGTATCCTTTGTCTGGTTTGTGGGTATGTTTCCTCTCTGAATAATGCCATACTCTTGCCTGGAGTGCTTGAGAGCAAGAAGATTCTTTGTAAATTCTGTTTTCATTGGGAAGTCTGTAGGAATTATTCACAAGCTGTTCTGTGACACTCTGCAATGTCCACGTCATGTCGAGAAGGAACATCCAGCACTTCAATCCTGATGGACTGGCCATTGTTCTGTACGAAATGAGAATACCCACGGTATAAACACCTTGCTTTGGCGAGAGTGGGAAACCTCATGAAGTCTGAGCTTGGTTTGTTAGGGAAAGGAAAGGGAAGCTTATGTTGCTGTACTGCAAACTTTGGTTTGTTAGGGATAAACTCCCCTGGCTTGTTCCCTGCCTATGGCTGTGGGGAGAGCAGCTGCTTCTGCTGGGCTACCAGCAGCAAAGAGCAGCAAAACCTCTGCATCTGAAACTTGCTGTGCTCTGATGCCAGTGAGTCCCAGCTGACCCAGGCAGGACCTGTGCTCAGGAGGTTCATCATTGCTCAAAACTGAGTAGAGACAATCATCTGCCTGAGCACCAAAAACTGGGAGAAGAAGCGGGGCCAGAGAGGCCAGAGACTTGTGCAGCTGTGCTCAGGGGTGGGAGCGGGCACAGAGTGCCCCGAGCCAGCTCCCACACCGGCAGGTGAGCTGCCAGATCTCATCGCTCCTCCCGGAACCAGCACTCCTTAGAGGAAAAATACGAAATCTAAGAAGCCTGAGATTTTAAGAGCTGGGATACTGCAGTTAACTTAACCTGGCATCTGGCCCAGATTTCAAAGTCCTGGTGGAAAAGTGCTCCAGCTCCTAAGGAGACTGTCAAAATTATGAAACTACTGAGGTGTTCCATTCCTGTTCCATTCCAGGCATCCCTTCCTGCTATTGCCTGGACAAAGGCAATCTGGGCTGCTGCAGTTCTTGAATGGTGCCCAGAGCCCTGAGGAGGTGTCACACAGAGCAGCCCCATTCTCAGCTGGGTACAGCAGTGTGGTGGTTAGAGAAGCAGTTCTAGGGTCCAGTTCTTATAACAAACTGTCCTGAGCAGTCAGGTTCTGAACCAGGCAAGCCAGACTATTAGACTCTTGATAAGGCAAGTAAATAATTAAATATACAGTTTATCATCTCCCTTTCCTCTTCTAGCTTTTATCGTAAAAAAAAAAAAAGAAAGAAGAGGAAAAGGTGTGCCAACTCCTGCAGTCTTTATAGTGTGTGCGAGCTCTTGCCATGAGGCTATAAGCAATACATGAGCTGCCTGCATCTGACCACTTCTCTTCTACTATTCCTTTCACTAGCCCAGTAGGAACAGAAATCCAACTGTATCAGTGGGAACAACTGTATGTTTCCAATTCCACTGCCATTTTTGATTCAGAACACTTTTACTTTGGCTCAGTACATTACCCAGTGCATTTAAATCTATATTTAGTGTCTTATAAGGGAGAAGCCCAGTCACACAAATCCCATCTGCAGTAGATGTTTTGACATGCATGCTGTAAAACAGTGATTAGCAAGCTTTTTTGGAGTCCCCACAAGCCAAGATGAGTTATCCTACTGTGATTCTCTTGGTGACATTATTGGAAATCATGGGATCCTCTGATGCCATGTGGCCAAAAATTACAGGAACTGTAATTCATCGGCAAGGTGAGGACAGCTTTCAGGGAGATACCACAACATCCTGTCACTTTGGAAATTCTAGCTGCATAGCTGGGAAGCTACAACTTGCTTAACTTCTGGTTCTAATTCTGGCTTCCAGATGTGTGGCTCCAGCTGTAGAGGGCTAGCACGCAAATCCGCAGTGCCACAGGGACTCAGGAAATGTTGGTGTGTGTAATGCCAGCCTGTGGCCTTGCACCTCAGAAAACACTGAACACGTTCCAATTCCAGTGAAGTGACTTTCTTTCTGAATATAAATGAGAAAAAGAAAAATTTCATTTTAAAAGCACATGCAACATAATGTTTACTTCTTCATAACGTGTCAAATAGAAAATACAAAATGAGAAAAAATGCACTGATTTTTCAATAAGCTGAAATAAAAACCAACCCCACCAACACAAGGGTGAACGAGTGTTTTATGTGACAGCTTATAGTTATCCCATGCATGAGTTTTGCAGGCAAATCTAATCCAAATGGATTAAGGACAGCCAAATTGCTAAAATAAGACTCATAATAAGAAAAACCAGCCCAAATGAATCATGGCCTGTATGGGCAGAGTGGTGAATCACGTTCCGTGACAGAAGAGAGTCCCTAAAAGTTTTGTGACTATGTTTCTTAATAAAAAATAATTTCACAGTGGAACTATTGGACATAAAAATGACAGCTATTATGCAAATCTCTCTGGATACTCTGTGTTTAATAAATAACCTCAGAATATAATGTTCAAGCATAGGAAATCCCCTCCTGGGTCAGTCCAGAGGAGTGGTTTTGATAACACAGAAAGGAGGTGCTTTTTAGGAGAAGCCATGAGCCTGGCCACTTTCTGAAGTCCATTTCCCTGATTTTCCCATGGCACCCGGAACTGTTATATTCCTGGAGGGTGAAGAGTCCATCTCTGAGGGTTCATCCACCCTGAAGGCAGGGGGGAGTCAAATATGTGATGGAGAGCTTGGTGGTGCCTGGAGCAACAGAACTTTGTAACTGCCCCGTTTGTGTTCTCAGCCGTGCTTCGCATGGGTATTTATTGACTGAAAATGGTGCCAGAACCTTTTGGAGAATCTTTGACTAGGAGTGTTTGGGTATTCTCTGGTTCTGGGTGAAGGGATCATCGAAATTCATCAGCAACTGTGGTCAGTTATCCAAAGCCAAGTTACCATTATTGCAGCACAGCTGCGGAACACAAAGAGTTAAGGCAGTTAAACCCAAAGCCCTTCCACCTTACCCGTGCTCAGATTCTGCCTGTGGAAGCACCTGCTCCTCCTTTTCCAGGGAGGTATAATTGGACTTTGTTTATGGTGAATAAAGGGTTTCATTGTAAAGATTGATAGGTCCTAATTGGGAAAAATCTGGCAAACATTATTTGTCAGTTTTACGGAATAAAGCTGTTTGTCATGCTTTTACCTCCAGGAACTGGAGGAAGGCCAGGGGAGATTGTTCTCCTCTAACTTTTCATGAAGAGCTTCTTTTCATAGCACATAAATAAAAATCTGAGGAGAAAGAAGAAATCAACAAAGAAACTCCCCAAAACAACATAATTTCAACACCCAGGATCAGGAAACAGGAGTGGCTGAAGAGCCAGGCTGTCCTTTTAAGTTACACAGTTGTCCATGGGCTACAAAGCCATTAGACCTCCAGAAAAATGAAAATGATTCCATTCTAGTAATGCTCTTAGTTAAATACAATGTCTTGTTCTGATGTCCACTTACTCAAACCAGGATGCAATAATTCCAAAGGGGATTGAAAAGACAAAAACAATCCAGTAGCTGGTAAACAAATTTTGGAAGCTAAATTCATCTCAAAAAAGGGATTTTAGAAATTACTTGACCACCCTGAGTAGATCTTTGCAATCAAAGTCATGTGATAGTTGGGGCACTTCAGTTTTGCAGACAAAGACAGGACAAGTTTTCATGGTAGAAGCAAAAATAAATCTTTAAAATAAATTTTATATATCTTTAAAATAAATAATATACAACTTTCCAGCAGTGAAGGTAATTAAACATTGCGGTTGTTTATCGGGGACAGCAGTGGCTTCACCAGGTTTGAACAATCTCAATGGAATTAGATCCATTTCAAGAACATGTATGTTCCTTTAGCCTTAAAAAGAATTACAGCCTCTGTATTCAGGTCAGGTTAAAGGACCATAATATTCCCTTTCATATCTTTCAGCATTTGGATCTATAAATTGACTTCAGAGAAACTTCTGTTGGGCTGGAGGCTGAAGGGCTGGGAGGGCTGGGAGTTTCAGGATGTCACTGTTCTGTTCCCCTCACTTTGCTTCTAATGTGCTCAGGGCAGGTGACTTTTTTAGGATTGTGTCATAGGGCTCTGCTTTCCCAGAAACATAAGTGGGAATTTAGCTGCCTTCCCATGGCTGCCTGTCTACTGAGCTTTGGTGTCCAAGTGGTTAGAAATGATCTTTCAACATTCTTCCCTCTTTAGTAACTCCTGCTTGTGGAAATGGGAATAACCAGAAATAGCTTCTTGTTCATTACGTTTCTCCTTCGAGGTGAAATGACTCCCTGCAGTGTGTGATATTCAGGGTATGTCCCGACCTCCAGCTGGTCCCAGCATGAAATAACATCTGTATGGTTTTGCCCAGCCTCCCACAGGCAGAAGGGACGTATCTTTACACACCTTCTGCACACCCATATCTTGTTTATCATCAGTGTCATAGAGATGGAATGTGGATTCTGCTGTTTCTCAACTATTTTGGTGAAGGTTAGACTGAAATGCTAAGTGTCTCCTTTTAATGTAGGACAAAATAAAACTCTGGTTGTATTACGGCTGATCAGTATTTTCCTAATTATTCAGTAGTCTGTCTCTCCAATGGAATTTTGAGTTTTGTGTACTTTTAGGGTTACCCTTGTCCAGAGCAGCCCCTGGGCAGGCACAGCACATGCACTGTGGTACCTGTGGCACAGTTTCATATGTGATTCCCCAATTTTGTGCAGCTAAGGCACTGTGTCCACGCAAGGAATCAGAATGAGCTCTTTGATCAGCTTAGCTGTGTTTAGATCACTGCCTGTATTCTCTCATGTTCACCGACCTCTGTTTTTGTGGCGTATTTAGCCTGTGATTTTTCAGATTTTTGTGCTGTCAGTATTTATCACAGATCTATAACTTGTTAATTTCTCATCCAAACTCAGTATTCAGCACAGACCCAAGTATTCAAGGATCAGCAGGAGAGGGGATGCTACCCAAACCTTGTCACTCTGAGAATGCTCTTCTTGCTCCTTAAAGTACACAAGCTTGCCCAAAGTTCTTCCATGATATAGTAAAGAGGTTTTCAGAAGTAGATATTGGTATGAAATGGCAGAAAAAGCAACAACCTAATGCTTCCAGTTCTGTATCATTGCCTTTCCAGAGCCAGAGAGCTGGGCAGGCTGTGCTGCAGCCCCAGCAGTGCTGTCACCGCCTTGGTGGTCGGAGCCCCTGGCAAGACCTTTGTGCTCTGTGCCACACAACAAACACAGTGCAGAGACAATTCTTGTCTCCAGGGCTTCGAAATAGGACAAAGAAGAGGGCACAAAAAAATCTCTTGGGCATTCTTCTGTGTCACAGGCATAGGAAGATTGTAGGTCCAGTGTTAGTGAAAAACCGGGAAAAGAGGGAATGGAAGCAGGAGACAAGGAAAGGACAGGAGAGGGCAGTGGTGGCATTTTCCCTAGGAGGAGTTGATCCTGCAATCACGTTGTAGTCAAATGCTACAAACTGGCAAGGTAAAAGCCTGATCAGTGATTGCAGCCTTGATGAGAGGCTACTCTGAAGAATTAACCATGATAAAAACTATGGGTAGAGATGTTTGCTACGTATCTACCTCCTACTGTCCCAACCAATTTCATGTTCTGTACTTGCTAAGCAAACCATCTGTACTTCTGAAATTACAGATGATTAATAATAGTACTTGTTAACAATATGGGCTATCCTGGGAATAGCAGAGCTGATACTGGAAGCAAGGGCAGGGCAGTGGGGCAGGGTCTGGCCTGCTGGTTGTGGTCAGCTTGGCTGGATTCCAGAAACTGAGGTTTGTAGTTTAGAATAAACATTTTAAGACATGCCTCAATCAATCCACCGTGTGTGGATCATGTGCACTATTCTTTGTAAATAATGAAATGTGGAAAGAAAAAAGTGACTGTGTTGTATTGGGAAATGTATCTTTGCATCTTTGTGCATGGGTGGGAATGGAGAGGGAAGGGCACAGTCAGAACCTGGTCCCACAGAGACATTTCCTGGGACACCCTGCATCCACCATTGTGGTGGGCTTTTCCACTCAGGTTCTGGCTGCCACGAGTTGAGTCTATTTCCAGTGGTGAAGAATCACAGAAGCAAATCCTGCGTAGCCTGGGGTTCCTGTGGGTGTGCCAGGGAGGCTCAGAGGAACAGGGTTGTGCTGGTGCTGGGCAAATACCGCATGACAAAAAGTCCCTGTCCCCAGAGGTTACAGTTCACAACAGGCAGAGCAAACAATGGTAGAACAAACACATGTCAGCCTTCCACACAAGGTGACACAATTTAGATCCTAAAAATGGCAAAAGATTTTTTCTCTTGTCTATAAAATATCATAAAGACAAACAGCTGGCTCATCCCAGCAGAGGGAGACTGGAGAGGGGAAACTGAGGGAGTGAAGAACACCCCAGCCAATTTGTTGATGACTAACATACTTTAAAACAACTGGCTGCTTTTTAAACTTAGAAGGTGACTTGCTGAGTGGTTATTGGCTGTTCACTCCTGGTCTTGATAAGAGCTCCCACAGGACATTCAGTTCTTTCCAGCTTCTCCCGCAGGGGTTTATCTGTGAACATCAGTACAGAGCAAAGGGAAGGAGGCCGAGCAGGTTTGTTTCATCTCTGCTGTGACTAATGCTGGTGTGCTGGGCTGGCTGCTCTGTAACACATTGATAGCACTGACCTGACTGGCCTTTTGCAGCATCTTCCTGCTTTAACAGGCGGCTGGGACTAGATGGGAGGCCTTCAGAGGTGCCTCCCAACCCCAACCTTGCTGTGATTCCATGGTCTTCTGATGGGGTTCCATTGATAATTATCACAGGACCGCCAATGATTCTAAGAGCAAGATTCAAATGAAACTAACTTTTACCAAGCTGGGAAACCCAGAGATCTGTGTGAACATCACAGTGAACACTCCTAGCTGAGGAGTTGCTGAGGCCATGCAGGACTGTATGTTCCTTAGCAGTCAAGGAATGGGAAAGGCCATTCTGGCACATCTGCCTTGTCAGAGATCTTCCTACTCAGTGTGATTTGAGCTGGATGTCTGCAAGCAAAGTGGTTGGACTAGATGGCCTCCTGAGCTCTTTTCCAGCCTAAACAGTCCTATAATTCTACAGTTCAGATTTTTATCCTGTTTTCAATATCGTGGTTGTGTATAATATTAGTTATTTACCACTAATGCTGTATGTGCGCATCTTTAGGTCCCGTAGAGGTAATTTAACCTGTATCAATGGAGTCACTTTTCTGGGATTCAAAGGTCCCCAGGATGTTCTCAAAGCTCATAAGGGAGCCTTATTACACTGTTGAGGATCAGCTCCTTTTGTCTTATGCTTACTCACAGCATTTGCTTATCAAATATGCCTAGTAACAAATACTTTTGAGGGTGGGCACTGTATCCCACATGAGAAGTGGGGCTGGCTCTGCAGCACTACTACAGCAGAAAGGTGGAAGATGGATCTATTTTCAGCTGAGTCAAAATGTGTGGAAGAAGAATGATAAGGAACAGGCAAGAAGTCAGTGACTGAGAAGCTGAGAGTTGGGGATAGAAACCCAGCTGGATGAGTGTTTCATATCTTAGCCCCTGGACTGCAGCACAATCTCTCCCCTTCCTCTTTGGTCTCAGAAATCAAAACGTTCCTGCAAGTGAAGTGAAAGGGAAATGCTTGTCTGCTCTGCAAAAGAGGCTAAAAAAACCAAGGGAAACTTTCAGAAAGATGAGCCTACAAAGGACTGGCTGGGTTGCTGACTCAGGACCCTTCTCAGAAATACCAAGATACACAATTGGCTTTATTGCCTTAACAGTTTAACTCTTAAGCTAGAGTTGCTGCTCTCTATGTTTGACAGCTCCCATGTTTGACAGCTGCTCCCATGTTTGACAGCTCTAGGATCAGGTTGTTGAATTGGCTGGGAGCCTTCTAATTTTCATTCAGCCTTAGTTTATTAATAATCAGTTCATGCCTATTTACTCTTACTCCAACGGTAGTATTTAGCTTAATCTGTTCTTTTCCTTCCATTCCTATTTCCCTTGATGCATTAATAGGCATAAATCATATTCTTTTTCACGCTTCATTTTGCTAAGTTTACTGACCTTCTTTCTTGTATCACTCTCTTGCTCAAGGAAAATTCATCTTTACTATTTCTGAAGACTTGAGGGATTGGAATTACACTTCCCTTTACGTTGCTTGAGCTTGTGGTAAATAATACATCTGTGCTGTAATGTGGGAAGAAATAAAATGTTCTGCAGAATAAGGCCTGGTCTTAGCAAATAGGCCCATGCACAGGGATTTAGAGGCTGGAATGGAGAGCTGAGAGTCTCTCTGGCTGTGCTGCAGCTGTACCCCGGGCTGGAGCCCAGTAGGTTTGTGGAAGATGAGGAGTGGGGCCAGAATGGCTCTCTGTGCTCAGCTTCCACAAAAGTTGCCCTCTGATCCATTGCTGGGGGCTGAGCCCATTTTGTGTGTGGGATCTGACCACGAGCACTGACCACAGGCCAAGGAAGAGGTGGCTGCAGTATCAGTGTTTCTAGATGTTGTTATTTTATTATTTTTCTTGAAGTTGAGCTTTTCCTGCCAGATGAGAAATATCAATTTTCATGTTAGTTGAGAAAAATTGGAATGGATGAACCATAAAAGCTCATAACTTAGAAAGGAACTGAGAAGAGCCCAAGCTTGCCCTGGTGAAAGTCGCAGCTGGTGGAGGCAGCGTGAGCCTTGCAGGGAGGTCAGGCAGGGGACAGGAGAGCCTTTGGGATGTCCCACGAGCAGGGGAAGAGCGGAGCGCTGGCTCCAGCCTCTGGTGCTCCTTGGCTGGGAAGCACTGCCCCACTTTTCTTGTCAGATAAGTTAATCAGAGTGTCCTCTCTGACAGCAGCACTTTGTGCTGAGCAGGCTGGAAATGCAGTTCAGCCCTTAATGGAGTTACTCATGGTTTCATGTTTTGAACAAGTCTATAGTGTTGAAAAATGTAATCAGTGCATTTTAACTTGCTCTGATTTTGGATGTGTTTGTCTTTTCACTACCAATTTTCAAAACCACTCACACTTTCTGCTGTCACCTCAGTCCATGAGATTTGTTCTGATGTGCCTGTGTTAAGTTTTTCATTGTCTGTCAGTACCCAGAGAGAAGAGAGGGGGGACCTGCCCATGCAGCTTAAATACAATTTAATTAGTAGTGATTAATAAATCAGATATTTGATTATTTTGGTCTGGCCTGAGTTCAAGCTCTTGTTCCCTCCCAGCTGTGGGAGGGCTAGTTCAGCCAAAAAAATCCATGCCTAGATTTTTACTTTCGGGAAGTTCAGGCATATGAGATCCAAAATTAGGTTTTCAGTTTGTGCCAGGAAGGAATCAGCCACTAGATTAAGAATTTGGATACTTTCCCTCACAAAAATTTCTGGGAGTTGTATGTCAGATCCAGGATTTCAGATCTATTCCCAGAGTAAGTTCAGCACTAAAGTTATGCCTCATCTTCTCATTGCAGAGGTAGGAAGGAAAAAATTAAAAATTAGCTTGAAGGAAGAGTGGAAGAAAAAAGAAGAGAAAAATAAGTAGGAAAGGAAAAATGATAAAGGTAGTTAGTCACATGGTTATCGGGGAATGAAGCTCAAGGGCACAGGGATGCAGCTGAAAGATCAGCTAATAAATGTTGCTTTGTATAAAAGGTTCTCCTTTCCATGTTCCAGTGGCTCTCCCAGACACTTAGGGTCAAGGGGTTATTTTTAAGCTGGCCGTTGATTCATACAAGATGCTGGTTATGAAATATGGGAATCTTTCACCAGAGGGAAAAACTTCCCCGTGAGCGACTGCCTGGAAACCCACAGCAGGGAAGGGTTAATGGTTGCTCAGTTTACAGCTGGGAATTGCTGGTATCCAGGAAACAACGCAGAATGCACAAACCATGAGACCAGCTGGAGCCTGCTGGAATCCCATTCATTTTGGCAGAGGTGTCTGTGGTCTCCAATTCTGACATCACTGCATTTGCGTCACACAGGAATGCCTTAACCACTTCTCCCTTTCTATTTTTTCCTGTCTCCCTCTTATTTGTGTGGCTGACTCAGATTTGCAGAGCAATGGGAAGAGGCAGATCACAAACCCCCCAGATCTGCTGCCCTCGATGTAGCTGGTAGGTGGCTGCACCCGAGCTGTCAGATGCAGATTTTGGGGTGCAGGAGAAGCCGTGCTCAGGTAGCGTGGGGTGGATTTCTGTTCCCAGTCCTGTGCAGCACATGCATGTAACAGAGCCCAGAGAAGAAATGCTCCTGGGGTCCAGGAGTATGTCCAAGAGCTGGAACCCCCTCTGCTCCCAGCTCCCTGAGCTCCCAGCTCAGAGCTGCCTCTTTCCTGCTCATACAGCGAAATCCACTTGAAGACACACATGCACGCTCCGGTTCTGCTCTGTAAGAAGTTCTGAGACCTAGATCACCTGGAGCACAAATAAGAAATCTTAGGCCATTAAAGACAGGCTGTCCTGCTCCTGCCTGCTTAACCCTCTCGGCTTTGTTTTGCCCAGCTATAATCTCTGGGCAGTCATCACTCAGGTCTTGCGATTTTGCTTCTGCTGCCATGTCTGTCCTTTTGCACCCTAAGCAAAGCTGCCTGAAATTCTTTACTACAGCCTGTGTGCATGAAATACCATTTTAGGGTCCCCAAGACTTTTGCTGGTCTGCAGAACCTGCTACCATAGACATAATGTTAAAACCTGATTTTTCCTCTTTAATATCAGCATGAACACAAAACTGCACTGCTACTTTTTGAGTTTCGTTTAATCGATCAAACACGACCAACTACCATGAAGTAGCTGAAAATGCACGCAGCTGCCTTTTGGAGTGGTGTGCACAGAAGTTGTGTGTCACCTGCTGAAGTTGGCTGCTCACAGCAAGAACCCCTCTGCCTGGGGGGAGCTGTGCCCCACCCCCATTTTCCTCTGGAAAGGCCTGACAAAGATGCTGCATGTGTTCTGCATGGAAGACCCTTTGTTTTAGAAAAGATTGTGACCTCCAAGGGCTGTGTGAAGGGAAATATATTGTGTTTAAGTATTTCAGGACTGCTTCTGAAGCCTGCTTGTGTCTGGTATTTATCCACAGCAGCTGATTTGCAACTTCACTGCTCAGCAAGCAACCACTGATTATCCTGTTATTCTTCTTCTCATGATTAACATTCTAAGCCTCAATGTTCAGCCTTAATATAAAGTGCAGAACAGAGCCATCATCACAAAGGAATCACTGTGGTAATCCTGAGAAAATGCATATGTGTGACTGGGTCACCAGGGAAATGGGAGAAGATCAAAAAAGTGCTCTTGGAAAATTTGGAAGGAGATAGCCTGTTAAAAGACTGGTCTAGATCTCTGTTCTAGAAAATATTGTCTAGAAAGTTAATCCAGAATACCTACATGGAAGTCTTTCACTATTTAATCCCCCTTTCTCAGAGTGTGCTCTAATTAATTTAAAGATTTTCTTCTTTTCCTCTACATGTTTACACAAATATTTATCTTGCTATAAATAGACGTGCACTGGCACCCTCAGCCAGGTTTTCAGACCTCGAAGGAAAGTCTCAATTGAAAGATTCCTGGTTGGGTGTATGTGATGATGAACCTGTCATTCAGACTCGAGGCCGCATGGGCTGTGCTCTGGGCAGGGTATGCATGATGAAATTTGGGAGCTCCCGTGTCTCTAATTGAGAATGCCCATCCCATTCCTTTTCCAGGTGTGAGGAACACGGGCTCGGCCAGCGTGAGATGCTGCTCAGGTGGCAGCCTGTCCTGTCATGGTCTGTGTGGGCTGAGCCATCACCTCTGTGTGCACGAGGGAGAAGAGGAAGGCATCTCTCCTCCTCCTCCTCTTCGTCCTCCTCCAGCTGTGCATCCCACGGCTGCAGCACACATTTGAAGGCACTGGAACAATCCAGGCTAATCTGTGTTTTGCTTCCAGAGGGTTGTTGCTGATCCTAGTGAGAGACTGTAGGGTAGAAAGGAGAACAGGACAGAACATGCAAGCACCAGCCCTGCCAGGCTGAGGAACACAGCCAGTGTGAGTCCATGGCACACAGGTTTCACAGCCAGCCTCCAGAGCTCTTACGAAACTGGCTCTGGAAGTCCTCAGCACATGGATTTTGCTAGATTCCTTGGCATTCTTAAATTTAGGTATGCCATCAAGCAGTTATTTATAAACTGCAATTCCTGAAATAGGGTCCTAATACAAAAAGATTCAGATTTTCAGGAATTCTGAGCTTTGACAGTTGCCATTAGCTTTCCTGGGATCTGCCGAATGTTTATCGCAGTGACCTCTTCAGGTACAGAGCATCTGAAAACTTCAACTTCCACTCCCGAAATAGGCAGTGAATTTATATGCATTTACTGTGCACCTCTCCTTTCTTGTGAAGTGTTTGTTCACTGGCCTTGGGGATTGGGCTCTGAAGTTCAGAGCTTAGCTTGTTACAAGGTTTCAGCTTTTCAGAATGCTCCAATGATGTGGACTGGGTGAGGCCTCAGATCTCGTGCTGTGGGATTTGAGGCAGTGGACCTACTGTTCCCATTTCTGGGGCATTTTTGTCACTGGCAGAAGTAAGGCTTTTCCTGGCAAGCAGGACAAAAGCAACAGAGGTAAATAACCCCTCCATGGAGAGTGCAGTGCTTTAGGTTTGTGTCTGTCACACACACTCCTGATCCTTAAACGGAGATCCAGGCAACGCAAATAAACACAGCAGCTCACGATGCTCTGCCGGGCTGGCACCCACACTCACAGATGTTGCTGTCTCCGTTGCACAGGAGACACTGTCACAGGATGGATCTCACCCATCAGGAGCTGGCCTGGAGCTGAGCTGGAGCTACAAGCAGGTAACTGGCACATTCTGAAGGGCTGACTTTCACACTGCTGGCAAGCGCAGGCTGAGCTCTGACCATGCCTCTGGTTAAGGCAACCAGAGCAAACACCTGGCACCATTTAACTTCACTCAGAATATGTTTTTTCACATTAGAACTGAGGAGGAATGTGCCTCTGACCCTCCTGGGTGTGGTGTGAGGAAAGCCACAGCCACTGGGGGAATGTCATTAGCGTCAATCAGGCAGTGATCAAACCCAGCCCGCCCTCCCTGCCGCGGTGTGGCTGTGTCACACGCACCGCTGGCAGCAGCCGGTGCATGGCATTTCTGCACAGCCTCATTTTATTTTTTCCATGCAGGATCTTTCCTTGTTTACCACCCTTTTTCATAATCAAGTCACCCATCTTGGACTGTTCAAGCTGGGGTCATCCCAGCACTGGGAGTCACTGGGAGACACTGTGCTTACCAGTCTCATCCTCCTTATCTTCCCATTTCTGTTTTCACAGATCCTCTCTTCGTGATAAGCAACATTTCAGTGCCAAAGCTGTATTTTGAAAGGTAGCTTGAATTTCAGTCAGGATCTCTTACAGAAGCTGTCCAGCCTGTCTGGCTGCCCTTGTGCACAGCCCCCTGAGCAGGAGATCTGGCATTCAAGGAACTGTCTCTGCCTACCCTTAAGTCTGATGATGACAAACCATAGTTAAGTTTGTAGTACAGCATAGGAAGTTTCGCACCAATTTGGATGTAGTAATGACATTTTTAGATGAACCCAATACCCTCTAAAGTCAATGGCAGGAGTGTTGTGTTGATCTCTGTTTATTTTTGAATATAATGTAACTTAAAGCTGAAGTTTGGTCCTTCGCTTACTGCTTGAAATGGCAATGTATGAACTGACATAGAAAACCAATCAAAAGAGCTAAACATTCGAAACGAGGTGCAGAAGAAGCCATACCCATAAAATGAAACTGATTTTGGATCAAGTCTGGGTGCAGATGCCATTTGAAAATTGAACATGCTGTGTCACCTTCTTCATTCTTCATGGTCAGTATTCATATTGCATCTTTCCCTTTTCTTGTCATCACTGGTGATATTTCATTTATGATTAGAAGAGGAACTAAAGTCTGAAAGGCCATCAGAAGATAAAAACCAGCACACAGAAGTAACCTGCCTGAAGTCATGTGGCAGGTCAACAGTTGCTTTTAAATCAGGTAAATAAATGTTGTATTACAACATCAAAATAACAGAAAAGATTGTCTGGCAACAGTCTGGGCAGCACTGGAGAGCTGGGTGCAGGAGCTGCAGGTGGTTATTTTGTGACTGGAGTTTACAAAGTTTGTCCTGAGGGGATATTTTGCAGTCAGATGAGGGCTGAGGGCTCTGGCCCACCACAGCTTCCTGTCTCCCTCCCGAGAAGAATCAATGTCTGTCACATCTGTAAAGTCACACTACGTTTCAATTATTCTCTGCATTTTTCTTTAATTACGTCCCTTTTTTTCTTCCTAAGAGGCTCTTAAAATTTTCAAATATAATAAGAAATAATAATAACCAATTAAAAAGCTGTGGGTATTAAGTGGGAAATAACAGACTGAAACAAAAGTCAAGGATTATCCTGGGAAATGACGTTTATGGATCCTGGACCACTCTGTTCTGTGAGGCAATCTGAGGTTTTGGCTGGGCTTAAAAATGTGGCGGCACAGCTTTGCAAGGAAAAGCTTTGACAGAAATCGCCCAAGTAGATTTTCTGCAAGGTTGGGTGTGGAGGTAAAGCAGCTCTTGCGTCTCCACTCCCCTCACCAGCACTGCTGGCCCTGTCCCTTGTGCTCTGTCACACGGGACCCCATTTTTGTCAAGGCTGTAGCTTTCCCTGGGTGACCCAGGATGGTGCTGGCAGCAGCCAGGGTGTAGACATGGTTATACAAGCAAAAAAAAAAAAAAATTTCCCCTGTATACTGCATTTTCCTTGTAAAGTTAATGCAAACCAGATGGGTGAAAACATTTTTTTTAGTTGTAACTCCACCGGGACAGCCAAATATTATTTATGCACCGTATGGTGAGCACTGAAGGGAAGGGTGAAGAGGTTTTGTATGAAAAGCTTTGTCAGGCCCAACCTGAACATGCAGAGTGGGTCCAAGAGGTTTGGTACACACTGAGCTCTCCAGATGTGTTTGTAAGCAAGGTGTCACAGCAGATAACAGCCCAGGCAGAGAGCTGCCCTTGGACAGGATGTTTGTGCAGAGAGGATAGGAATTTGGGAATGGTATAGGAATGTATAAAATCATTTCAGATGACACTTGCTTTGAAAAGACAGCCAATAGGGAGGAAGTTGCAAGGTCCAAATGTTGCACTGTTTGGTCTTTCTCTTCTTTTATGGTTGAATAATGGTGTTTGAAGACATCTTATTCAAACATAATAAGTTCTATCTTCCAAAGTGTCTGAAAAAGATTATACCTTTTCTACTAAAAAACCCTGCCCTGGAAACCAGCCTGTGAAAGCATTAGCTACTAAAAGTAAGTCCAGTTAATTTAACCTTCATTACAGTTTGAACACCTTAGGTGTCAGTAATGAAGACACTTTTAATTTTACCTGGACCCTAGGCTTTAACGTGAACTGTGTGGCATCTCTTGAAATCTGCACTCCATGATTCATGAGTTACATTCTGATAACACCATTAGACGAAACAAAGTCAAGAGAGAATAAAAACTCTTTGTCAGCTATGCAAACATGAACGCTTCTGTGGAAGTGCAGGACCAAGGATTTATCCTTATCAATCCCTGTGACCATCAAATGTTAGGTGAAGCTCAGGACAGTGAGCAGAGCATCAGACTAAGCCGGTGTCATTGCTTTAGTTTGGAATACTCACCTAGGAAAGGACTGGGTACAATCTCAACACGGATTTCTAGACCTGATCTTTTCTGTGCAGCCTTTCTCATGTGAATCAGGCTTTCAGGATCAGGATCAAGGCCCTCTTCCAAAGGCTGCTCAAGTCAATGGAAAAACTCTCATTGTCTTTAGTGAGCTTTGGATCAGGCCCCAAAAGTTGAGTCATACTTTGAATGGAACATTGTTTGAAGCAAAACAGGCTCAAGGCTTCATTCACGTAGAGGTTTTAACTGTTAAGTGATATTTCCCAAACACTTCCTGTGCCCTCCTGCCTGCTTCCTGCTGCCACTTCTCCCAAGGGGACACGTGCCCAGGGAGAACATCATGAGCCCAGTGCCTGACTCAAGTGTCTTCAGCCTGTTCTTTACCTTTTCTCTATGAAATGATGGCCATGTGACCAAAGTGCAGATGTCCCATTTCCCCCCAAGAATGTGGGGAAAAACATCTTTAGTTCTTTGAATTTCAGCCTCAATATTACCATTGGTATCTACCAGTGAGCATTTGTTGGATCAAGTTTTATTTTCAATTCCCACACACATTTCTGTGACTCCCATTATTGTTAGGAAGACTGTTGCTTCTGGATGGAGAGGGGCTGGAGCACTTGGCCAGAACTCTTCTTTGGTAAGCAGAGGTGGCAGACCAGCTCTTCTATTCAGTAGGATTTCAGCACACAGAAATAGTGGTTATGCCTCACACTTGTTGCTTTAGTGCTCGTTTCACATCAGCTGGGCAAGGACACTGGATGGAATGATGTGTTTGTACTTATTTTTACATGTGACATTTAAGAGGCAAACTGAAGCATGAAGATTTTCTCCAGATATGTTTGTAATAGAGATCTAGAAATGTGAGGGATGTTTTGTTGACCTTATGTACAGGTACTTCATCTTTACTGATTTACTAATGTACAAGTGGTGTATATCCAGTGAAACTGTCTGCGTGCAAAAGAGCATGGAACGTATAACCCAAGCTATGAGAAATACACCTTACCCGCACCATGGTCCCCAGACTCCGCACCATGGTCCCCAGACTCCACACCCTGCACACCCTGGGTCAGGAGGTGCCTGTGTGCAGTCTGTACATGACAAACTGGAACACACAAACCCCCCAAACCAAGTCGCTGCCGCTGGAGGATGGGTGCATCACGTGGAGCTGGAGTCCCTGCACATCCAGTCAGAGAAGCAGTTTTTTGGTCTGGTCGAAGTTAGTTCAAGTTCTCAAAACATTTTCTTCTCTCCGCTGGGTTCAAATGTTCACCTTCCCAAATTGTCCTTGAAGAACATGCAGGCATCACCCCAAAATAATTAAGAGCCCAGTAGGTAGGACAATTAGCGGGGATGTGAGAGATTTCTGAAGTCAAACCCAGGAAGAGAAGTTATGCCCCAAGCCCTATATGAGGGTATTTCTCACCAGAGCAGTGGCTGCTTTAGGGCTCTCCTGTTGTGATCTTCTATTTTGATTAAAATTCAGCAGATCACTGGACCTAGATAAAGAGATCATTTTGAGCCCCAAATGGTCAGAGTGCTTCTGTGGGATGTGGGAGACCAAGTTCAATGCCTATTTAGTATTTATGCAAAGCAGGACAGTTCCAGTGCCACACTCCCATTAAACAGTTCAGGTTCAACATAGTGTAATTTTCCTTTAAGAAAACCTACAGAGAAACTCTTCACCAGAAAATTCCCAAGTAGCTTTTCCTCTTGAGCTACCTACGGGCTGTGCCAGAGTAGCTGACGTGCAATGAGATTTTGCCCTCGGTAATTTTAAGTCCATGGGTTTTTCCTAAGGGTGATTCATTTTACAAAAACACACAACAAATAAACAAACACATCACTGGAGTTAAGAAGCAGCATGTGCTATGGATTAGGGAAAAGAGCACCCCTCGAAAGCCCAGCTGTCATGTTCAGTATAAAGATAACGTTGGTTTTTTCCATTCCATTGTCTTACTTTCTGTCTACTCTTTTCTCACTGTCTCCCTTCATTTAGTCCTCACTCTCTGTGTCATTTGTTTGTTTCCCTTGCTTCTAGGCTTTGTCTAGACCAGGGTGTGGGATGTCTTGGCCAACACCAGCTAACAGTAGAGCAGATAAGACAGTGAGCCTTGGACTTGTTTTAAATGGACTTACTTAGATACACTAAAACATTAAACATCTTCTTGTCTGGATGAGCCGTTTTTTCCTCTGAAATGAATGTTGGTCCTTTCTAGAGTAGTGTCAATACCAGTCCTGTCACCATTCCTTCTGAACTCCTGCCAGCCTTGCACGAAGCAGCACTGATCAGCCTGGCATGTCCAGTTCATCCTCTTGATCTCTCCCCAGAGGGAGAACTGGGTTTGCAGGCAAATGTTTTCCTTTCTGCAGCCTCGTTTTTGTTGAAAATGACATTTCTGCACTGTGCTTGACTTGAGAAGGTGGGTCAAAGCACATCTGATGCTTGGAGCAGGACCTCAGGTGCTGGGCAGTCTATTCCAGGATGCAGGGCCATCTCTCTTTCCTTAACAAATGAACTTTAACAGAAGCGAGCACGTAGGGCTCCAGTGTTTGCCAGTGTGCACTGTAAATACTATGGAGGGAGACAGGAAGAAGTAAGCAGAAGCAGCTTAGGACACAAATAGGAAGGAAAAAAATAATAATTTGATTTAATGTATTAGTTCCCACCTAAACTGAGCTTTTGATTTTCTCTCTTCCATCTCCCTCCCCACCCAACTTTCTACAGCAAGTTTGAGCCTCTCCAGTGAAATTACAGTGACTGTCAGCTCAAGGAACTTGATCAAAATTAAATCCATTTCCCCAATAGGTCCACACAGGTTTTTTCTTTCATTTGTAGGAAGCACACATATGTAACTAAATCCAAATTTGGCAAAGATAAGACTTTTGAATCAATTGACAATGACTCTCATTCATTCCACTGTAGCTGAAGCACAGCATCTCACCCTAGAGTGTGATTAGCTTCTCCATATAGCAATATCCCTGCCCTTTTTTTTCTTTGAAGCATATCATTGGTGAGGCAGAATGTACCTGGAATTTATCATGCTGCAGCAGACACAACAGCTCCGCTCCTTGGAAAGTGACACTCAGAATTTCTTAGCTACAGTCCAGTTGTCATAAGAAGAGATGATTAATTAGCCGTGAGCTGGGGTGGGACAGGGGCTGAGGGTTGGGAACAGGCAGGGAAATGGCTAAAGAGATTCAAGGAACAGTAAAGCAGGCCAAGAGCTGGAGGAGAACTGCTGGAGAGATCTCTGGTTTGAAGGCCAAAGATTTCCAGGCAGAAGCCAGAAGGGCTTTATAAACGTAAATGAGTGGGTGGACAGAATAGATCAGCCATGTATTCAGAGGTCTTGCGATTCACTGACCCTCTTTAGCACCAGATGCTGCTTTTAATGCACAGCTGGCTGGTGGAGGAGTATTTCTGTGTAAACAGACTGGGAGATGGATCTAATATCCAGGCTGGAGCCCAGAGCCGCTTGCCCAGTACTGTACTTGTCCTGGCTGGAGGCTGGGATCTTTTTGATCATGTCCCACACGTTGTACTGTACTGGGATGAATCACTTCCTGCCTCTGCCCTTTCTGTGCTGCATCACGGCACTGCTGCTCGGGGACTGGATCCTGCAGCCTTGGGCTGAGCTGTTTGTGTGCTCTGAGCTCCGTCCTGGCGCCTGCTCGCACGGAGAAAAGGCTGCTGTGCGTCTAAACTGCTGTGTCATACTTCGTTATTAATGACCGAGAACCACATGACACAAAGTTCTGGGAAGCTCGAGCAGATTCCAGGAAGGGGTCAAGGAGTTCAATAAACAGTTTTATTAGAACTTGAATTGCAACCAAAAGGCTACACATTGACTTTTTTTATAAAAACCTTTGTGAGTGTTACTTGAATTTAGAAATCCTGTGAATGGCAGCAGAAGCACACTGGGTTATCTTTTCTTCCTGCTGATTTTTATGTCGCTGCTAGTTCACAGTTGTCCTTGATAAGGAAACCTGAATGCACCCTCCATTTACATTTCCCAGTTGCCTTTCCAGCTTGTTGGTAAACTGTAGGGCTATCTGAATTTCAAGGGTCATATTCTTGTCTCAGTGATACTGGTAGAAATTCAGAGATGAGCAGAGAGATCCTAAACTACACCAATGTCTCACACGACTGTAGCACCTCGTGTGGGCAGGTCACCCATCCTGGTAAAGGAGAGAGAAATTCCAGGTGAGGGCATTACCTCAGTGGGGTGCAGGTTATCACTCAGGATGACAGATTCCATGTGAACACACATTGGTGAGGAACCTTGGAAAGGGAATGTGGACCCACACTGAGGAATTGTGTGGCTGGGAGCCAGACTAGGGCCGGTCTCAGCAGGCAGATGGCCACCTCTCAGTGTCCCCAGCGTAAGTGGCACTAATTGGCTCTGTCTCCTGGCAGCAATCCCACCAGCTGAGTAAGTTGGTGCTCTGTAGAAAAAGAATTTTTCAGTAAATTGCCTTTGCTAAAGTAATTGCTTTTACATTATCTCTACCACACACTCTTTAAGGACAAGCTGCAGTTCTGTCTCCCTGAACATGCTTTCAATTAATGTTCCTGGCTGCACTTCCGTGTTTGCTTCTGCTGCCATCAAGCACTGTGAGGTGTCTAGCACAGCGTATGGCATAAATGGCTCAATTTGTTCATTCATCAGTTTGTATGTATCAGAAGAAATGGGAACCAGGAATTCATCTCCCTTGCAAAGTGATCATAAAGCATCCATTATAGTAAATATTAATGATGCATTAATGAACATTGCTATTTCACTGTTACTAATGAGTATTGAGGCACAGAAATTAAGAGTCCAGGCCAGCTTATTCTGACGTAAAATTAAGGTGCTTTTTGGCCTTACTAGAAAGTGACCAATTTGCTACTTGAAATAAATAGAAGACCTAAAACCAGACGCTCATACTCTGCTGATCTGTCCAGAGGACAAAATCCTTAGTGCTAGCTTTTGTTGGCTGTTTGCTGCAAACCGTGGCTCTGTGGGAGAACGTCTAGCAGTTCTCACACCGAACAGACAGACCAGCATTGTCCCCCAAATATAACTGAATGTACCAAAGCTCTGCACTGGGTCCTTCCCTGGGTGCTGCAGCTACCCTTGGGGTGAAACACAGCAAGTGCTCAGCACAGCATACCAAACTACTCAGCAGTCTTTAATGGAGGAAGTGAAAATACTGCACCTGTTTGAAATAAATGGGGAATTTTAGGGAGGTAGAATGGAATTACCCAAGCTGGGATCTGACTTCAGTTAACTGGTGTTAGCTCTTGCAAAAGCAGCCTCAAGTTTTTCAATGATCACACTGGTCAGAAGTTCAGTCTGACCTCTTGTCCTTGGGATGGCATTCCAAACATCCTGGTACCTCCTACCATGGGGAGGTGGGCTGCCTCATTGCTGACTCAGAGAAAATCACTGTTGCTAATCTCTGAAGCTGCTTCCACAGCACTTGGAGTTCATCAAAGCCTTCCCCTAAAATGTGGCATCACTTGTCACGGCCATTCCAAGGTTCCTCATTAGAAAAGCTTTCCGTGCATGGCATATCCAGTCTGTGGGTGCTGCTGGCCAGTGGCCAGTCTCTGCAGCGGTTCTGTGCCATCCGTATCGCTCATGCCTGCTCCGATCACATTATCTGCAGAGGCTGCTGAAGTTCTGGGGTTCTGCAGAAACTTTACTTCAAGCAGGAGTTGCACATAGAGATGCAAAAGATGCTTTTTCATGCCAGACAATTTGCACCTTAGGGAATGCCTAAGGCTGTGACTGGAAGGTGTAATTGTGGCATATCCAGGGAGCTCTGAACTTCTTTGAGGAGCAGAGGTAACCGGAGCACACTGACAGAGCCTTCAGCTTTCTGAGGCTGTGAGTCTCCTGGTTCTCTGCTCACCAGTAAGGGCAACACAGAGCTGCAGATCACCTTGAACAAAGGCACTTTGCTTTGCCCCAAAATACGAACCATCTCCAACCAAACTGGTGCACATTCACAGTCAGTCAGTCTCACAGGTTCCAAGGATCTCCAGCCTCACAGGAAACAAAGTACCAAAGGCAGCAGAACTGAGTCTTGCTGTTCTGTGCCCTTATGCCCTGTGGTGTCTGTCCTGATGGGGGTGAACGCCAGTGGATTTTCCCACTGTTGGGCATTTACTGTTCACTCTCATCTGCTTTCTGTGCTAGTGAGTACAACGTCACTGCTCCTGAGGCTCTTCCCTTCACAGATGCATTCATAAAAATTATTTTCTGTCTGACAACTACAGTGAAAACCAAAATGTTAATATAATTTAGACCTGTGTCTTTATATCAGTTCTGGTGGAAAGCTGCCAGTTGCTTTGAAATTATACTGATGGATAAAGAGACACGTGTGTGTAACACATGCAAACATAGCGCAACGACATAAATCCCATTTCCTTGGGCAATCAGGTTAAAGATAAGAAATCTGGCAAGAAAGAGTCACCAGAGAATGCTCTGCCAAAGATGAGGCTGGCATGAAAATGGAGGAGATGGCAAAGGAAAATTTAGCATTTCGCTGAATAACTATTTCTCCCAAAGTTTTAATCAAAATGTTTTGGCAGAATTTATTTGTTACAAAAGAAATAACATAAAATGAAACTCTATTTTCTATCACTATAACTTCCATGAAAAGTTTTAGATCAGGCACAGTTAGAAAGCCCAAGAAAAATTCTAAGCAGCAACAAAACCAGACAGACTGATCTCTTTTAGCTGGAAAACATAAGGATCAACAGAAACATGACATGTGGGGAAAATATACATGGACTGAGGTGAAAGTTCTTAGGAAGTGAGGACCATTCAGTAAATGGCTTTGCATTTGGGTGACAGTGAAAAAAATTACCTTCAGAAGTTGTCCAAGCAACAGTGTCTTGTTTATATCTTGTGGTCTTATGAGTAACTGACTGGAAAAAAACAAGAATGAAAAGATAACAATTACAATAAAATTAAATTAAATAAGCCAGTGACTCATTACAGAGCAGTAAAAACAAAAACAAGATCATTTAGGTCCCAATAACAACAAGAGAATTAAAAGGAAACATAAAAATGGCTGGACTGTTTTCCTTATATACACAATCAACCACATGGAGATAGGAGAGGAGCAGAACGCACCACACAGTTATTCAGTGGAAGGCAGAGAATACAGAAAATATGAACTGCTACAGTACTTTGGCAATGTTAATTTGAGTGGGACAAAGCTTTTTCTGAAGTGCCATGGAGGGACATTCCTCTCCACATATCCTGGCAAGGCACCCCACTGGAACTGACAGCAGGATTTATCCCACAGTCTGGCTCCATAAATGACTTTTCTTAAGCAGTATTGTCAGGCTTTGGAAAAGTGTTATCAGTGAAGACTCATCCGTGATCTCCTTCATAATTCTGATAAAGACTCAGGGCTGATCCTGGAGTAAATGCAATCCAAGGAACTCTTGGAATATTTAAGAAAATTAGCTCAATTTCATATGACTCTGCTGGGACAATTTGTGAAGTTCCTGTTCTCCCAAAGCACAGTGGTGTTTGGAACTGTGCATCCTGAACTCGTTGTGTTCACAGAAATCTCACATTGAATACTGAATCCTGCATGGCTGCAGTGCTTTGATTTAGCAAAAACTCTAAAAGATTTATTCTGAAGAAGAAAATGTATTATACAAAGGGGTACCTTGACTTTTCAATGCTATTCAATTACCAATGCCAATAAGAAGCTGAAAAACTCAGGGTAGAATATCAAAATTCCCAAACTTTGGGGTCATTTGTATTGGCTCACCTCTGAACAAATTTTACTTCTCTGCCTCTTTTCACATATTCCAGTGTTCTCATTGATCTCTAAAGTATCCCTTCTTCAGTATCTGAAGTATGATGGAGAGAGGAGCACAGGGACTTTTGGACTGGGTTGAGGTTATTTGTGATAGAGTTTACAGACCTTTAACTTTGCTGCAGTAGGAAAGCTGACCAGCTGTTTCTGGAGCTTTAGAAATTATGTGTAAATACATCTTGTTTAGTTCTGCTTTAGCATTGCATCCAAAGAACAAAAGGCACTTTATAAACACAAACAAAGAGTGTTCATTCCACTAAGAAGGTAAAGTAGTATCTTGGAGGAAAACAAGACACAAAGCAGTGATTTCCCCATATTTGCTCTGAGAGCCACTAGGAGAGCAATAAATAGAATCTAAATCTCCTGACTGCTTGTCCTGTGCTTCAGCCACGAGACCAGGCTCCATCTGACAGGCCCTGATTTCTGGTGTGAGCATTGTTGTGCTGCACAGATGGTAAATCCCGGTGCAGAGTAAACAGGCTGAGCAGGGAACAGCTGCACATGCCTTTCTGACAAGCACCTCGCCCGTGCTGGCCATGCGGGAGATTTGTACCCGTCAGATCTCGTACCCTGTCCTGTCCTCGGTTTGCTGAGTTGTTTACAGCCTGCTTCCCTGGAAGTCAGCACAGCTTTTCACAGCTCGTCCTTCAATTCTTGAAAAGACATGACTCAAGCATTTTAACTGTTTCGCTGCGAGGCTTCTGTGGCTGCAGTTTGTCGCTGCTCCATGCTCGGGCTGCCCTGTCCTTTCTGTGCTGTCGCTGCGCAGGAATGCTCTCCTGGCGTGTTCCTGGCACGGGGAGCTGCAGCCATGAGGGGAACAGAGCTGCACTGATTTCAGGCTCCCTTGCCTTCACCAGGCTACACATTTCAAGGCTTGTAGGGCTGAACAAACACGTCCTTCACGAGCAGCTCAGTTTTTTCACCATGAAAGATGCTGCCTAACTGAGACCGCATAAGGCAAGGCCACTCTCAGTTTTTGATTTGTACACACTGGCCTTTCCCTAGAGAAGAAGCTGTCTCTTCAGTCAAGAAAGCTTAGTAGGAAACATTTTCCTGCCCCCAGCTTCTCCAGTCCTGGCTTACCAAAGGAATGACACCGACCCCTCTCCTGTTGCGTTTGTGTTCAGGTTACCAATGTTTCCTGCTGACATCAAGTTCCAGTTTGCTGTATGCATGCTCTGGTTTTGATGAAAGTGTGCTGAATTTATACTTCTGCTCTAAAATAGTAACTTACCAACTGGGCTTCATACTTTGAAATGTCACTGCCAGTGGCATAACAGATGCTCGCAATAAGCTGACAACCCAGATTTTCCACTGAGGAGTCATTCATGGATGTTGCTGTTGCAGCAGAATCTGACCGTTCTCCAACTCATAACTCACAGGTAACCACCACTTTGCTTTTCTTTAACTGCTGAAGATTGTGTCCCAGGTGACTATAAAAACTTCGTTTTCTTTAATCCTCAAAATGTATTCAGTTTGCTACCAGGTGAATGCAGCAGAATCAGTTCTGGTTGGAAGAGATTACAAAATAAAGGTGATAAGAGAGGAAAAAAAATGTGAAGAGCTTAGAGCTAAGAACAATGCAGAATTTTTCTTAAGGGTTGTTGAAAATTCATTGGCAACCACCAAACTATAAAATCAGAGGCTGAGTTCTCATCATCTTCACCGACACATAGTCAGTTCAGCCTAAACTAGTCCAGAGATGGACTGAGTTCACTTTTTTCCACCTCTTCCAAAAATCTAGCAAACATCCAGAGAAAATCCTGGCTGAATTGGCATGTGCCAGGCTGAACAGCTGGGAAGCAAAGAGGAGGTGTTCTGGCAGGAATGCTCACCTCTGTTTCCTGGGACTCTGGGGAAACCCAGCTGTACCACTCTGAGCAGAACACGTTCCCACACATGGACCAGAGCTGCAGCAAGAGAGGTGCAAAGGTTCACCTTGATGGGACAGAATGGCTGAAGAGAGAGGCACGAAGGGAGACAGGATCTCCTCAGACACAGCAGCTACAGGAGGACGATAACAGCAGCAGCTTAAAGCTATCACAGAATGTTTATTATTCACCAGTGTTACACACTGCAAAGCTTTTTGATGTCTGCTCAGCTCGGACCTGGAAGAGCTGCTGAGCCTCAAGTTGCAAGGTTAACCCAGCTTGATTCCCAGCTTGGCCAAAGCCTGTGCTTAACCCTGACATGTTTGAAACTTAAGCTATAAAGTGTCATAAACAAGGACCACTTGGTTTTAAATGTAAGTACAGAGAGTCATTTTATGACAAAATGGTCCAGCAGGATGTTCTAGTATCTCTGTCCACACAATCCTGGCTCTGCTAAATGAACTGCTCAGAAAATGAGTTTGACTGCCAGGGAATAAGATGTGTTATATCTTGCAGATATCAAACCTGTTGTTTTAGTACCTCCCTGAAATTTGTAACGGAGTTACACCACAACAAAGTCATCAGGCAGTAACACTGGTGGGCAGCTGAGGTTCACTAAGCAAATTAAGCCACACTTGAGAAGTCTTTTGTGAGAGTGAATCGGTCTGGGCCTTTACCAACACACAAATGTTATGAAAAAAGCGTTTATAACTGGCATTTGTATTCCAGCAAATATTTTAGCAGAGAGCTGAACTTAGAGCAAGTGCAAGTGCTGCCACGTGGTTCAGAGTGTCACACGGTGCCCAATGAGCTCTGATTTGTTTCTCTGCAGCCCACAGGGAGCTGGAGTCATTTGCAACAGAACTAATTCTTGTTTTGTGCAAGGCCAACCCATGAGGGGAGAGGGGAGGAAGCAGCAGGCATACATCAAGCGCTCTTTAGGCAGCGAGCCTCTGCCAAGGGGAGATAAGGAGAAATGAATTAGCTACTCTGGAACCAGCTCTGCTTCTTCTTCTCAAATAACTTCGGCTCTGTGCCTAGTGAAAGCACATCCTTGCTTTGAATGTCTTGTTTCCGTTCCATGTCAGTTTTCTAGTGCTAAACTAATTTGCTGAGGCTCTGCTAATGTCCCTGCCAGAGGAGCTCCCATCGCCCTTATCTTTATTTACTCAGAAACATCATGACAGTATATTTTAGCCCTCTTTGCCTTTCAAATTATTTTCAGCAACATTCCCCATCTATCCCAAAAGCTGCTTCCTGCACAGGGATACATCTTAGCAAGAGGAAAATGCAAATGCAGCAGTCAGGTCCCGTACGCATGTTGCACAATGCTGGTGACAGAGGAGTGAGTAGCTGGTGGCCCTGAGCTTGGCTCAGCCCGCAGGCTGGAACGCCAGCAGCACCACAAAGCAGCACCACAAAGCAGCACCACAAAGCAGCACCAAGCCTGCAAATGCCCTGAACCTGACATTTAATGGTCACTCCAGGCAGGAAACCGCTCTGCTTGAGCCAGTGTGGATCGTCCCTGTCAGCTCGGAGCCACAGGGTCTGCCTTTCCCAGGGCCAGCACAGCTGCCTGAGCGTGGCAGGTCACAGCAAGGGCTCTGCACTGCTCAGCAGCAGTCTCTCCTCTGCCCTTCTAAAATTTGGGCTCGTTGTTGGAGTTTTCTAGCAAGTAACTGCAGTGAGAAGAGCGGCATGCCTTAAGTGCTGGACCAGTGTCATGGGACAGGCCCATCCACAGTCCAGGGCCCTTTGCTTGCAGGACCTGAACCTAATGGCTCCACATATTTTGAGCTCTTTAGTCAGTGAAGTATTTAATCATTTTGTAACTAAAACCTGTCCTTAGGTTTATCTGTTCTGCCCGTGTCTGCACCTTTCTCCTTGGACCTTTCCTCCATGCAGAGGACCGGGCTGTGGCTGCCCCAGAGCATCCACGCTGGGCTGGAGGATGGAGGAGGTTACTGGAGGGCAAAGGCTGATCCTGCCCTGCTCCCTCCCCCTGCGGGCTGAACGAGGAGCCTCCCTCGAATGACGCAGGATGATCCTGTTCCCCAGAGCTCACCCCAATGTTTCCCTGACAGGCAAAATGGTCTCTGCCAGGAGCACAGTGCCTTTTGTGCAATAGCACTGACGATGCTCCCTCCCCACAGGCAAAATGCCTCCAGCAGGATAAGGACATGGGGCCCTTCCTCTCTCCTGGAAGCTGAAGATTTGGGGGGAGCCAGTTCTGTACCTTTGGGGACTCAGCTATATGCAGCTTCTTACCTTCTTCTCCTTCCCTGCTTGCTTATGACACTCACTGGAACCAGATTTAATGCTACACTGCTTAGAACATGTCAAGAGTAAAGCCTTCCTGTTTCATTTTGTCTTTGGAATAAAGTCCAGTCCAGAATAAATGATTAGAAGTTCTCTTCAGTTTCCTGTTAAATCGTTTCTAATTATACATCTCTTTTAATCACAATCTCTTGGCTGATGGTAAAAGGAAATGCAGTAGGGTTTGGCTTGGACATCACAGCTAATGACTTTCGAGGAGTTTCAGAACAACAAGGTACCAGTGCCACCTCTTGTTAGTAAAATCTGATAGCAACAAGCCAATGACTAATGGTCCAGGACCAGCCTTGTTCTGTTCCACTGCTGTCTCATAAAGTCACTTTCTTGCTTAGCTTATGGGGCCACTGGGGACGTTGGACAGAAAATTTTTACACCTGGAGTACATTTGCAACGTTGAAAAATTCTGTAAGATTGTGCAGTGCTGGTTCTGGGAACAGGTAGCAACACAGGTGTGACCATGGACAGCAGTGCAAGTCATCAGCAGAGCCCTGAACCCCAACCTTTCAGCCATAAGAGAGGATACAGAACCCAGGGATCTAAACCCGTGCCCCTCTCAGGAGATGCAGGAAACTTTAGGAAAACAAAAGCTCTTTTTTCTTGCTCTTGTAGATTGGCAGGGAGCACATGTACTCCAAGGAACAAGAGTATCAAATTTGAATTACTGTTTATTTCTACCACAGCCATGCCCAAAATCTTGGACTGAGTTGGGACCCTGTTGCCATGTACTGTTCAGAATGTGTCAAGAGAAACTACAGCATGAATGAATAAAACAGAAACAGTGAGAAAAGAGACAAAAGTAGAAGGAGGGGAAATAATCTGAACGGGGTGAGAGAGCTGGTGATAGAGCTTGGTCAGGAAAACCCAAGTATTGAGCCCACATCTCTCAAGTAGTCAGTCATACATTGACTTCACCACACTGCCCAGCTCCTTTTTGTATTCAGAAAGATGCCTGCATCCAGCAGCTATAGCGAAGTTATTACAAGTTCTAGTTAACACTTTTCTTTTGTACAATGCCAGAGCTCACTCCAATGAGAATGGAACAGGATCCCTATTTCAGCATACTTTTGATATGAACAATAATACAAGAACCTATTAAAAAACTAGGAACACTTGCTTTAGTTTTATAAATGTAATCCCGCTGTAATTAATAATACAACTTGTCCCAACTGCAGAATTAAATGTACATTCTCTTCTCTTTTAAGGTCAATACCATTATTTAGTACCGTGTCTTTACTAATAATTGGCTGAAACCCCAATTCTGTACTTTTGACAGCAATCTCCTTGGCATAAATATATTCAGGATTTAGCTCAAGTGTCAGTCTTGGCCAAAGTAGAGCCCCAGACTGTGTGTGCT
This sequence comes from Oriolus oriolus, assembly GCA_013400235.1. Classification (NCBI taxonomy): domain Eukaryota; kingdom Metazoa; phylum Chordata; class Aves; order Passeriformes; family Corvidae; genus Oriolus; species Oriolus oriolus. Next base: position 295,618 of record VXBT01005394.1, on the reverse strand, counting down.
TGGAGAAGGGTCCTGCCTGTTTTGCTGTTTCTTTGATGATAGCAGCAGCCCAGCTCCCTGACTGGGGCTAGAGATGCTGAGCAATACAAGCAGTGTTAAAAAGGAAGCTGCTCTGAGCTCAGGGAAGCGTTGTTTGCCTCTGGCCTGAAAGGCTGAGCCTCAATTCTGCTGCCAAGCCTTGGAGCTCTCACCCCATGGACAGACGCACATGGCTTTTTCCCATCAGTTTCATCAGAATAAAACTGTTTTGTGGTTTCTTGTTATAAAGTCTTTACAGAAGCTAATTACTGTTGGCACAGAATTAACCACCAGTTGTATAAGTGAAATTTTGCTCAGCTCTGGATCCTGGCTGCACTCACAATATGGTGAGAGGAATGTGCTGCCCAGCTGTGGGTGCTACCCACAGATGCTCTGCTGGTGCAGGATCAACCCATCTGCCCTTCAGGTAGGACTTAAAAGTCCTCTTTTACTCTTTCAACAAGCAGGGGATAAATCCCAGTGTCCTTGTCAACATTTCCCCTCTAAACAAACTCCATTCTAATGCTCAAGGCTGCAAGCAAACTGCAGCAGCCTGCAAATGCCCTGGCACACTGACCTGTGTGTTTGACGTGCTGTGTTCCAGTGGCACACATGTGGTGTGCAAGACTGCAGGGAAAGACTCCCTTTCAGGCTAGTTTGCCTGCTCAGTGCTGAGCAGGTGTTTTTATACCATTCTGAATAGTTGCTTGGACTGTGAAAATGAAGGGGAAAATCTGTCCTGTGGAGACCAACCTGTGAGGTTTGCATTTTGTTTATGGGAAAATAATTCAGGAGGGTCAATGGGGCATCGGTTTACAGGATGCCCTAGCTCCACTGATGAGTAATCTGCTAATTAATAGCTTTGGAAATGCTGCCAAGATGCTGCCAGGGTGATTGCAGCACACCAACAGACCTCGCTCAGCTCCTGAACAGACATTCTCAACAGCAAGCAGAGATGCTGGGATGAGCAGGATGGCCTCATACTACTCCCTCCAGTCTGTTTTGTTGGCTAGAAGATGTTAGATCTTGTATCTGTCCTCAAATATAGACCTTTATTTTTGTATTCCTGGCATCATGAGTCTCAGTAGCTGAAAGTCAGCTCTGACTCCCATGTAAGCAAGATATCAGTGTTTTCAAAAAGAGTAACAAAAATGCAAATAATCTGACAGTTTCCTCTTTGGCCAACAGGAATTCAACAATAAGTCTGCACACTGTGTCTTTAAACCTAAGAAGTCTTTGTGCTGAAGTTGAGGTAAAGAAGCTACCTGTTCATGTAGGAAATAATGAGTTTGTGCACTATGGTCTCTTGTTCTTATATTTAAAAAGCAGTACTGATCCAAATGAAATCTGTCAGTGAGACATAGACACTTGAATGATCAGTTTTATGGGGATTCCAAGTTATATTGCCAACTGCTGTCTGCCAGGAGTGTTGAATATTGGGAAAATCTGTTCTAAATATATAAATTAATTAAAAAACCCACAGGCTCTTGTTCAGTATCTTCAGTGCAACATCCTCAGTGGGCATTGAGGAAACTGGACTGAAGAAAGAACCCTGTTCCTGTGCTTTCTGTCCCATCTGTTCAAAACTCACCCTTCATTTTACATAAAATGTGCTGTTTTTTTGCCAGACCTAGCTGCTGGGGAAGATTTTTAAACAGAGAAGAGTTCACATCTGGGGTGCACTTAAATTGGCCCAGGTTGTCCCTTACCCAGGGCTTTGCAGGGGAGGAGCAGCCATCTGCTGCTGGACCTGCTGGCAGTCAGTTCCCTTGGTGTGTGGATGGATGGAAATGTGCCCCTCAGTGCCTCATTTACTGTTTGTGTGCAGGCACAGAGGAGCCAGCTTGTCCTCCAGACCATTGCACTGGTTAGTGTGGCACCTTTTCCATGTGTTTCCAGATCAAGAATGGAACTTTCGTTGTGTTCTTACTGGGTGTGCACCTCATGCGTACTCGACCGCTTCTTTCCTCTTTCAGTAGTGGACGTGGGTCCAAGTCCCTTAGGACAAACGTTTCATTTTTATCATTGAAGTGCTATCTTTTCCTTGCTTCTGTCACCTTCAGGAAACCTGTTACCCAATTCTGGGTGCTCTTTGAGGAAGCAAAGATTAAGTAATAGGCAGCAACAGGGGATGTATGACACTGCACTGAGAAACTGCATCTCTGAGGGACAGCAGGTTCCGTAAATGCCACCCATCGCAGGGGACCCCTGGATGCTTCTCCGTCTGAAGTTCCTTTCTGGACGCTTTCTTCACTCGCTCGGTGTTTGTTCTCCTGCAACAGCAAGGAAATGAAGAAGAGGAAGGAAAGGAGGCAATGAGCACACTGCTAATGAGGGAGGGAGCAGATTAAGGTGCTAGAGGTACCCTTACAGCTTGTGCAACTGGCCTGTGCTCAGCACCCAGTGTCCCAGCAAGGCACAGAGGCAGTTTTCCTGTTAGACAAGAGCCTTGAGAAGGAAAGGAGAAGTGGGGCCCTGTGGGTTACAGGAAATCAGTATGGACCAAGCAACGCCCTGTCCAGACAGCACAGGCCCTGCCTTTGCCCTCACCCACCATCTTGTACGTCTTTATCAGTCATAGAGCAATTTTGGGTGTTGTTCAGCACCAGCTAATGACGGGTATCTTTGTCCCAAGTGAAGCAATCTGAAGACCCATTCCTTCTGTGTGACTTACGCAGAGCCCCGGGGGCAATTCGAGAGACCAGTTTTTCAGCCTATTCACACTGTTATTTTTGCTAAACAGAGTCTAATAAGGCAGTAACTTTGCTTCAAACCAAACGAGAGCAAGGCAGAGCCCCTTCTCCACACGGGCCGCAGGGACAGAAGCAAGTGCTGCTTGGCCAGGGAGGCTGAAGGCAGCAGAGCAAGTCCGACCTGTGGCTGCCCGGTGCCAGGGAGCCACTTCTCCCAGGCCAGGAGGAATGTCTGCCATGCACAAGGAAACCCTCGAGCTGAGTCCTTTGCAAGGTGTGCTGGACCCTGAGGACCCTGTGGCACATGAATCACCTCCTGCTGTGGACCTCTGAGCCATGTAAAAACCCTTCCCTTCTCTAGAGGTTCAAGCTGTGCGCAGTTGATTTGTGGTGAGGCTGGCGAATGTCCCCTGACGCAGCCAGGCACACTTGGATTATTTGTATGGATTATAAAGGTGTTGAGGAGTCCCAGTGCTCACCTGAACTCAGCTGTGCTGGGCGCAGTACAGGCACGAGTGCCAAAGCTGGCCCTGACCAACAGGTTCTGTGAGTGTGGGCCTTGTTTTTGCACTCGGGTGAATATGGGGGTTTGAAATGTGTCAACCCCAACACTGCCATTCAACTGAGTCAAAGGCCCCAGCTGAGTGGGTGGATTTTTACAGAAGGCCTGGCTAATTTTTAGACCATTAGTAATGTAGTTGAGGAAGATAAGGTAATGAACAGTGTGATCCAGTCTCATGCTGCAGAGTGCAGAGAGTTCAGCTGCAAGAGTTAAGAAAGAATTCTTTTCCCTGTCTGTGCTGTTGCACAAGAGCAGAGGTGCCTGAGCAAGGGGATGGCAGCAGGAGCCAGGTATTGAACATGATGTGGTTTATTGGTGACCAGTATGGAAAATACCTTTCTTCTTATGCTCCAGAAGTGGGATCTGTGTAACTGCTTCTGGATGGGCAGCCTTGCCCCTCAATTCCCAAATATCCAACAGGGAGCATTCAGAGAGGAGTTGCAGCCTGGGAACTGTGTTGCATGGGCTGGAGTTTATTCCCATCTCTCAGTGCTGAGAATGGTCAATATTGTCCATGGGGACTGTGCCACGGTGGTGTGAAACACCTTTAGTGTTTGTGAGCACTTCACATGAGGACAAAAGACCATAAAGAAAGGGATTGTTTAATATTTGGGTGCACCAATTGCAAGGCTTAAAATAAGGGATTCTTTTCTTGGTGTGGTTTAGATGGATCAGTGTCATCTCTTGAAACAAGTGATCTGGATTTCTCTGTGATTGTGGAGCTGCTAGAAAAGTACAAAAATGGCCTTTACTTTCTATACAAACATTGGTAGTTTTCTTCTTAATATGTGCATCTGTGATTGCAGGTAAAAATTATCATGCAGTTCTCTAGAGATGCTCCCAGCCAAGAAAAATTGTGTAAATTCAGCTCTAATTTCACCTTCCAAAGAAAAGAAAAAGGTAGAGATGCTGAGTGACAGAGTGCACATAACTCTTCCTACATTAAATATTTTATTAAAGGCTCAATTGGGGTACTAATTTATTTTATTTTTTGCATGCAGTGCTGTGCAAATCCCAGACTTCTTCGCTGTGTTTGGCCCCACCAAATACATCAGCTAATGCTCTGTTTACACACAGCACATACACAGGTGGTTATATGCCTGTATATACTGTTATAGGACATTTTTCCTTGAAGTTAGATTACAGCACAGTGCAGGTAATTAAACAGTGATCTCTACACAAATTAAAAGGGTTGGTGCATACTTTATTTTGGAAGTACAATTACTGTAATTTTAGTGCATGCTGACTGCATAACAGCACGCTCACAACCCGGGGCCGATTTGGGGATGTGTGTGCTGCTCGCACATGCAAATGTGAGGCTTACTCACCTCCTGCCTTTGAAGTGCCACCGCTGCACAATCCCTAGGGAAATGTGCCTGCACTCCAAGGCTCCTAAATTTTCAAATGGTTTGGGAAACAATACTTGAAAATTAAGACTCTTCTTCCCATTCCCCTCTAAACATCACCACATCTGAGCAATACACAATACACATCCGAATAGATGCATTTCCTTTTTCTTCTTCCCAGGTTGTGCTGGAGCTGCCCTGGGATGCCGCAGCGCTCGGAGCCATGGCAGGCACAGACTGCCACCAGAGCAGCTCGTGGTTCAGGTCATTGCTGCGTGGCTCACTGTTCATTACAGGCATTGTGCAGGCTCCAGGGCAGCTGCTGCCATGGACAGCCCATCCCACACTTGTGCCCAGCCCTGCCCATCGCATGCTGTGCGCAGCAGTGGAAGCGCCTTATGCAGTCAGGCTGGGTTTGAGCGTATCTGGGATTTCACCTTTCCCCACGCCACTTCCCTTGTGCTAAGGCGAATTCTTGCGAGCACACTCACGGTGTTTTTTCCTCATGACCAGGCTCCAAGCCAGAGGTGGTGTCCAGGATCAGGGAGAGGAGCACGGCAGGCTTGCCAGAGTGATGGCATATGCGGCAAGCAGGGGCAGCACAGGAATTAACACACTGCCTGTGTTCGAAAGTCTGATCTCAAAATCAGCTGGGAAGGCAGTGTGATTCCAAGTGACTGCTCACAATGTAGGTCAGTTGAATGCAAAAGTGAAAGCAGATGCACCATGAGATTCCCACGTCTGCAGAGGGAGGGGATGTCAGGCTGTAAGTGCAAAAAGCCCCAGAACTCATGTTGTGACTCGTGTTTTCCGGTGAGTGACAAACGCTGCCATCCTGCCTGGATGGGAAGTGGCGGAATCCAAGTGCGGGCGTGGATGTGAGCGTGCAGCCCCCAGGAGATGCGAACCGCGTGTGTTGGTGTGCACACACGTGCTCCGGCATCCCTCCGGGATGGCACCGGGCCGGGATGGCACCCAGCTGGGATCGCACCCCTGCGGGGCCGCACGCAGCCGGGGTGTGGGTGCAGCCCCGGCCGGGCAGGCTGCGGTGGCCGCGGTGCCCCGGCGGGGCGGGAGGAGCCCGTGCCGTGCCCGCTGACCGCACGGTGCCTGCAGTGACAGTAACGCTCCCGCCCCGCTGCTGCCGCTTCCCCGAAGCCGCGGGGGCTGCGGGAAATCCCCGGCGCTGCCCGAGCCCGGCCCCGCCGCGCCGCCCCGGCAGCTGCCAGGGCCGGGCACGTACCCACGGGCACCGTGTGCGAAACGAGCCGTGGCGATTTTCTACCCGTGCCTCAAAAATTATTTGTTCATACAGTCATTAATTTCTATTAAATCTATGTATGAATTTTAAACGGATTGCTGTGGCACGGATACTCCTGCAGGATGTAAGCATTGCAATGCAAATTAATTTTTCTTACTTCCAAAGTGGATTCCAAATTTGCATCTGCACAGGGAATTAATTAGGAGGAGCTTTTGCCTCTGGGAAAAAAAAAAAAGTCTTGAAACCCACAGTTCTATGGGTGTCCCAGAGCACCACAGCAAGATGGGACTGAGATATTTGAAACGTGTCACTTGCCTCAGTCATTGCTTTCAGAAAGTCAGAACACTCTGAGCATAAAGGCTTTCTTCATATTAAACTCGTGAGATCGATCACCTGATTTTAAATTTCTTCCAGACAGCATAATGTATTATTAAAAGTTCCCAAGGGAGCATTAAAAATAATTATTTCTCCGGGTATGGAGATGTAGATGTGTTGCTGTGGGGTAAGGTAAGGTGAGGTGTGTTCTTGCTGCACAACCTCTGTGCTGTGGTTTGCCTCATGTTCTTACTTTTACCCTGTGGTAAAAGCTCCCCCAGGATGAAAGAGGAAGTATCTCTCTAACTTGAAGCATCTTGGTAAGCACCAGAGCAAAACAGTAATATTTTTATTTCTCCTTAATGACTCGAGAATATCTTTAATTCTCACAGATCCAGTGCATGAGTGCTGTTAAATTCTGACTACAGCAGTGTCCTGTGGCAATGTGCTTCTTCATTTCACCAAAAAGAGCTGTCAGAGGAGATGATGGATGAAGAGTTCAAACTTCAGTGCTGAGGGAGGTCAGCCTGTGAGTAATGATCTGTCACTGGCCTCAGATCATGAGCTGTTTGCATAACTTTGGCTCAGGACGAACCCAGGCTGAAGATGACAGATGATGCCATGTAAGCTCTCCCAGTTGGCTCATTCCAGTCTGATCCAGATCATCTGTACCCCAAGGTCATGAGCACCCCAGAGCCAGTCACTGGCAAGGGTGACAGAGCTGGTGGCCTCCCTCCCACTGTTCTGAAGGATGACAAAAGGGAAGGTAAACAAATAAGAGGAGTTCTCTGTCACTCATGGCCTACTCTGAAGCTTCAGCAGTTGGGAAGAGAAGGGGTGAGACCCTGGTGAGTAACACAGGCCAGTGCTGTTCCTTCTCAGAAGCCACCGCCCAGCTGATGGCCCTGGTGGGCATGTGATTGCTGTCTGCACAGATGAGAGCAGCATCACACTCTTCTCAGGATTTAGCCACTTCCTAAATTTGTGGTTTGGTGAGCAGAATAGAATCTTATGTTTGATGGCCTCAGAAAGTGACTAAAATTAGAAGTAGAGGTGGATGTGCTTTTCAACTTTTTTGGACCGAGTGTCTTGGCTGGCATTTCCCCATTTTCCTCCTTCCTTGCCCTGTGAATTAGGTCTGTCTGATCCACAGAGAGCCTTTTTCCTTGGCAGATGGTATCAGGATCCAGTACATCTTCCTTGTCCTTCCCTCTCTCTTCCCTTTGGTTTGAGATTCAAACAAAAACAGACACTGAAGTTTCACAGACCCAGATAACCCAATTTCCATCGTTAATCCCCCTTCCTTATTGCCTGGCCTACTCTGAAACGATCACATGGTAGAATCATGGTCATGGGGAAACTGTCTCGAGTCTCTCAGAGGGTTCTGGTAAAGTACCCACCCCTCTTCCCTGTGGTCAGGCTTGGGCTACTCCTCTTTGCTATATTTTCACAGGAAAAAAAAAAAAAGGAAACCGTTAGGTCAGCAGCCCAAAAAATCAGGGAAGGAAAAGGCTGCTCAGCCAAGGCAGGGGCCTGCTGGGAAAGAAAAGGAGAAGGAAGAGCCGCTGCACCCAGGCTGTGACTCGGTGAACGCTGCCACAGGGGCATCTGGGTGTCCTGGCTGAAACTGCGTTTCAGTGGGTGGGGAAGTTCAGGATGAGGGGGCTCCCTGTTGTTTGTCCACACTCTGGTGTTGGGAAGGGTCTGTTGAATAATTTTTTCCTCGTGCTCACATCCACTCCTTTGGCTCAGCACTGACTGTAGGGCAGCCACGGCCTCCCTTCTTTTTCCTCTTTCCCATTCACTCATGATCTAAATGTGGCAGCACTGGTGGGTGTAATCTGCTCCTTATACTCGTGTCTGGCACCTGTTACAGTTCAGCTTTTCCTTTCAGATCCCCCATGGCATTATTATCTTCTAGGACTCAGGCAAAGCATTCTCTGCGACACCACGCGAGGAGCCCCCTCCTCCCCCCGGGATGCTGATGTGTTTGGGGCTGAAGAGCATCTAATCTCACATCTGCAGCGAGGCCCTCTCCAGATTTTGGTCTGAACACCAAAAGATACTTGAGGGGAGATTTTTCATTCTTCATCCCTACCGTTGTGCATCTGGATTTAATCCCTCTGTTCTCCCCGCAGATCTCCACCATCCATTTTGTGTTGAAGGGCCCAGTAAATCCAGAACTTCAGCTGTGCTCACTTCTCCTCTTATTTCTGTCAGAATCCACTGGACTCTGAGGTTAAGTCCTTTGGAGAAAGGAGATCATTTGTCAGTCTTTCTAAATCTCTGAAATTTGTACTCATGTCAGGACCCAGAAGGGAAGAAAGTTTCTCGTGGATGGGGCCTTTGCTGCAAGAATGTAACCTGTCTCTTACCTCTGTGACCTCATATTTCAGGGAGCTGCAGTTTGGAAGCAAACAGCAGCACTAAAAATAAATATGTTTTGCCCTCATCTCCGCACTGTTAGTGTAAAAGGATGGCTGAGTGGGTGGACTGACTCTTCTGTGTTCCTTTTTCTTTCGATTCTTATTTTGTTTAACTCAAGAATATGTCGTTGTCATGTTCATGCGGCCTGACCCAGCCCGAGGCCTTTTCACTTCTTTCTTTGTTCTCAAGCAGGACCATTCTTTCCCACTTTCAGGCAGCCTTGGCTTCAGGCATTAAGATGCAGAGTGAGGGGTTGCTGGTCCGATTTATCAGTGCAGCTTCTTTCCAGTTGTTCTACCTCTGGAGCACCAGTACAAGTCTCCTCCACTCTCCTCCCTCCTGCCTTATCGGAAACCCAGCCCAAGACCCATAAGGGCCACCTGCCAACACATAACTCTGATCTACCGTGGATGAAACTCTTGATGCTGCCTTTTTTAACTTGTTTTTCAGGTAGTTCCTACCCTTTGAACAGTGTCATTTTTCAGACTGTCATTCACAAAGTTCATCGGGTCTCAACCACAGCCTCTGAACTGAAAACATTTATATGCTTCATTTTTGTGGGCTAGAGTAAAGCAGAGCAAAAATTTCCAAAGTACTGACTGTTTTCTGTCCTAGAGAATTCCTCTTGAAACTCCTACACATGTACAAAATGCTGCTTCCAAAGTTTGGGCACAAAAATGTTACCCTTCTTCCATGGGTGGTTAGGCTTGGATCTCCCTGTAGGAACCTCCGTGGGTTCCAAGTCACGCTGGCGTGGCTGCATGGCCTAAGGTGGGCCAGGGTTATCAGAGTGAGGGGTAGCAAATGGATCTTGTAAAGGATATGAAGTCTTACATTTCTCAATTAGAATCAACCTGTAGGAAGTTGAAAAATCCCTTCATGTGGAACATCATGTCTGCCCATAATGAGAATCATGGCAGCCTTTTAAGTACAACACTGTGCTCTGTAATTAGCACGTGCCCTTCTGGAAGGAATGAAGACAAGCCCTGTTGTGGCAAATTGCCAGGTTTGGCCTTGCCAAGCTCTGTCCCCAGCTGCCATCCCTTAGTGCCCTGAATGCTTGCTGGATGTGTGGGGCGTGGAGCACATCCCTGCACGAGGTTCTGTGGCAGAATGGGAATTCTGAGTTCCTCTGAGACAGAGGGGCCTAAATTAGAGCAAGGAGGGAAGAATCGCTGGGTTCTGATGTCCAGGGATAATGCCAGTCCAGTTCTGCTTGCAGAAACCTTTCAGTGTCCAGTCACTAGTTTTTTGGGCTCCTCCCAGAGAAAATAGTGGTGTGTGTTTGGTCACTTAGACCACTGCCTGCTTTGGGAATCAGGCCCAGTAGAAAGGGAAGAAGGTCTCCTGTCAGTTAGAACATGGAGCCTTGCAGTGAAGTAGAAGATAATCCCACAGAAATGTACATGTGTGTGGAAGACTTTGGAACAACCAGCTAGAACAGAGCAGTGAAACCTGATCAAAGACAACAAACTCCATCATTTAAGCTGGTTTTGTAATTGTCGTGTTTTATTAACAAGCAGATACTGCTGGAAGGGCTGGTTGTGCAGATGTGTAACATCTGTGCACATTAGGCCTCTGGAAAGTGTCCTGGTGATTGTCCATTCCAGAAATATCATTGGTTTTGTAGCTTTTCTCTTGACCGGATAAAGGAAGAATGCTTTTTCCAAAGTCATTTTTGGTGGAAGTGTTTTCTGGTTCAGATCCAGTGGACCAGGGGAGACAGACCACAACAGCAGAACCAGAGTTCAGTTCTCCTGGTGAAGATGAGCTCCAAAGCCTTGTCACAAGGGTTGTTTGTCACTGATGGAGGAGAAGGACAATGCAAAACCCCATGGCTTTGCTGTTCACCTTCATTTTGATGAGTGTGTTCTGTGCTTTCTAAATTCCTTCCCAGGGACAGGTCCCTGGGCTAGTAAAGCACGGAGGTTTGGATGGGAATCTGCTGAACAGTCCCAAAAGGATATGGTTCATGACAGGCCTCTTGCTCAGCTCCAAAATTCAGGGAAACTCGAACTTCATACAGGGGAGAGGAAATTTATCCCCCGACATGTTCTTCCTTGGCCAACTCTGCTTTCCATCCGCCACTAGCAGTGAACTGAATGATCTTTTATGAAATGCAGACTTTATCGGTAACTTGGTTATTGATTGTTCAAGGGGATGTTTCGTCAGGATGTTCCTCTATGAGCTTGGGGTGGGGAGCAAACAGTGACAGCCAGGCCAGCTAATAAATGACTTAATATCAGTGACTGTGGTTTAAATTTACACACTTAACTTGCACTTAGTCCAAACAGCTGCAAGTGCTTTAGGAAAGGTGATATTCCCCCATTTTGTGGAAAGAGAAACTGAGGCACAGTGCAGCTCCATTATTTGTCCAGAATCACTTGCTGCTGGGAATAGAAAAAACAGTTCAGGCTCGTGTGAGAATCATTAGATATTATAAATATCTATAAATATCATTATTATAAAGGAAATTAATTCCTATCTGGAATATTACTGAATTTTGAGATCTTAGGAACAGACAAGTTCTTTAAGTTGGGCAAGGAAGTTCTTAGTTCTCCCTTCAGCTCCCTGCAGTATGTAATGTTTTGTTTAAATACAGCAAGAGCATTAACTGGAACACAGTTCTGTCTTTTCGTCGGTTTTCCTTCTCTTTCAAATTCCATGGATCTGATCTTATTTGCCTGAACCAATCCCTTGCACTTGAGGCATTCAGCTGCTCTGGCCTTTCAGTTTTGTGGTTTGTCCAGGGCGTGCTGATTTCTCGTAACTGGGTTTGGGTGCTGAGATCTGCACTCCGCAGCCGGGGATGCGCCCAGCACCTCCCGCCGGCCCCCAGGACTCGGCGCTTCCTCTGTCTGAGCCTGGCAAAGTTCCACTGCGGTGAAATCAGCTCGGCCCCGTGAGCCAGCAGATGACAGGGGTGGTCCCAGGCTGGCCTTTTAGCTTTTGCCTTATTGATTTTGTTTGCTGAGGGATGAGCACTTTGTCCCCTGTGTGACTGCTTCAAAAGCCAGCCACTCTCCAGCACCTGATTGCACCACAGGTCCTGGAAGGCCTCCAATATTAACATGCTTTTTGAAAGAAAGGTTTAGGAGGCAATTTTGAGCAGTTTGGAGGGGTTTTCTGTGTAATTCATGTATGTGCACTCAGGCATATGGTGGCATTCTTGGGGCTGTCCTGTGCAGGGCCAGGAGTTGGACTTTGATGTTCCTTGTGGGTCCCTTCCAGCTCAGGATATTCCATGATTCTGTGTATGTCCCAGTGAATATGACTCCAAAGACGTCCTGACTGGTTCTGTATTAGCACAGCAGCTGCTTTGCATGGTGTTTCAGATCTGTCTGTCGCCACTACTACACTATAAATGTGGTGTATAAATGTAGGTAATCCTAAAAGCACCACAAAATAGGATACAAATTACTTTGGATTGGTGGGATTCGTTTTGGGGTTTGGGTGTTTTGGGTGGTTTGGCCTTAAAATGGTTATCTTTCAATATTTAACATTTCTCCTGTTTTGCTGGCTTCCAGCCAAGCCCTGCTTCCACTGTAGGTAAAGAGCGCAGAGTTGGGTTGGCAGCCTGCTGTACGCCTGGGAGGGTGTGCCTGTCACCCCTCTGCAGCTGGCACTTCTGTCTCCCCAGACTCCAATGTGTGGCACAAGATCACCTTTTAAATGTCACATGAGATTCTGGGAGTACTCTCCCTGGTCTCAGAATACTTCCAGAACTGTTTATCTAAGCTCTCTCATGGTATGCCAAACCACCAGGTGTTCTGTGTGCCTGGGGCCCCACTTGTTCTGGAAGGCTTCCTTGGTTTTTGTTTGTACAGAGCTATCCTGGTCTGCAGAGTGGGTTCAGGGAGCCTCTCCCAGTGCTCTGTGCATATTCCTACTGACTGGGAGAATCTTTCCGTGCTTTCCCACAATGACCCATGGTAGGACTGCTGTGACCGCACTCCACTGTCCACCTCCAGCCAGGACCTGAAGCGAGAGTGGGACAGGACTGTGCAATGGCTCTTTAAGCTGTGTCAGCCTTGATGCTCTTAAATACCACCTGTGGGCATTCTTGCTTCTGTACAGCCCATTCCTTCTCAGGCACGTGGCTGTGCATTTCTAAACATGTTTCTGTTTTGTGTTACGCAGCAGCCACCATGTTGTGCTTACTACAGTGAGAACTGTGTGAAATTCCATGGCCTTGTGTTATGCAGAAGGGCAAACAAGGTCTCCATCACATCCAGGAAACTATAAATAGAAACTGTACAAAAATCAGCAGAGGATGACTAGAGGAGAGGTGGTCGTATGAAACTGCCCAAATTTATGTGCCTTGTTTGGGAACTAAAGGTAAGGTTCCCCACAAGGAGAGAGAGAAATTTCTTTAGAATTGCCCTCTGGAAGATAATTCCTTGACTGTTTCCCTAAGTGCTAGAAGGGTCTGGATCAGTGCACACAGGATCAAACCACCAGCACTCAGCTCCAAAGGAAACAGGGCCCAAAGGAAACAGCTCCCAGGCACTGTCCTGCTCATGTGGTTCTCAGGCCAAATTGCACCAGGGAGAAACCAGCAGAATGATGAGGCCAGGAAGAACAAATTACACCTCTTAGGGTACCACATCATCACCCTCATTTTTGTCCTTTAGAAGAACAATTATCTGTTTAATTGTCTCGTCATCACAAATAATAGTCCCAAGCTGCTCTGTGACACCTGGGCTGGTGGTGGTTTTGGTGGGAGTGCCCTGCGTGCTGCCCTGTATTTACATGCAGGCCTGGCTTGTGCATTTGCAGGGACTACTTTCCCTTTCCAAACAGAAAGCAGTGACTGGACCAAGCCCAAGCATTGTTTAACAGTGGCCTGTGACTCTGTGGTTTGTTTTCTTGTTTTGTTTGTAAAGGTCAGAGACATGATGATTTTTTTTTTCTGAGGTAAAAGTTGTACTCAGATCGTTCACTGGGCTGAGCTGGAGGGGAAGTGAAAAAGTAAGTCTTGGTCAAAAGCATGATATTTCTTTGGTGATTTCTCTCATCAAGTACATGCCTGAAGTGGAAGTTGATCGTGTCTCCCTGAGGCCATATTACCTTCCATAATACCCCAGTCTGCCTGTCTAAATGTAACCCCCTGCCATTTGGGTTTAAATCTAATAAAAATGCCTGGTTCTGATATGATTTTCCAGGCTTGCCAATTTGCTGCAAACTCCAGCAAGGCATGTTTCCTAGTAAGCACTGGACCCCTGCCTTATCTGGGCTGTAGGTGGGCCAGGCAGGAGGATTTGGCGTGCAGAGCCTGGGAGGTGACTCTGCTTTGCACCAGGGATTTTCACTGGAGCAGCCTCTCTTAGGCACCTGGCAAAGTGACAGAAGGAAGAAACTGCTCATGACTAACAAATCCTTCCCACTTCTCTGGTGTGAAAGACACCTTCAGTGGATCATTCTTAGCTGGTTTTCAAGGCAATAGCCATTGTGAAATTTTTAGTAAGGGATTGCTTGTTGTAGGCAAGCGAGTCTAAGTGTCAGTGATATTTTCTGTGGGTCTGACACTTGTGTGAGGTCTGGGCTTTCAGGGTTGTTTGCTTGGAAATACCATAGACATTGTACATAAACACTGGTACAAAAAGGCTTAAGAACTAACCCCCCACTTTTTACAAATTTCTGCATGCTCAGTAATAGCTAAATGATGCAGACACACACTCAAAATAAGGGTAAAATTATTGCTGGACATTCTTCTGAATATGTCAGATTTTTAAAATTGAAGTATTGAGAGGTGAAGAAATGGTGTCAGTGAATGGTTTGTATTGGAAAATAATAACTAAGATATGTTTTTGAAACAAAACTTTTAAGTGACCCATCCCTATTTTTTTTCCGATCTCAATTTTCTTTTTAAAATTTCAAAGTAGGTACGCAGGAAGGTTTTGAAATCTCAAAAATATTCACAGGAAAGGAAAAGCATTTCCTGTTGATCTCAGCTTGGATGCTTGGGGGAGTATGACATTTTCTGCAAAACTGACAGAAACCAGGTAGGATTTTCACTGCCTGCCAGGCAGGTTTGAAAACCTGCTTGATTTCCTTCCAGCTCACCCGCCCAGCTCCCAGGGATCCTGACAGAGGGAGCTGCGAGCCAGAGACCCGTGCAAGGCTCTGGGCTGTCACCTGTCCTCTTCTGGAGGTCTCACAGGGGCGCCTGCTCTGGCTCTGTGCAGCCCCTCAGCGGGCTCTTTCGAGCTGTGTCTTCCGGACTGCTGGGTGTCCCATGACCTGCTGGGATCCCTGGGGCTGGGGCTCAGCCCCCAGCAGGCTCCCGCTGACCCTCTCCGGTGCGGCTGCGTGGGCCCAGCGCTCCGGGGGCTCTGAGCGCCCGGGGCTGCTCCCACCTCTCGTCTGCTCCAAGGGCCAGCAGCCTTCTCCCCTGCAGGGCAGGTATGCAGACTCTCCAGCTGCCCCGTGTCCTCTTCAGCTGCAATTCAAACTATCCATTTTTCTCAGGAATGTGAATTTGGCCACAAATTCACAGCAATTTCACTGAAGTAACTTTCGAAACTGAAATGACGCCAGTTGAGGAATATTCTTTAGGGTGTATCTAGGAGTGTTCTGTGAGAAATATTAATCCTTTGGAAGCTAGAGATGAATTGCATCCTGGATCACTCTGGGAACTGAATCTTCCCATCCTTGAACACCTTCTGCCCTAAGCATCAGTATTGAGTAAAAGCTGATGTGGGTCAGGCTGACAATACTCAAACCACTTTTGCTCATTCATGTGGAATACATCACCATCAGTAAAAAATGTGAACATAAAGAAGCCTGGTCCTAGGGTACTGTAAATGATTGATTTCAGACATGAAACTTTAAATTTGAAAAAGTCATCTGACAAAGAGCCTGGCAGGTTTGTGTCTTTGTTACGCCTGTCTTGGCCAGCAGAACTGCCATGACGCTCAGCGGCTTTCAGCCAGCTGAAGGTCCCGCCGTAGGTGGCAGGAGAAGGTGTTGTGGCTCAGCCCCACACAGCCACTCACTCCCTCCCTGTTGGTGGGCTGGAGGAAGAAATCAGACGGGTAAAAGTGAGAAAATGTGTGGGTTGAGCTAAAGGCAGTTTAGTAGGTGAAGCAAAAGCTGCATCTGAAAGCGAAGAAAAACCAGGAGTTCACTGCCCACGTCCCACGGGCAGGCAGGTGCTCAGCCACAGCCAGGACAGCCGGGCTCCAGCACATGCACAGGGACTGGGAAGACAAGCACCATCACTCTGAATGTCCCCTCCCTTCCTCCTTCCCCGGGCTCCATATGCTGGGCATGGTTCCCTATAGCCTGGGATATCCCTGGGGTCAGCTGGGGTCAGCTGTGTCCCCCCCAGGTGCTTGTGCCCCCCCAGCCCCCTTGCTGGTGGGATGAGTGAGGAGCAGAAAAGGCCTTGGCTCTGTGCAAGGGCTGCTCAGCAGTGAGGAAAACCTCCCTGTGTTATCAGCACTGTTTCCAGCACAATTCCAAAGCACAGCCCCACACCAGCTGCTGGGAAGGAAAGTAACCCTTTCCCAGCCAAGGCCAGCACAGAGATCTGTGGGAGCCCTGGCAGAAGCCGTGCCATGCTCCCTCCTGTCTGGGACCATGTGAGCTCATTTGGTCCAAGCAGTTTCCTGAGCTGCTGCCAGGAGCTGGAGGGTGAAACCTGGAGATAAAATGTCTTACAGCTCCACTGGAGAATCATGGGGACCCTGTGTAACATGGCTTGTGTTCAAAAGGTTCACAACATTTAACCTCACAGAGGTCTTGGGCACTGGGACCTGAGTGCTTTAGCCTTTACTAAACAAATACTTTTAATGATTTGAGTCTTAACAGGAAAGTCCAGTGGGGGCTATTGAACTCTGGAATTCGCTGCAGGGGGGCATAGGAGAGATTAGAGGCCATGGCTAATCAAAGAAAATCTGCTTTACATTGTACTGCTGCTTGCACAGCTCCAATTCATATCTGACTCCTTTTTGCCTTAGAGGGAGCTGCATGTGTAGACTGACCCTTTCTGTGCTGAGCTTTCCTATCAAGATCTCCCAGGACGGCCTCAGTTTCTCAGGCAGTGGATTCATGACAGTTTTTGCAGTGACACTTCTCTCCCTGCAGCTAGTTGTCCCAGTTTTTGGCCTGCTCCTTTTTGGATCAGCACACCTTTTCCCATGGTTACGGGGCAAGCTGAACTGTCAGCCGAAAGGAATTTTTCAGCTGTTCTGGTTGAGTGTGCAGCTGCACAACCAGCTGTGCCAGCAGCACGGGGAGTGTGGAGGGCAGGGGCTGCCCCAGCCACTGGAGGTGAAACCACAGCCTCCCTGGTTGAACTGAAATGCGCCGTGACCGCACCGAGCCCCCAGCGCCGAGCAGCGCCCGCAGGCGGTGTGAGGGAAAGATGGACCTTCAGGGTGCAGGCAGGAGCTCTTCAACCCACTAGGTGCAGATATTTAAAATAAAAAGCCTCCCAGCTGAAGTGTTGCTTTGTGCCAAGTTTATTCCAAGCCAGCTGTCACTGGGGTCTCACGGTAGCACTCCGGGCCTTGGAGGCCGTGGATCTGTGCGTGATCCCAGCAGGTCCCACTGTGGAAATGTGAAACCTCGCTGCCCACAGGCTGCTTGTTCGCACATCGCTGCCAGAGCTCTGCATCTGGAAAGCAGCTGGCAGGGCTTTGTGGCATTGCTGCACATCAGCTTTGGGTAAAGCCTCACTTTAAGCTTGTGGTATTTTGGAGGCAACCTGGATGACTTTGTAGCAAAGCAGATGAGGCAAACGCACATTGTTGTGCTAACTCATCTTCCCTCCAAGCACTGTGGAGCAATAACTTTCAGAAACACGGTGGAAAGATGTAGCCGGTGTGAAGAAACAGCTCAAACAGCTTCCTCTGTTTCTGCAGTGCTTCTCTAACCATGTTTGTAAACAGGTTTGAAAGCACTTAACTCTGAGCTGTGCACCCACACTGATCCCTTAACTCCTCCTTGCTCCTGGGTAATATTCACATTGATGGGCCCAAGCACCAGAGCACAGCTACACACACACCAAACTATCCTTTGGCAGCATCTACATCCCAGTTGGAACATGTCTTTTAAAAGGCAGCTTTTTGCAGTTTCATACTTCAACTACCAACTAAACTCCTTATCAGTGTGATTCTATCAACAGGAAACTGGTGAGAAAAAAAAGAACTACCCACCCCATAGCCCATGATGTTATCTAATCTCTGTCCAATCTGCTTTCTGCTTGGGGACACATGCAACAGGCTGCAGCAACTGTGTGTCAGAAGGTCAGAGAATGCAGACAGGGGACAGCAGTGCAAATAACCAGTTGGGACTCAAAGAATCCAAAGTTGAAGCAGATTTCTAAAGCTGCTTAGTAATCAAAATATGTCACTGTGCAAATCAGCCTTTTTCTTGTGGTCACAGCTCCTCTATTTGTGCTCACTGGCGTGTTTGTCACTGTGCCACAGGTGGGACAAGAGTCTTACAAGCACAGAAAGACACATGGGACATGGGCTGTGGTGGGCTTGGCAGTGCGGGGTCAACAGCTCGACTTGATAATCTTAAAGGTCTTTTCCAACTTAAACAGTTCTGTGATTGTATGATAGAAACAGCATTTGGGGCTAGACCATGTACCTGTACTTTGCAGGAAGAAAGTGGTTTCACTTACAGTAAAAGAGACTTTTTCTGAGTGCAAAAGTCAGTTCCTGAAGCTGTTGCAGTTGTGTGGGGGCTATCAGACTTGGCTAACAGCTCTTACAAAAAATATATGTATAAAATGATGTATAGTTTTGCATTTGCTGCAGGTGGCTAATTGTTGGTGTTTGCAATTACAGTAGTCTGCTCTTGGAAGATGCTCTAGAACTTCTTTATTATTCCACATATTAGAAAATAGACACTGTCTGGTGCTTCTTTTCAGTTGAGGTTGTGCCACAGAGACTGAATATCAGCTACAGTGACTGAAACAAGGCCCTTATGTGAGACACAGCCCTGGCTAAAACTAAAACTCGGGCAGCAGATCATGTCCCTCTCCTGCCCTGCAGAAAGGGTGCAGTAAGAATGACAAAACACAGGCCAAGGCACCTCTGACCAGCTAGAGCAGGTGGCACAGCAACCTTGTTATCCCTTCCCACTGACCCCAGGGTTGCCTAAAACCTCTGCAATCCAATTATTGGCATTAATCTGTTGGTGTTATTGCACTAAGCATATTATTGAAGGACTATTCAGGTATGGTGAGCTGGAATCCATGTGAGGCTGGAGAATTAAATGGATTAATGAAAGTGTGCATGTCAACATCCATTTACCAGGAGAGCGAGGAGCAACCAAAGTGGGAAGGTTGAGAATGAGAATTCAGAGTCAAACAGTTTTTTAGCACTTCCATAGATCATGGAAATAACTAATTCCCAGTTCTGGGATGCTTTTCTTGGAATTGGTAGGGTAACAAAAGAGTCTAAGGCCAAACGTACACAATCCTGTTACACTGAAGGTGTGAATACAGGAAGTGACAGTAGGTCTTCAGTGTGTAAAGGTCTAGAATGTTTTTATTCTGAAAAAGTAATAACTGGAAAAAATTGCTTAGCTAGTCTAGGAGCTTAGCAGAGTTCAGTAGGAAAACTTGTTATCACCAAAGCAGCAATCACACTGTGAAAGCCTGTAACCCACCTGCTCTCCTCTCCCTGGAAAGACTGAGTTTTCTTCTTTTTTTCTGGCTAAGGCACTTCTTAGTATTCTGTTTCTAATTGCTTAGTTATTTCAATAAAACATGCCATTGAGGTCTGTTTTAGGAGAGCTCTGACTTGGGTTTTGCAATCGCTGAAACCTGTGAAAATTGTCTTGTTGTGCATTGCTGTGTTTGACAGACAGTGTTCAACCTGTGTTACTGGTGTCATCTCCTTGGCCTGGCCGGCCCTGTGCTCACTTCCCTTCAAGTGGTTAAGGCAGTGGTTGGTTTGTGTCTCTAATTTAGCTATGGGAAACAGATCTTCCCAGCAGTGTGGTACTGGAAAAATCCCTAGAACTATTTCATGTTTTTTTCTTCCCACTCAGTATTATGAAATGTTCACAATAAATTAGTGAACACTAGCAAATGCTGTGCTCTGATGATGTGTGCAGCAAGGCTGATAATATGCTTTTTATAGCATAGGTAGGTCCATAACAAGGACCTGTAGGATCACCTCTGCTCTGGGTGACACAGTGGGGTGACACCTCACTGTGGTTTCTGCCCACAGCTTTAGCTTTAGCTAAAGAAACACCTAGAACACATGAAGAGGGAGGAAAGGGATTAAAAAAGGGATTGTTTGTGTCACTTTACAGCTAAAGTAAGAAAACTCTTTTTACACCCTTTTAAGGTGCCTTTATCAATGTAACTTCTTGCGGCAAGTTAATTTAGGCCTGCTCTTTGCAAAGCAGCTGCTGTAATTCAGTGATATTTATGCGTTTGGACTGGGGTCTTTCTGTAGGGATAGCTATATGGATGTGCAAATACAGAGTGAAATGGTTGTATTAAAATAACCCACACATCCTTCCTTACTCTTGCTTCTTGCTCCTTACAGCTTGGATAGGCTCCCAGCAGCCGGAGAGATTCCCAGCATGGTTTGTTTCACAGAAATCGCTGGTCTTGAGGATCTGCAGAGTCCAGGCTGGCCCTGGGAACCTTTCATTTCCCAAAGCATCCTCAAAGGCTCAGGGGCAGCTGAGGGCAAGGGAAAGTTGGAGAATATGGGGTGCTAAACGGTCACATTCCAGGTTAGAGTAGTTCTTTCTGAAATTTGTGCTGACTCAGGGAGTGCCATCTCCAGGAACTCCGAGCTGTGCTTTACCCAGAGTCTGTGTCACAGGTGGCCTTGAAACACGGACCTGCTCGGAGGAGCCCCCTGGACAGAGATGTGCCGGGGTGGTCGAGCCTCAGCAAAAAGCAGTGGTTACATAAACAAAGCACCCTGTCCCTGCACTGGAGAGAGTTTGTGAAAGGAATATGCCAGAACCCACGAGAGGTGAAGGGACATGCAGAGCCGCCTCCACCCTCCCTACTCCTCACACACAGTCACTGCAAAAACAAACAAACAAGACACGACTGGCTTGGCCGAGATGGTTTTAGAGACTGACTCAGGCCCAGCACTCTGGCTGCGAGCAGAAGGGAAGCTGCGTTATTTGGGGAGTGGAACGGATTGACACAAGGATCTGTGTGCGAACAGCAGCGAGCGGTGCCCGGGAGTGCCACTGCCTGGCCGGGCTCCAGCCCCCGTTCGGGAGGGCTCTCCCCAGCGTGACCGCCACACGCGGGGAGCCCCCTGCGCAGGGCAGCGCGGCCCGGCCGCGTCCCGCTGCGGGACAGCTCCGGTGTGCGCCCCGTGCCGGGCTGGCCCCGGCTGGCCCTGCTGCCCCGAGCGCGTCCCGCTGCGTGCCGCTGTCCCGGGCACACGGGGGTGCCGGTGCCACTGTCCCCCCCGCACACGCGTGTGTCTGTGAGCACAGACAGGTGTGTGCACGCCTGCTGCGGCGCCCCGAGCAAACACGGGTGGAGCGGTGCCTGTGGGCGGGACCCTGCAGGTGTTCGTGGCTGTCGTGTGCTCTCCATGTGAGTGTGCAGGAAGCTGGCTTTGTGTAGATGTGCTGCCTGCACGTGTCCAGGAGCTTGCCCAGCTGTGGATGGGATTTTTCCATAGCAGGGAATGCTGCTCCATTTTCTACTGACCAATGGCAAAATAATAAAGCTGAGTGAAAAGCTTATGCAAATCTGAGCTACTGACTGGAACAGGATAACTACAGTTCTCTAATGCAGAAGGGGCTTTTTGCATCACCTTACCTGCATCAAACTCTGCAAAAGTGGAAGGTGTCAGTTTTGTTTCCACTCACACTGGGATTTGTTAATCTACTGTAAATGCCGTATGTCCTTTGGATACAGTTACACCTCAGATGTTAAGATAAGGCTGTATCTTTTCTGCATCGCTTATTATCAGTCTGATAAATTATATTGGCTTGACCATAGAACAGCCCAAGAGCTGAAAGCATCTGGAAGCTCCCCAGCATTGGGCAAGCAAACAGTTGTCCTGGGTGCCTCTTCATCTCACCTGGGGCAAACAGAACATGTGTATGGAAAGTTCTCAGAGTCCTTGGGCATGGCAGTTCCAGTGACTGAGCTCCTGAGGGGGTTCAGAGGGATATGTGGAGTTATGACTTTGAACAGGCCTGCAATTCACCTGGCCCCATTAGTAACAGAACTGATTGCCCAACAGGGGTGCTTACATTTATTTCCCCTCTTCTGGTTGTTGACATTTCCCCTTTTAGACACTAAAACACTTGTTTTAGTGTCTCTGAGCATCTTATATTACAACAAGTAATTTTCAAAGCAAAACATCTCTTGGTGTGCCTCTAGATGTGTGTGTGTTTCTGAAACACCCCTGATGCTCTCTGCCCTGGCTGTGTGCTGCAGGGGCTGCCCCACCAAGCAGGGGCTGTGCTCAGCAGTGCCACTTCTCTGGCATGGTGGGTGCCCAGTGGTGTCTCCTGCTCACGGACACAGTGCTGGGGTATTTTGTGTCCCAGTGGGGTTTGTTTGGCCAGTGCCATGTTCTGGGGCCATGCAGGTGGCAGTGCAACAGCTGCCCTGTTCAGCCTGGCCTGCTTGGCAGTGACACTCATTCCACCTGCCATGGAACGTGTGTTGAGGGTCCAGGCTTGCCAGGTAATGATATCCCTGTCCAGTCTGGCAATTTCCCATTGGAGCTGGGAATTCTTCTCTTGGAGAAAGCAATCACTGGGCTTCATTTGATCTGCTGCACCTGTCTGTATTGTGCTTTATTTTCTGTAAGTGTACAGAGCCACTTCATACCTCAGGGTAGATCTAAAGGGTTTGGGCCTTTTTGTGCCATAGCTGGGATTCCTCTGGCAGGAGGGTTTCTTCCTTTGTTTCCCCATCTATAAAATTAAACGAATCCTCAAAAACAAGTTAATTGCCAAGGACTGTGTAGTAACTATGATCAGTGTTTAATTGGCTTTAGATTCCAGACAATGTGTAACAAATTAGCCTCAGTCCAAGGAATCCATCTGTCTGCAGGCAAATTAAAGAACTGTGCACACAGGTCCTGATGACCCAGCAGTGATGTGGTGTGTCTCTCGTGTCACTTAATTGCACAGTATTGTGGTTCACTCGTGACTTTATAATTAAAACAAGTCAAAATAATGCTCCATAATTTTAACTATTTTGCTTGACTAGTTGTTCAAACAGTGCCTGACTCTCGAAAAAAAAAAGAAAGTTAAAAGCATGTGCATGTGTACAAAATACTTATTGCACAATTTCACA
This sequence comes from Oriolus oriolus, assembly GCA_013400235.1. Classification (NCBI taxonomy): domain Eukaryota; kingdom Metazoa; phylum Chordata; class Aves; order Passeriformes; family Corvidae; genus Oriolus; species Oriolus oriolus. The sequence goes on along the minus strand of VXBT01005394.1, from coordinate 272,727 downwards.
TGCACAATTACCCAGATGGCAAATGCAATTACACACTGAGCACCTCCAGCTGCATGCACACATTGGCAAGTGCTCAGCTCTGGGGTTTTGTGTAGTCTGGTGAATTTATTTGGCATGAGAAGATTTCAGGAATGAAGTCTCAGTCTGTGGACACAAGCAGCTAACCTTTCTGTAAGACATGCCCTATCCTAGCTTCCCTCAGAAGTGAGGACTGAATTCCATCCCCATTGCTTGTTCAGACACCGGCCTCTTCCCTGGAAAGCAGAGATGAATTTTGAACTCCGTGGGATTCTCCTGTGTCCCTGTGGAACACACAGCGCTGCTCTCTGAGTGACTGAGATATGAGTTTGTGCTCAGGACTGTGTCCTCTGAGCAGAAAAGCCCTGGATGTGTTCAGATCTTTGCTACATGCTCTGGGAGGGTCACTGGTGAAGTTTGCATGGTGCTCCATGAGAGAGCACTAAAATTATTTTGCTGGCTTACACAGCACAGGGTCTGATTCTCCTGTCACTTATGAAAGCTTTGTAATCTCATCTGAGCTGCTTAATTTACTTCAATGCAAAAGAAAAGAGAATCCAGGCTATTGCTGCTCAGAGAAGAGAGCAAGCTGGGGCAGTGTTTGGCTCTGTCTTAGCCTGGTTGCTTTTTACTCAGCCCTCCTGTTAAGCTCCTACTTCTTGAGTGTCTTCTATCAGTAAACAATTGTTTTCAATACACGAAAAGAGCGTGACTGAGAGGATTCTTTGCACAAGGATATGGAGAAAAGAAAGTCCTCCCATTTGTGAAGTGACCTTAAGCAGCCTGTCCTGGTGATGGACTTCTTAAGGGAAAGAGGAAGGAAATTGCAGGGCTATAGCCCCCCTCCCGTGTCAGACTGTCCCATGTGGTGGAGGAGCATCTGGTTGATTACACAACCTTCCCCACCAAAGCCCAGCTCCGTGTGCCCTGCTGGGACCTTTGCTGTAGGATTCCTGTTGCAGTCTCACTGCAGGGGCCTTCCTTGGCCATTCCTCCCTGCCCGTCGCTCCTCCTGTGCATCAGAAAAGCACAAACACCACATTAAAAACCTGCATGGAGCCCCTGCTGAGGGGCAGTGCGGCCTGGAGGCTCGGAGCGTGCATGCAGCAAGCACAGGTGTGCGGGGAGGTGACACTGCCCCTGTCCCTAGGGAAAGGTTTGTCGCTTGTCTTTCTGCACGGTGAGTCACGGAGCAGCTCCCCAGCTGACAGCAGCAAAACCAGCCAGGCCGAGAACATGTGGGAGCACAAAACGTTCTTTAGGAGGCCAACAGCAGACAATCCTGAATTTAGCTGCAGTTCCCTGGGGCTGGCAATATCAAGGGGGAAAAAAGACTATTTTTAATGCTCTTCCAGCTCAGCATTATAAATCAGCAACTCCTCTGATTTAGTTACAGCACAAGTAGAAAGATGTTTTTCTCTTGTTGCTGTCCCAAGGAATTCACTCGGAGATCTAAATGTCAGGGTCTGTCTTTTGTTTCTTGCTTGAAATGTGCCCTTATCTCCAGATCTGAATGGGAAGTGTTTTGCCATCCTGACAAGCTTCTCAGAAACTGGAGAATGTTCCTGTATTCACGCAGAGCTGAAACTCCCATCCTCTCATGCTCTGCCTCTCACACCCAAGGCAGACGCCTATGCCAGTGAGAGGAGTAGCCTGGTGATTCTGGCAGCCTCTTGGGACAGGGACATGCCAGGTGCTGATCTTGGTTCTCCCCTACCCCTAGCAAGGGCCATTCAGGGACTGCTCTTCCTAATCCATCTGGGAGCTGGGAAGCCTTTCTCTACCATCACTTCCTTAAAAAATATGTACGAAAATGTAGCTTGATAGAGATCTCTTTCCTCTGTTTCAACTTCCTTTCCACTGAAGTTTCCTAAGCAGCTGTAGATGACAGAGCTGCAGACAAAGTGAAGGCTTTCCTGGCCTGTTCAGAGCTGGGCTTTGGCTCTGCAAGGAGAGCCAGCAGCTACAGCTGAGGACAGCAGTGCTGATTGCCAGGTGGAATAGTCCGTTTTTCTCCTGTCTGTTTTGTTTTCTATATAATCCCAGTGCTGTAGCTCTTCTGGGCAGGCGTGTGATGAGTTGTAACCCTGACCACGCCAGCCAGGCTGACGAGAGTCCCTGGAGTAAACCCAGCCCAGCAGGGACAGAGCTCCCAGTTCATGCTGGGCGAGAGTTACTGGCAGGTAATGGCTTAGCTGTGCTGGTGAGGTAACAGACACAGGTACTCAGTGCCTGAATCATATGCACAGCATTTGTTTACAACATGAACAACAAAGTCTTTGCTTGTCCTTTTAGTCAAAGAAGAGGCACTATGTAAACGGGATAATTTACCACTATTTAACTATATATCAGTTTTCACCTTCAAAGGCTGTCCAAGTGGTTTATTTACCATAAATTTAACCTTGGACTGAAGCTGAGATGCTTAGATATCCGAGTGATAGGGACCTTAGAAATGCTAAGACAAAGATAAAGAGAGCACCATCAGATTGAGGGAAATGAGAACTGTCTGGCCCCTTCACAAATACTGAGGATAAACAATAGGGATCTTTGTGCTTGGGCTGTAGGCGTGTTGTCAAGGTAAATGAGACCTGGCAGAGGGCCCTATTGTCTCCTTTCCCACAACTCATTAAGATTTACTTGTTTTATCATCAATGAGTATAATAACCAGGGCTCTGATTATGCCACAAAGACATCCCGATGCCAGTGATTCATGAGACAGAGATCGCGTGAGTCATCCGAAGGGTCTTCTCAGGGGTGTCCTCCTGGTCTGCTGGGAGCTAGGAACAGCATCTCAGAGTGGGCTGCTCGGCAGGGAGCACCAGGCTGATACTGCGCTCTTGTGTGAAGCCCTTTTTGTTCCTTATCCAGCCCTCGCCCCCTAAGTTTATCCAGCAGTGACACCCTTCCCTGGTGTGCAGCATCAACACCCCCACACACAACTGAGTTGCAATAGGGCTGGAGGCTACTTTACCTCAGAGGCTTTGCCAGAAATGATTGCAGCACATAATGAATCAGCTGGATTATGCTTACCTGGAACAGGTCTGCCAAAAACTCTGACCTGATTTCCTCTCCCCCCACTCTCATTTTGCTGTGAGGAGCCAAATGGGCTCTGGGTGCAATAGAGTGCCACTAGATAAGTTGCCAGCCCACAAAATTTTGCAATAATACACTTTTGTCTTTCAGTAGCATCTCTTATCAAACAGGTCAGAGTTATTGTTACAGACCTCAGTGCAGCAGATAAGTGTTGTTCCCCAAGCTACAGAGGACCAAATGAGATACTGAAAGATGAACAAGATCTCCGAGTAACTCAGTAGTAAAAGCAAGACCATGCTGGGCTGTTCTGCCGCCGGAGCTATTTATGAACATCCACCCAGTAGTTCCCAGGTGCAATATAAGTACATGAGGTCTCAACACTCTCGTTCCATGTGCTGCTCCACAGTTCAGTTGGTAAGAAGGCAGTGAAAGATGTGTGATCTTCTTAATACAGGTGGGCTCGTTCCTCTACAGAGGAAAGTTCCAGTACAGTTGTCCCAGCACTTTCCCATTGAGCTCAGTTCAGGGGAGCAGTTCCCCCTGGCCGTGTCAAGCCTTGACAGAACCCATTACAGATGAAAATTCAGGATACATGCTTGGACATATAACCTGTAATATTGGAATACTGCATTTAATCCTTGGCCTGTCTGTGGAAGGGGAGCAGACCTACAAAGCCTTTAGCCCATTAATCTTGGTTTGTGCTCCTGGTGGTTATTTTTCTGGAGATAATGCTTGCAAAACAGAAAATATAACATGCCTATCTCTCCTAGTTTCTAGTCAAACTAATGGATGTACCCTAATTACTGAAGACTTAATTGCATAAGTCAAGTGTTGTAGGGTTTTGTCCTTGCTCCCTTCCAACACGGAGAGCTGTGCAGCAGTGTCCTGTTTCGTGTTAACTGGTTTGAGTGCACACACAATCCATGATGACATTCACGGCAGAGACAGCAGAGGGGCAGCGAGCGCAGCAGGGTGGGAGCTGTGAGGACCTTTAGCTCCCGGGCAGTGTTCTCCTCTCTCCGGGGCTGGAGCCCGAGCCCAGCAGTGCCGGGGCTCTCCAGCTGTGCCGTGCCACGTCCCAGGCGGGAACGGGGAGCAGGGAACGGAGCTGGGATTGCCCTCAGGAGCACCTCAGCGTGGGCAGGCAGGTGTTCACCCTGTTTGAGTACAGAAAGGTGTTCTCTTAGTAGTTTTGTTTTGTTCCTTCAGCATGGGGGAACTGCGGAAGTAACTCTTACAGATGGATTTTTGTGAGAGGCGTGGAGGATATTTTTTCAATGATATGAGTATAGGATTTCTTTTGGTGTTTATTCAGAGGAGATATTTAATATGATTTATTGCCTACATCTAGCTCACACATTGAAATAATATATTGTGTGTTAGATAAAAGGACTATTTTTGATGATTAACTGTCTCCCAAACATCTTTAAATCATGTAAGTGTTCATAACTGAATTCTTTTCTTGAATCAGATAAATTGTTTATTTGCATTTATTTGGGATTTTACAAACAAGTTAATTTTTGAGGCTAGTGCTGCATAATTTTGTGAAGGAAAAAACTGATAAAGAGCTTTTTCCTAAGTGATTTTTACATCAATTGTTTCAGCAGAAGTGAAGTAACTCTGAAACAGCCATCCTGCCACTTGCAGAATTGTACTTCCTGGAAGGCAAGCACTGGACATCTTTGCAAGCATGTACTGCATTTGGGCCTTGTCAAAATTAGTTCAGAAACTGGATGTGGTTTTTATCCATATGAATCTTAGCAAGACAGTGCTTTTCAGAATAAAAGTCATCAAGACTGTTTGCAGGAAAATCAGAACACGACATTTTTCTCCACATCCACTCTAAAGCTTTCTCATGAGTAAGACTCTACAGGTGTATTTTTTCAGTCAGTTGAAAAACATATTTGTAATGATATGCAAAATAGAAGTAGGCAACACCTTACACAACACAGTCTATAATGCACCAACGTCCCAGCGTATCCAAAAAGGCTCTGTAAAACAGGGCAAACTTGAGGGTTGTGTGTGGGACAAATCAAATGAAATTTTAGGTAAAGATTCTGTTCAACGAAGGGCAGAGAAAAATTCCTCCTGGTTTTCTGTGGGAAGAGAAGGCCTTTTGACTGAGCAGTCCTCCAAAAGTTTTAATTCTGGTGAAATCTAACAATCCATTTAAAATATCATAGTTTTAGCACCTGGGTAGGTTTTGCCATTTCCTCCCCCCAGCCAGATCTATTTGGGCAGAATACCCCCCATTGGATGGCTGATAGGAAAGTGCTTCTGCCTATGGATCACTTTCAAAATATTTGCCCCCTCCTAATTAGTGCTGTAATTACCCCTGGCCATCAAATACCTGGCTCTGTGAATGGGTAACTCCTACAGACCCTTCCAGACAGCTGCCAGGATACCACGAATGGAATCTGCCTTTGCTGGAGTTCCTGTGCATCCCCTCATGAGCCTCAGAGGTCTTGCAAACTTCAGACCATTCACATCAAAAACAGAGTAGGGCACTTCAGTGGGGCATGGGACCGACCCATTTTGCCAGGGACCTTCCAGTCTGCTGACTCCTCGAGGTTTTGCAATTTCCCTGCTCTTTTCACTTCTTCTCATCCTCTGACTGTGGATGTGAAAACGTTGGAAGAGTTCTGCACTGAGTCACACCACGCTCTGCTAGGTCCATCGGATGCCAGGGTGGTTAAGTTCTTCTCTTGAGCAGGGTGACAGCAGTAAAATATCCAGAGAAATGAGGGACAGGGAGAGTGACAGCGAGTGTTGGACTTGTAATACTGCAAGGCAGCTGGCCCAGCTCACTCCTCAGCCCTGGGATGCAGAGAGCCTGCACAGGGCTGGAGCTGCAGTCTGTCCCAGGCCATCTCTCCCCATACCCTGAATCCCTGTGAACCCCAGCAAAGGGAACAGGGTTTCACTGGAGCCACACAGGGACGCTCCGCAAGGACAATGAGATAAAATATGTGGAAAGTGTTGTGAGGCAACAAAACAGGGCAGGGGAAGGCAGGGTGGGATTGGGCTGACCCGGAGGGCAGCAGGTCACCTCTTTGCCCCTCTGCCATGTGCCTGGCCACGGGGTGTTCGTGCTGCTCCTGGCCAACACTGTCCCTTGGCTAGGCCCTGTGCCTCAGACTTGTGCTTTTTATGCTCACCCAGCTGTACTTTGAATTGCTTTCCTGAAAACTACTGGGAAAATCCCAGCTGCCTCTGGGAGCTGAGGAAGGTCCTGGGTGGCATAACGAGACAGAAATCAATTGACTCTTTTAGAGTGGCACTTGCTGATGCCAACAATGTAATTTGGTTTATTAGTCTGTATGGACTTGATCTAACTCTTGCTAAAGTCAAGGAGTGAATGCAGAGCCTGTCCTGACAGTCAGCCTTATCACCATCAGGAGAGATGGGGCTCACAGCACTTGCTGTGTGCTGCCAAGGATTAATTGTGTTCAAGTTAATGCCTGAATTAAGATTAAGCTCTGCCTGATTGACAATTATTGCTATGGCAGGAAGCATAAGCCACGAGGAGCTGACTTTGAAATTACCCATTTTGTCTGTATCACCTCTGCAGACAGGGAAAAAAGAATCCTGCTTTGCTGGTGCATTGAAATGCAGCACAGTGAGTGCCAGGGCTGTAAGCAGGTGTCCCCTGCACAGACAGGGCCCCTGGCTGGCACTCCGCAGCTGTTGGGGCCACGCCACAAGAGACAGGCAGGGAAAAGGGCTCCTTTGGTGCCAGCCAGGGAGTGGGCAGAGCAGGTTGGCAAGGGTGGGGAGCCTGGCAGGGGTTCAGCTGTGAGCCCTCTGGGAGAATGTGACAGGCTGGGACTGACAGCTCACAAAGGGGCAGAGCAGTTGGGGATAAAGTAAGACTTGGGTCATCAACATATCTGTGTGTAGGAACAAAACCCCCCAGGGGTAGAACAGAGCCTGGCGAGGGGACAGACAAGGAGCCTGGAGAATGGGAAAAAGGAGAAGTGGTTTAGGGGTGGGCAGTGGGTGCTGTGAGCCCTCACACTGCGTGTCCAGTGAGGTTTCCCCACTGCCACATAGGTTCTGTGATGAGAATTGCTTTAGAGTTCAATAATAATCAGAACTTTAACTTTACAGCCCTTAGCAATATGTCAGGTGTGCCCCTGTTCGTGGGTTTGTGCCAGAGCTAAGGCAGGTCAGATTAAGCATTCAAACACTTCAGCAGCGTCTGCTCAATTCTGTGTGCCCGAATGGCCAGGGAATGTTAGAGCACTGGAACACACAGCACTGCAGGGACTGGAAACAGCAGCACTTCTGAGAAATGTTTTCTTCATTGTGAATGTATTTTGTTGGGTTTGTTTGGTTTGGTTTGTGTTATGAGTTCTGAATATAGATGGCAGGGACAGTTTCTGGTTCAGAGCCTTCAGCTGGTGCAGACTGGCCAGGGATCACTCCCTGGTGCTCAGACTCACAAAGGGCCTCGAGTGCTCCTTGTCTTTGCTTTGGTGCAGTTGTTGAGGACGATGCTCGGGGCACACAGGGTGTGTTGGTGCTCGGCCTGGTGGGTGTCTGTCCAGCCTGGCACCCTGCTGCTACCTGGGGCGGCTCTATGGGAATAAGCAGGGATTTTTTTTTTCCATTAGAGATTATTATTATTTACGAGTATTATTGTTCCATTTCAAAGTGCAGCTTAGCAATTGCAACATTTTCCACTTCTCCCTTGGCGTACCTCATGGCATTGCAGACTAGACTGGGAAGCGCTGTCTGGAGGGAACAGAAGGGATCTCCCAGGTGGGAAAAGGAATCAGTGTCAGTCAGAAGAGCATTTACGAGCCCCGAATTGCCCAGCGGTTCCGAGCACTCTGTGCAGTGCCAGGCTGTGTGCTGATTACCCGCGGGTCGGGGAGCGGGGCATTGGGAGCGTGCCCGGGATGCCTCGTCCGGAGCAGGACGGAGCCGCTGCCGCCGCTGTCCGCAGTGGGAGCGGGCAGGGCTCGGGCAGGGCTCGGCAGGGCCGCGGTGGGGATCCTCCCGCTGGCAGCAGCTCCCTGCGAGCCCCGAGAGCCGGCGGGGCTGCGAGCTGCTCTCCCTCCTGCCCCGCGGGTCAGCCGCTGCTTCCTCAGGGGCGGGGAGCGGCTGGCAGCCGCAGCCCATGGCAGGAGCACCCCCCAGTTAATCCCCAGCCCCCCGGTCCCCTGCCCTGTGCGTGTGAGTGCCAGCCACGAGCCCTCCTCCCCAGCTGGGGAGCGTGCTGTATCTGCTGCTGCCCGGGCAGCTCCTCCTGCTGCCTCCTTTCCTTCAGCGTTCGGCCTCATGGAAAGGAACTCAAGGGAAATTGCTGGGAAAGGGCTGCGCCTTCCCCATCTCTCCTGAGGGATCCGGTTCAGAATGTCCAGCCTGTTTGAAGCCTGAGCTCTTCAGGCCAAGAACGTGTATTATCTAGTTTGTATTTTATGGCAGTATATGAATGTTTTGTTATAATAACAACAACAACAATAATAATTAGGGCTGTGAGAGCCCTGGAGGGCTGGAAAGGAACCAAGCCCTGCAGGTTCTCTCGGATGTTCAAGTTTGACGAGGTTGAACCATCCAGGTTTAACCCCCATGGCTGGTGCCCTCCCTCACCCTACCGGCTGCCATCACCACCAGGAAGTCTGCTCCCGTCCTCCCCTGTCAGCTGGGATACCCTGGGGCTTCTCGAGGGAGGAACCGCAGTTACTGAGGAGGATGTGAGTGAAACTCACTGAAATTTCGTGAATGTGGGATGAGGGTCGTGAATCATCCGGTCTTCAGCCGCCGCCAAGCCTGAGCGGGTCCGACAGCCCGCACAGAGCCATCCCGGGACCCGGGATTGCGACACTGTCCTTTGTCCACGGAGTGCTCAGAGGTCTCTGGGTGAAAGTCCCCCTCTATGTCCCTCTAAAAACTACATGAAGGCGCTGGAGCTGACTGTGTTAGGCAGTGCCATAGGTAACAGGAGCCGTCCTCTTCCGGAACCTCAGTCCCAGTGTCTTTGTTTCAGTCTGCTCCCTGCTGACAGCAGGAGCTGGAACTGATACAGGAAAATGAAAAAGAAATTTTTTTCAGATCTCCACACAGAAAATCTCTGTGGGCCTGGAAGGTCAGATGTTGTTGATGCGCAAAAAGGTCAGCAGTGGTTGTGTTTAAGATACTTCAGTGAGCTGAGGCCCCATGCGCATTTCCCAATGGGGCAGACGGGCAATGGCTGCGTGGGACGGGGGTCCAGGCACCCGAGTTCTCCTGAGCACTAATCCCAATTCCCACAGTGTTGCCTCAGCTAATCGCTGCCTCAGTTTTCCTCACTTGTAAAATGTGGGGGTAATAACTGTGCATACCTCACAGAGGGCTGTGAGGATTCATTAATTAAACGATGTTCGGGAAGTGCTTTGAAGATGAAAAGCCCTATATAAATGCTGGGTGTTACTAGTGCTTAGTGAGTGCCTTCACAGCCACAAGCAGGGTGTGCCTGCAGGAAGCAGAGCCATAGGCTGAGGCTTATGGCTAAGTGCCTTTAAAAATAAATACGATCAGTAAATGCACTAGGGAGGTCAGCTTCCCTCTCCCTCTGCCTTGGGGTGAGCTCCCACCTCAAAGGAACTAGGGTTTTTCTTTGCCTCCTCCACTTCTGGAAAACCAAAAGAGGTTTGGGAGTGCTGAGGAGAGAGTGGGACTCGTGGTAGTGATGCTGAGACATCACAGGCAGCCAGTTTGCTCTAAACCGACCAGCGCCGTGCGCAGTGAGAGGCCCCGGCAGTGCGGGGCAGCGTGGGGTGGGAGAGCAGCAGCTGTGCCCGGTGCCCTCTGGCACAGCCCTGCGCTGCCATGTGCGAGTGCCAGGGCTGCACGGCAGGCACCGTCGCTGTGAGGACGAGCAGGTGGCCGTGGCTGCCCCTGCGCTCCGCTAATGACATGCATGCTTTGGGGATACAGGGGCAAATCCGTACTTGCTGCTTCATACGCGGGTTGGACTGAAAGCACAGATGCTGATTTCCTCTTCTCTGTGCCCCTGGAAAATCTGGTATTTAATATTCACCTGACTAGGCAGAAAGAAGAGAAAAGGGATTTTTGATTAGGTTAATTGTTTTTAATGACAGCCTGCCACATTTGACAGATCCCTCTTGTGAAGCCTCAAGACAAGCAACCTTTTCTTTCAGATGCATTCTGTGTGTTTCTGTATTTTGTAAGCTGCGCTGAAGTTTCATTTTCTGATGTGGGCAGTGAGGTCACTTCTTTCACAGCTGTCCCCAGGTGTCTCTGGGAATGCCAGACCTAAGCAATAACTTGTTACCTGGTGGAGATGTCCAGGTGGGACTAATGGCAGAAACTGGTAAGGGAAAAGCTGCATTTCCTAGCCTAAAATAGCCTTGGTGACTGAAAATTCACAGCTTAAGACCAAACACTGCACCAGATTCAAGTGTTCCTGCATGAGACTGTGGCAAAACCTGGACATTCTTCTGAGAGAGATGTGTGAAGTGCTTCAAAAACACATGCTAGTTATTAAATGATATATAACATTAAAAATCATCAGTTATATCATTAGTTTTTAATAATCTACGATTATACAAAAAAAGAATGTGCAAATATTTGAGTCATAACTGAGGCTGAGGCCAGAGGGTATCTATCAGATCCGGAATTCACACTGATGGACTGCTGAAGGGATCAACAGAAACGAGTGGATGTTCCAAGGGAAGGACAGACGTCCTGGGTTTGAGAACACGGAGGAAGAACCTGTAGGGAGCAGCCAGTGATTAACAGGTTCTGTGCAGTCTGAAGGGAGTTTTATTTCATCCATCCTGGAATGCCCCCTTGGTTTGTCCCTTATCATAAAGCCTATCAGGTGGTTTGGGCAGGCTCTGGAACACGCTGAGCACCAGGCTGGGACACAGGCCTGCCTCCACTGGCAGGAGGCGATACTTCAAATCTTTGTGCCTCAGTTTACCCATTGATTAGGATGATAGCCTTCCCAGAGTGTTGTGGTGATTAATTATTGTTAGTAAAGCGTTTTGAAGATGAGGAGTGCTACATGCTGGCTAAAGATCCTAATTACCTCAGCCTCATGATGAAATTTTTGTATTTACATAATGAACCAGTCACGGAAGAGGTGCAGAGATGGTCTCTCCTGGTGGACAGATTCTTATAACTCAGTTATCTCTGCCATTATCACTATCTAAATCGAATCAAATCCTTTTTTCCATGGAGAATCTGCTTTTGGAGTGAGCAAAGCCCACGTGCTCCATGTGAGACTCCCATCATGGCAAACAGCCACGGTACCTTGGCTAATTTCAGTCCCTGCCCATGAAACTCACCTCACCCAGAACTTGTTTCAACTTCTCCAGCTGTTCTTGGCATGTGTTGAGATTTCATAAAGTTGATGCCATCAACTCCCACACATATGGCAAGACAGAGTGAGAGAGAAAACCCACACACAGTAACTAATATATAGGGAGAAGAGGTATTTGCATGGGAGAGCACAAACATGAGGCTTTTCTCGCTGGCTGGCTCCGATGGCTCCTGACTGCTAATGGCGAGATGCAAAGGGATATGCAGATGGAGACGGTGACTCAGAGAGTTGCCAATGCAGAGCTGCAGGAAGACACATGATGCTTCCAGCAGGGCCACTGCATTCATTCTGGTGATCAGCGGGGTCATTTTTGCTGCTGCCCACAGCCGAGGGCGGAGCGGAGTCGGCGCTCGGGCCGCGCCGGGCGGGCGGGGAGCAGTGGGCTCCTGGCTGGGCGCTGGGGGACACACGGCAGCTGCTCCCAGAGGCTGCTGAGGAGTGTCCGAGGTGGCACATGGCAAGGCCACTGCAGGAGCTGTGATTCACAGTGCAGCCTCCCTTTGGAGTTAGTTTTGCTGAGACGTTTTACCTGTGATGCAGAAGGTTTGTTCTCCTTATATGTCCTTTTTCCTTTTCCTTCAGAGGCAAGTGCATAATTTTTCAAATTTTCAATGAGACTCATTTTCAGTCCATAATTCATTATCAAGATGACACCTAATTATTATCAATTTATAATCTCACCCTAATTGGGAAAAATCTGGAAACTGCAGGCAAGGGAGAGTTTGGTCACAAACACAGAGTGCAGGCAATAACACCCATTTCCATACTCACTTTTAGATCTGGGCAGATTTCCAGGGGAATCCATGTTTGTCTCCTAGAAACAACTTCAGGAGTGGCGCAGATTTTTTTTTCAGCACTGAGCAGTCACATCAAACTTTTTCTTGGGGTTTGATCTGCCATTTACAGGGCAGCAGGTTGGGGTACTGGAGATAAAGCCAGACTGGGAACGATACCAGGACTCAGTGCAACACAGGGGGATGAACCTCAAGTCCGTCTGCTCACTCAGCCCCCAGGCCAGGGGGTGTGAATGGGCCCTGGGCAGCCCTGGCTCTGTGGGGATGAGGCACTTGGCAGTGTCACCCCTTGCCAGTGTCTCTGCCTGAGATCAGAATCCCTTCTGGGAGCTTCTCAGCCCCGTGCACCTGCCGTGCAGTGGGACCTGGGCAGTGCAGGACCCAGCCCATCGCTGCAGTCTCTTCACTGGTCACTAATGGGCTGCACACTTAGAAAGCATTTAAATCTGTTTTATAGTGATTGAGAGACTGCAATGAGGTTTTGCTAATTAGCTCATTGCATACCCAGCAAGCCCTGCAAAAGCTCGGCCACATCGTGGGGTTTATTGGACACCGAGTATCAGGCTTTCCATTTCCTCTTCTATTTATATTCTCTGTTTAAATGAAAACCACAAATCTTTCCAGGTGACCTGTTTATTAAGTGAATTTTGAACACTTAACATTTGCATTTATTAATTTTCTAGAAAAACTGGTATTACTAGTTACTGAGAACTAACTGCTATCTCAGATTTCACTGGATACCAGCTGCAAGTCTTGGTAATAAGACTGGTGATGATTAAGCCAATGACGTGATTTTCAGTGGCACATGTAGCCAACTCCAGCTTTGCAGTGACCTGTGAGGACTCAGCACCTCGGACAACACCCCCACAACCCCTGGGCACAGCCAAAATAAATGCAGAAAGTCTGTGTGACCAGATTTTTCACACCTGCGTGCGCAGAGAGCAGCTGTTTGTGTAACCTGGGTGTGCATCCGCTCTGACCCCTGAGAGCTGCAGGGGAACGGCCCGTCACAACTATTTGTATGAATTGCAGGTTTAAGCAGAATCCCAGAGCCAAGTTCCGAAAGCTGCTCATGTCCCAATACGTGGACATGATCTGACTGTATTTTTACTAAGAATGTTGGGGTTTCTGAGCTCAGGCACTGCATTCTGAGATGCCCTTTTCTGAAGAAGAGTCTGTAGTCCCTTCTCCTGGGGTAGGACTCACAGATCCCTCCGTGCTCTAGAGTTTTGTTCTACATTTCCTTGGTTGCATGACCAAAAATGCTTTCAGTAATTTCATCTCATTTCTTTTCAGTAATGACAGATCTTTTCCCTTTGCAAAACCACCTTTATATTCTTTTACTGGGTCATTGTTAACTCTTCTACGCTCTACATAATAACACTGGAGATTTTTATGTAGATAGGCTTTCTGCCAGTCTCCTTCATAAAAATGAATTACATCTGGAGCAGGTATGAACTTGGAACAATTCCTACCTCCCAGGTAAAGTAACTCATCTGATGCATAGGCATACCGTGAATCCTGCACAGACTGAAGAGGCTGGGAAGGTGGAAGGAAATTTTTCTAATTCATAGCTGAATTTCTTCTGATGAAGGACGTGCACAACCAACTGCAAGAAAACAAATGATTGTTCTGATTATTTTTCACTGTAGGAATAATTGGTAACATTGTTCTTCTTGGCAAAGATGAATAGTTGGAACCAGACTATTTCACAGAGACAAAATATCCACAGGGAGAGATTTTTGAGGCAGTCATAGGATGCACCCTACGGAGTGTGATTCTCATGACATTAAAGCCATGCTCGTGGTGTTGCGATTAACTTCTAATGAAGAGAGAAATGAACCTGAAAAACACCGTGTAAATGTTCTATGGAAAGGACAATAAAAATATCACATTTTAGACAAGGTCTGGCTCTCATTGGAGCCAAAAGAGTTGAATTCATTGAACTTATCCAAAACAGGAAAAAGAATTTATGACTGTGGAGGACGAAGAAACACTGCTGTGAGTCCGAGCCACTGAATACCACAGAAGAGATCCCCCAGAGTTTTGCAATAGTAACTGTTGTGTTACTTTGTGGAATTTTCTGATCCTTTGATAATGTTTCCTCCTTTTAACAGTAAAATCCACACTGCTTCTTGAAAGCTTTTAGAATATTTTTCCTTATGCTTTTATCCTAGAGAAGGCAGGACCACATTTGGTATTTAGGACAGGGAGCTGGCAATCTGGATTCTTTTCAGCTTTGTCACTAACCCGTGGTATGGCTTTGATCTCCTCATTGTACAGCACCACTTGGAGAAGCCCTGGGGAGTCTCCTGTGCCTCAGAAAGGGTCCTGTCAGTGCCACCAGAGGCACCGCTGGTGCAAACCTGGCACTGCCAGATCCTGCACTGGTTCTTTGCAGCCTGGCAAAACCCACTCCCACTTACAGAGGCTCCTGGAGCTGTGCTGGGGCACAGCTCCTCAGGGTTATCTGTATGTGGTGCTTTCCCTCAGTGTGGGATCTCCATGGGGTTGTAACTCCACAGCTTTGGCTTCACTCACCTCTCTCCCAAGGCCAAGCAAAGCAAGTGTTTATTTAGAAACAATTAATATTGAACATTTAGATACTAGACTGGGAGGAAGTAAACAAGTAAAATGTAAAGTAAACAAATCTAAAATATTTCAATCATGGCTTCAATTTTGCAGCCAGAGGCCAGTCTTTTAAACACTCTCCCCTGGAATCTCAAAAAAAAGATGCCCACACACTTGGACACTGGCACCATTAGTCTCAGGCCTGAACGTACACTGTCCTCCAACCTTCTTTGGACAACTCTTTGAAGTTCTCCACTCTTTTATTTCCTAAAATTATGTTTTATAATATAAATAGGTCTCTAATTGACTTTTGCCAAAGCCAGCAGCAATGGATATTTTAGCAGTGGTTCCTCTGGGTTTAGACCTAATTGACCAGAAGGTGTGTGACCTCTATAAATACACCTCTGGCCCTTCCTGGGAACCAGATGCCTTATTATTTCTGCCTTCTTCCTAGCCAGCCTGCTGGCTACTGCTTCCCTCCCACTCTGAGCTGCTCCCTTTGTTTCTTTATACAGAGTTATTAGTCTTATTCAAGACACTGGTTATACACAAATTCTATTAACTTATGACTTGTGGTGTTACCAGTTTCCTACAGAGAGCTGTGTATGCTGCTCTGTATGAATATAGATTATTGATTGGTAACAAGTTGTTCTGACGGGACTCGTCTGTGGGAGCAGTAACTCCTCAGCTTCATCCTCGCTCCAAGTTTCAGGCTAAAATGTTGAAACCCCCCCAAAACCCCTTCACTTTTACTGCCTGCCTTGAAAGGAGTCTCTGAGCACCTCGAGGTTCAGTTGGCCGTGCTTGACTTTGAGAGCTTGGTTTGAAGTGAGGCAGCTGCCCCTGGGCACTTCAAGATGCCCCTGCTTGGATGTGGGGTACTTGCTCTGGGGAATGTACACTCTGGAAACAACAAGCTAAATAAAAACATGGGCTTTTTGTAAATGCCTTCAACTTTAAAATGGGACTTTCAGTTTCTAAAGGCTGGCAGGGAGTTAGTTTTGAGTCAGTCTTTGTGTGGTCATTTTCATTCTGGAATGAGTGTTCTTGCACAGAATTACACTAAAATGTGTTGTCAAGAGACATTGTCTTTTGTTTCCATGAGTTTGCAAATATTCCCAAACAAGTTTGATGTAAGCCAGAATGTCCCAGCTTTTATCTTGCCGAATAAAAGCATCTCCCTGAACACCACAAGCCCTCGGCTCGCTCGGAGCTCCGGGAGCTGCCGGAATGAGCACATTCCTGACCTGACAGTGCCAGGCTCTGTGCCATGGCCCAGGCGAGGTAGTTTACAGCTGCTTCAGGGGGTCTCCCTGTAGTGCTGCCACAACGCTATGTTGTGATGAGACTTTAATGAACTTTCTAAGCTGCCTGAATTCCTCTGATGAAGGGCATTATATGTGTACAGTTTGTTTGTATTGTTGCCTAATTATGAACAGCAATTAAGACTTCACACCTACAATTTATATTCACAATTTGTAAAATTCCCTCGCCCGGAGTTCTCTGCTGCTGCTGCCAACAAGGCATACAGCAAATTTTATTCTTTTCCCCAGTGCCGTAGAACAAAGCTCTTCATCAGCCTCACGTCTCCAGCTGGCAGCACAAAGGCCCAGACCCGAAGCTGCTGACTCGAAGCCACTGTGGCTTACGTGTCCCTTAGCAGGGCTTGTCCACGCCTCAGCCGGGAGAATGGCAATGACAGTGCCCAGGCGTCCAGCACACACCACCAAGCCGGATCCTGCAGATCCCAGGCCAGGAGTGACTCTCCCACAGGAGCGGGCCCGCCTGGGGACTGCCACTGCTTGCGACACTGCGGGGAGGGGATTTGCAGACAGAAAATGAGTTGTGTGGGTGCATTCTTGTATTTGTTCAATCCTGCACTCCCCAGGTGCCATCAGCTCTCAGTGACCTTCCCAAGAGCTGGCACTGTTTTGGACTTCATCGTGTTCCACGCACCAGTCCTAACCCATTCAACTGTGTCCATAAAGATCCCGAAATGATTTGTGGAATGGGGAACACACTGAGCACATTCATACCTCTAATCTGCAATTTAGTTGTACTTTAAAAACATTGCTTTGAAAACAGTTCTCCTGGGGAAGGATGAAGCCAGTGCTACTTTTTTGGAGCCTTTCTCCTGTGCTATTAGGTTGGGTGGGGTTGGGCAATCTGTGAGCAGGAGGGAGCAGCAGGAAGGAGCAGTCAGGCCAGCTGGTAATGGCACTGTTTGGGGAGCTCACAGCGCTGTGCCACAGCAGCCAGAGCACAAATGCCTTACCCAAGCGTGGCAGTTACTCATGGAAGCACTTACCTTGGAGCCACAGGGGCTGACCAGGGGCTCTGTGCTGTATTATTAATTTTGTTGCTGATTCTGTGAGTTGTGATCAGAGTCAGAGGCAAACCAGAACATGGCAGCATTGTTTGGACAAACAGAACAGCACCAGTCCTTCCTTCATGGATGCATCTCCTGGAAAATGCTCATTTTCTGGCTCTGCTGGGGAGTTTTGCAACAGTATCTAGGAAATATATTCAAATGGGAATGTCTCCAAATGGTGACTATAACATGAGTATAAAGTATTGTTAATAAATTAATTGACTTTGGGTTTTTCAGCTAGAAAAATAAACCCGGGCTCATGTTGTTTGAGTGAAACTCAATTCAGCATGGGCAACATCAAGAACACAACTAGGATAAAAACTACCACACAGTAAATCAAAGAACAAGAACAGTACAAGGCTATAAATGCTTTACTATAACATTCCTCACAGCCTCTCTGCACTGTGGAGAACTGCAAGCCAACATTTTTCAACTGTCCTAAAGAATGTGGAATGTAAATGTTTAGAAGAATGTTTTTGTGCCAAGCTGAGAGTGATCATAAACATCAGCTTCTAATAGAAACATTTTCAAAAGATGCGCTCCGTGCTGCCAGCTTTTGAGAGCAACACCATGTAAATTAGGTTGGAGTCTCCTTGGATTCTTGACACTCCATTGCTGCCTTGTAGTTGCCAAAAATTGTTGGATTGATGTTATGTTTGCATTTAAAGTATGAACTGCAACTGTATTAAATATGCTGCTTAAATGTCATGTGGATAAACAATAAATCACCTGCCGGGGATTTGTTGCAGGGACAGGCCTAAAGAAAATCTTGAGAGAAAGGAGCCACTGTTTTAATGATGGCCCTTTCGTTCTGCGGCCCCACGACCGTGGCCGGTGTTGTGCGGGCAGGGGGGGTTTGCGGCTGCGCCGGTGGCACACCGCGAGCAGAGCGTGGCCCAGTCCCTGTGCTGGAGCTCCCCGCAGCTCAGGGATGGGACAGGACAGCGCCCATCCACCTGCACGTGCTGAAACCCAAACCCTGCCTCTGACAGCACACTGCTTCTGCACGGGAACCTCCTCCACTAGCTGTCATCAGACAGTCTTAGCAAAAATGTCCAAATCTAGGAAAATTAAGAAGTTTCGGGAACTATAACCAGTTTCAGCTGCCTGGTTTGGTTATAACACCCCAAGATTCCCAACAAATTTGCATTTTGTAAGTGAAACATTTTAGCTTTGGGATTTAGAGTTTCCATTTTAGTTTAGTGCTTAATTGTGTTTCAAAAACCCTTAAAGCAAAATTAAATATTTGGATCAAAGTGTTTCCTTATGAACCAAAATATCTTTTTTGTCACTGCTGCTAATGAATCCAGTTGAGTATCTTGTTGGGAGAAAGAGCCATCTCTGATCACAACTCAGAGCATCTCGTTGTATAATCCGTGTTCATTCTTCCACCTCCCATCATCCACGACAGCAGATGGTTATTGATGGCATGAGAGTTAGACATGACATGGTTATTAGTGCATTGTGGTTATGCATCTTTGCAGATTTTATTTTGATAAAGGCCTTGGAATAACTTCAGAAAAATCTGTTTTTAGATAAACTTTCCAAGTCTTATGTATAGCCTGCCACTTGTTTGGAAGCAATTTGAAGGGGATGTTGAAAGGCAGAGAGGGCAGCTGTGGGTACCGACCGCAGGGATGGAGGTACTCAGAGAAGGACCCCAAAGTCAGGGCTGGTTTGGGACCCACACTGCTGAAATAGCAGCGCAGAGAAGTGCAGTCCTGGGAGTAATATGTTTTTGGTTCATTCTTTCCTTGGGTTTTTTATTTGTGCTTTGGGATGTTCATGTGCTCCGTTTACAGGCTGCTTGTGGAAGCGTGGCAGGCAGGACTGTCCAGGTGCCCTGTTCTCCATAGCCCCATCTGGGAACAGCTAAGCCTGCCTGCAAAGCTCATGGGGAACAGCCAGGAGAAAACACACTATGAACAGGAGATGTCCTGAATGGGTGCAGAAGACACTGATTGAATGAATTTCCCCTTTTTCTCTTTTGATTGCTACAGAAACAAATATGATCTTTAGATGGAGTTAAGGCCTGTTACCTGTGTCAAAGAAACAGAGACCGAGGATGAGCAGGAGAGGGGAGAGGACCAGCATGGAAAGATGGGAAAAGGGCTAAACAGCAGAGGATCAGAGGATGTGAGCTGTGCTCACAATGATATCACTGGGAATTTTGCCATGAAAGCAGAACTGAGTTGTTCTTTCAGGTATGAAAAGTGCTGTGAATGACAAACACAGAATTCCCATTAAGAGGTTAGGACAGGAAGCTGTTTTCTTCCAGGGATGAGCCAAGAAGCTGCAAAAGCTGGATCCCTAAATTTGTGTATTCTAGGCAAGCCTTGACAGAAGCCTTGCTTCCAGCATCCCCTGAGGGTGTCTTTTAATTCCCATTAATATCTCTTGTAGTCCTTCCACCTCTCCCTTGATTTCTAGTGGCCTTCCTTTCTCTTTTCCGTCTCCTCAAGGACTGCACTGTAATCTAAAGCATGCAGGAGTCAGAGGATGTCTTTGCACTGTCTTTAGCAGCCTTTGAATCAGAACAGAGAGGTCACAGTTCTTAGGTTTATAATTTGTTTTGCAGAAAAATCAGGATATTTTGCTATTGTTTTGATTTGAGCCTCAGAAAGCCCTGGAAATTACAGAATCAGCAAATAGATATAACAAGGTTTGTGCCAGTGGGACAACCAAAACAGGTTATATGTGCCATCCCAATACAAACAGGTCTTGGTGCAGAGCTAGGAATGAAAGTCCTGACTTCCCTCCTTGTGCTTTTACCATTTGACCATGCAAACTCCCCCAAATTATCATAGAATTGTGCAAAGAGTAACATCCAGCAGAGACCAGCTCTGCCTGGCTCCTATGAGCCTGCCAAGGCTGTTGGGATAGAGAGGGAAGGGACACACAATTCATTTTAAGAAGGTTTTTTTTTTCCCCCTTTTTGTCATCTTCTTTGTGGTGGTTTGTGAAATGCTGGGAAGGAACAGTACAATGAACAGAAAATGTTCCAAGGAAACCAGGCTGCTCCATGCCATTGCCCAACCAGCACCCAGTGTACCAACCACGGAGCTTTGCATGGGAGTGTGGGACACACATGGGGACTGTGATTCTGCTGGCAGGAGGCCTCTCTTCCCCTCTGAATTCACAGAGCAGAGACGGGCAGAGAATCAGAGCCTCTCCGTGCCTGGCTGAGGCTCTCCCCGACTCCCAACACAAATGCAGGTGCAAAGTTACCGAGTCCAGAATTTTTTTGCACAATTTAGAGCCATAAAATGGAAGCTGCCTTTGAGCATTTGGCTCTTCCTCTCTTGCAAGTTTGGGCCAGATGCAAAAGAGGACTTAAGCACTTACAATTCCATAGGTTACTCCCTGCTCAGGATAACATTTCTTCCAGTACCAGCAGCTTTATGTCTGGACATGCCCAGAACTGCTGGGATCTGAGCAGCGTAGTGCAGAGTCCCCACCTAAAACCCACTGCCATCCTCGCAGAAGGAAAGGAGCGTCCCTTTTCTCAGGATAGCCAGATCAGGAATATTCCAAACCTAGTGCACACCAGCAGGGCCAGGCCCCTCACATGGTGCAGTGGCAGCTGCTTCCCTTTAAACCTGAGCGGGCAGGAGAGGCGGGATGGGGCCAGAGGGTTGGGTTTGCACTGAAAGCTCAGCAGAGTGAGAGTCCTCGGCGTGAGGGGCCAGCTGGGATTGTCCAGGAGAATCAGCATTCACCCCAGGAGTGGCACTGGGAAGATGAACATTTCCAACATAAAGAAGCAACAAAAACACAAGGCCCTTTCAAGGAAAACATAAATGCAGTGAATTAGAACAAAACCCAAACAAAACCAGAAAAACAACCAACCAGAAAAACACACCACCAAAAACTGAAGAAACCACAGTTATTCTGCTTGCTAATATCGTGAAGACATGATGGTACTTGCTGCTTCCTGCTTGGACCTGGCTTGCTCCAAAGTTATTTTGCGTGTTAATCCTGTGGTTTAGATGATGAAGATTAGGTCTGAGTGAGCTGGTTCAGATAAAAGGGGGAAAGGCAGCAACCAAACCTTCACCCAAACTCCAACCTAAACTTTTCTAAGCTTTGAATAAAATAAAAAAAGTATTAACTTTTCTTTATTATTCCTTTGTTTTGCAATTAAGATTTTATTTGTAGGTACTGTTATTCATCAGCTACAGTTATTCATTCAAAGCTTTGGAAGTCACAGTGCTGTGAGGAGGAGAGCTGTTATCCCTGCAAACACAAAACACACGTTCCAGATTTGCAAAAATATGTTTCTGCTGCCTCTCCTGAACTTGGCTTTTTAATAGAACTGGGTTTTTTAATCCTAGTTACTCCTTCCAGTGCAACTGCCACCATACCATGCAAGTTTCTGCCCAGTTTTGGTTTCTGTGCATCTTGGCCTGGAATGTTCAGTTACAGATTTCCTGATAAAGATTCCAGCTGACAGCCAGCAATTTGGCCAATGTTCCTCAAAAAAATAGGAATATAAAATCGTGTTCCAAAACCTAAGCGGAAATGTGTGAGTGGTTGATTCTCAAAAAAAACCCCAAACCCAAAACTAAACAAACAGGAGCTGCCTGCTGCTTGGCAATTTCGAGAATTAAAATTAAAACTATGTTCTTTTACTTTACTATGTAATACTTTTCAGTACCTATTTTTAAATGGTTGCCTCAGCCAATAGCACACTTTAGTGCTTGATCAGCACACATTTGGCACATAGAGCACCAGGGAAAAACACACTTACTCCATTTATCCTCAAGCAGGACAACTCTTTGCAGATGTCAGGTACACACATAACAGAGCTGGTATTTGCTCCTGTGCAAAGCCACTGGGCATATTGGTGCAGTTCTTGTAGCTACTGGCCTCATCCTCATGCTTGTAAGTCCCAGACAGAGACTGGCAGCTCCTGGGGTGCTTGGCAGCACTCTACACACCCTGTGGGCTTGCAGTGAGCCCAGGGGTTTGACTGCACAGTGGGGAACAGGGCTGTGGGCACTTCCATGGATACTTCTGTTCAGAGAATCCACTTTCCTGAGTTACAGTCCATTATAACACACCAAGTGCAGGAAAACCCACTGGATATATCCCATAAGGGAGGAGCTGTGGGGGCCAGGTCACCACAACATCAGCATTTCACAAGCAGCTGCACCTTGGTCCTTCCAACGTGCAGGCACATCAATGAGATGCTCACCTTGGAGCCTGGCGTCTTCACTGTGTCACTGGCAAGAGGCAGGCGCCTTCAAAAACAGGTTGAGCTTCCCAAATGGTAAGGAAATGAGGATTCTAACAGTTCAATAGGATTGATCCCAGCCTTCCAGCCCTAGAGCCGAGTAAAGTGTCTCAGGAGGGTCCAAGGCTGTGGGAAGGGCTGTGTGGAGACTGCTGCTCGCACCTGCAATCGATGATTCTGGGTGGGCACGAAGGAGGCAGCTGCGTCCTGAGCCAGCTGCTGTTTGTGCCGTGGTTCAGTCAGGATATGTTAAAAACAGGGTGAGTGAGCCAGCTCTAGAGAGTGGCTTCCATCTCCATAAACGAAAGAGGCTTGGCTTAACATTTGAACTTTCTGAGTGCTCATTCTAATTCAACCACAGAATCTTCTGAGAGTTCAGCCATCACTAATTAAGACCTGCAACAATTTATCTGTGGTTCATGCTTGCACTTGGCAGCTTTTGCTTCAGAGGGACAGAGCACTGTCCGTGTCAGTGCTGGGAATGCCCCTCAGAGGAGCACAGGGACCAACCAACTCCGCACCTTTGTGTCAACTCTCTTGCCCCTTCCAGAGCTGGGAATGCTTCTGTGTGGCCTCAGATTTAGGGTGAAAACCAATAACCCACTTCAAAAATAAACTGCCCTAGGAAGTGTCTTTGAAAATTTTTAATGCCAAATTACAAAAACATAACATGCAAATGTAAATAATTTCCCCTGCAATGAATGCAGGAAATAAAGAAGTGGTATAAACAATAGGGAATTGGACAGGTTGTTTTATTTCCCTCTTCCTCCATCTCCTCCACAGTGTGATTTAATAAATATTAATGAAAAAGAGAAGGAATAACATTTATCTATTAATTTTTCTCCTTTTATTTTCTGATCATGCTTATTTGAAAAGTGTTTTGGGGTTACGTTTAGTCATATATGTGGTTGTTGGAGCCTTTTATCAGCCATGATTCATTCTGAAGATCAGCATAACGTGGAGCTGATGCCTTCAGTCTGTGTCTGTGCCATGATGCTCAGTTATCTGCCTGCCCCGAGCCATCCGTGCGGGTGGATTTGCATGGACACTGTTCCCCTGTGGAAGAGTATGCCAGGAATGACCGGTCTGGTACTGCCTGGCCAGGTGAGGTTCCATTCAAATAATGCACATGCCACCAAAACAATTCAGATCAAAGGTCTGCCTTTCAACAGAATCCAAATGTAAGGACTTCTAAAGCAATTTTAGCAGTTGGCTTTACAAATGAACTTATGTCAGCTGCTCTGTATGATGAGTGACTAAATTACTTCTGTATCTAATCTTATCTCGCTATCTGTCTGTCTGTTTTTCAGCATTTCAGTGCCCATCACCACATTATCCAGGCGCCACCATAAGATTAAGAAGCTCTGCAGTGACATTCTCAACATGGTCTGTTCAAAGGTCATTAGCAGAGCCTTTCACACTGGAAAAGCCCGGAGGAGAGTACGGAAGTGAGCCTCAGAAGGAGAGGAAAAGGAAAAGGAGGCAGCAGCTGCTGGAGCCTTTGTGGTTGTGCTCATCCCGTGTGGATCTGCTCAGTGGTGCTGGCGTGCAGGGGCTCGTGGCAGTGGCCTCGATGCTGCTGCAGGGACTGTCACACTTGTTGTACACTCCTGTCACTCGGACATTGGCTCGCACGGCCTCGGCATTGCTGTCCCTGTGCTCTCCTCAGATGCCATTCCCATGCTGAGTCTCTATGATTTCTGCATGTTCCAGCCTCAGAGCAGGATATTTCTCTCAAAGATCCTGAGTGCAGAGCAGGCACTGCAACTAAGGAACCACCTTCTCTGAGACAATATATTAGCTAAGTTCTTTTCCTCACAGTGAGCAAATCCTCCCAACTCTGTGTGTTTGCAGAAGCCAGAAAGGGTGGTTTGCCAATGTACACAAAGCTACACAGGACCCATGGAATCAGGAGAGATGACTTTGTCCCAGGAATCCCAGTCCTGCCGCCGCTGAAGCCGTGGTGTCTCCAAGGACGCCTGGGACCCGGTGCTGCGGGGAGGTGGCACTGCCCATGCCCTG
Organism: Oriolus oriolus; assembly: GCA_013400235.1. Classification (NCBI taxonomy): domain Eukaryota; kingdom Metazoa; phylum Chordata; class Aves; order Passeriformes; family Corvidae; genus Oriolus; species Oriolus oriolus. The sequence goes on along the minus strand of VXBT01005394.1, from coordinate 248,347 downwards.
GTGCTGCTGCTCCTGGTAAGTGAAAATGTGCCAAAGCTGTTTTTTCCAGCGCTGCTGTGCAGAAGCCTGGCTCAGTCCTGAGGGGCCAATGGCAGTGTGCTGATGCGTTGCTCAAACAAACCCTGGAGTCCTTTGTGCCCCTCTCGGTACAAAAGCAGCCGGGGATTTACGCTGGGGGATAAATAGGTGGTTCCAAAGTGAGAAGGAAAGAGCCAAAGTTGGAAGCTAACCACAAAACGTGGGTGTAAGTGATTACCAAAGGCTTCCAGTAACTCTGCTATCATCAGAGACTGGCTTTATGGGTATGGCCTCAAGAAGTTTCCCTCCACTTAATTAAAGAGGCAGATAAGTATCTAGGTGGAGTGTGCAGATAGGTTCTGAATGAGTTATCCACTAAGGCTGGTTCGCTGCACCTATTGTTAAAGCCAGAATATAATATCAGATTAATGCATTATATTTGCCTATTATAGCACTATGTCATCATTATATGACATGTTATAATTAAAGCCCTGCATTAGAAACAAAACTATTTGGCTTGGGATAAGTTGCCTTTATGACTTCTGTGGTTATGATTTCCTCCTTTTCTTAACCCCTTAAAACTGCATAATATAGCTATTTGTAACTGTATAAAGAAAGTTTCTAGTTTCAGATTCTAATCTCAGGTAATTCAATGTAAATAAAGTCAAAATCTGGCACATAGTCTTTTCCTGTGTCAGAATATTTGCTAGTAGAGGGAAATCCACGTTGTTTGTGTTGACAGAATCCCAAAGATGGGCAGATTAAAGAAGAGGGTGCCTGACTTGCCATCCCTCTCAGTTGTCCCTCAGCTGTCCCCATCAGCTCCTGGGTTTGTACCATTCCTCGGGACTTTTCAGGAAGCCACTTGGCAAACTCTCACTCTTCCCTTTCCTTCCTGGAACTACACGAGGAAAAATTAGTTCTTAGAGCAGTTTCTGGCCGCAGCTGCCGGGAACCCAGCGCTCCCAAATGCAAACCTGGAGCATGGGTGTGGGATCGCTGCCTCACTGAGATACGGCTGCGATTACAGCTTGGGTAACTGACTATGCTAATGTCCTTAATGAGCCATTTGCATATGCACGCTTTTCAATTTCAGTAGTTGGTGATTCATGCGGGTAAGTGCCAGCCTCAGCCGTGCTGTCAGGCTGAGGCAGAGGGTGCCAGCAGTACCCCTGTCCCCCACATCAATGCTCAGAGCGAGGGCTGTCACCAGGCGAGGTGCAATTCCCAAAAATAGCCGGGCTGGGGCTGCTGCAGAGGCAAACCTGGCAGGGCCCTGGGTCTTCCTGCTGCTGTTTGGAGGCAGCAGTTATTATCCAATATTTTGCAATGCTCTTATATAAATCTAATTGATGTCTTTTATGTTACTGACTGAAGTGTGCACTTGTTTGGCTTGGAGATGACCACCTTAATGAGGGTAATGACGAGGGACCGCTGCCAGTAGCCGGGGGCGACATCCCACTGTCCCAGTCAGTCCCTTGGTGAGAGTTTGTTCTGTTGCTGCAATGCTGGTAATTCAGTAATTTTCTTCCTGATTCATGATGACCTTTCCCCTGGACTTGCAGAGAGCTGGATTTGGCCTTGGAAATTGGCTTGTGCACCAGGAACTGTTTTGTCATTTCTGTTTCACTTGGAAATGTGCATTCTCTTCCCTGGGCAATTTCTCCCTCTGGGGGAGGGCCCCAAGTGTAAGTGCCAGATGTGTCAGATCATCAGTCTGGGGCACACACAGGCTTCTGATGGAGCTGCTGGGGACACATTTTTAGCATTTCATCTAAAATAATAGAATTCCTACAGCGAGAAGTAGACACAAGTAAAAATAATAATATGCAAAAATGTGATTTTAATTTTTGCCTTGAGAAGTTATTTACCTGGCTTCTGCCACCGGTCCTGTGGACACTGCAGAGGGGAAATTCCCCTCTCTGCTGTCACTCAGCCGGGTGAGGCACTGAACTCGTCCCGGCGAGGAGGAGGTGCTGGGCCACGCTCGGGCATCCAGCACAGTGCCCTCCCCAGTGCTGCTGCACCTTCTGCTCTGCAAAATCCCAAACACCACAAAACACCGCTCATTTCTTTGAACATTTCCATCAGCCTCTCAAAGGTGCTTTCATGAACCCCCTTGAGTGCTTTCCCGTACTGACTGATGAGCTGGCTCTGAGCACGGGTTCGGTGTCCGTGTCCCCGAGCACGGTGTCACTGCACACTGAGTGAGCTGTGACCCGACCCACCAGCGTCGGGAGCTACAAACTGCCAGGAAAGGGCCTGGGCAGGACAGGGCTCAGGGCTCAGTGCAGCTCCGTGAAGGCAGAGCTCAGTTTCAAGGTAGAAAAGGGAAGATGCTATCCAGTTCTGAGGGTGATCTTAAATACCTTGAGATGATGAGGCAGGATAAAAATATGGCCCCTGCAGAGGATTGCCTAATGAGGGACAGGCTGCTCTACTCATTGGGGGAAAAAATTACTTTCTAATAGCATCTGCCTATTTTACATATATAATGAGCCAAACTCTGTGTGGTCAAATTACTGCCTGGGAAGTGTTTGGAGTGAGGGACAGTTGTGCTTCTGGCCTTTACAGTAACCAATATAATGCTGAGGGAGAGAGCAGAGTGGAAAAACAGAGCAATGTCTGCCTCAGTCTGCAGAAACCAACAGGGAACAAAACCAAGAGGTCCATTTCGCCTCTTTATTACAGGAATCTGCGGATCAGAAGATTAGGAAGGCACTAACTGAGAGCACAGCTACTACCTTGATTAGCAGTTTCAGAGTCTTGTAAAAGCATCTCATTTTGCTCTCCCAAGCAGGTGGCACTTTGCTGGCTGGTGGATCCTAGGTAAGACTGAGCACTGTTTTCCTTTCCCCACACCTAATGCCAGCTGGAACGGTGGGGTCACTGCAGAGGACAGGGGACTCTGTGGGGGGCTGCAGCCCCCTGCCCAGCCCTGCTCCAGGGGCTCCCTGGCAAACAGGCACTGCTGGAAGGGCACACGAGCCCGTGAGGAGGGATTTGTCCCTGAGCTGCTCTGTGCTGCAGAATCCTGCCCAGCCCCTGCCTGTCTGGGCAAGGTCAGGCTCCCCACAGAGTCCCTGCTGTTCCCTGCTGTCCCCTGCTCCGTGTGGAAGCAAGGCTTTGCCTCTTTAAAAAAAAAAAAAAGGGAAACATTTTTGCTTTACCTGTCACAGTAAACTGGCTCTCATGCCAGTAAAGCATTCCTAATTGGCAGGATTTAGAGACTGATCATTTCCATTTATGCCCAGAACAGGTAGGGCAGCAATGAAAGCCTCTCCCACCCAACCCCACCCCTTCTCACCAGTGTGCCTCAACCCTGCCCTGGAGGGACCACCTGGAGGGCTGAGCAGGGAGTTCCCTCCTCTGCGCAATAAAAAGGCCCCGTCCTGCAGTAAATACCGGGTTGAGCCTGTGGCTCGTTAATAGCCAGTGTCCCTCTGGTCACACAGCTCCTGCAGGGCTCGTGCAGAGGAGCACCTGCTACCGAAGTCCTGCAGCACCAGGAGCCATTTCCTAGGATTCTGCCTTTAAGACTTGGCAGACAGCACCAGAGTGAAATTTTCACTTCACATTACCCTGAGGTCAGTGGGAAAATAGACCACTGGCTGTTGGAAATGGTTCCTATCACTGCCACGGCTTGCAACAGCCTTCCCAGAACTGTGGGCTGGTGGGTATCGCTTCCTTCTTCCCAGGCCCCTTCACCACATGCAGATTTGCCTCCTTGTCCTTTTTGCCAATCCCTTTCCAATCTGCCAGCCTTGCTTGAGAACTGTGTCCCCTACAACCAGGCACAGGCCTGCATGACAAGGGGATTGAGTGCCTCGTTCCCACCTACTGTGAGTGCCCCGTCCTTCACAAGCCAAACTCCACAGGAGAACTCCCCTTGTTCTGGGGGAAGGCACAATCAACCCGTATTTGTTACTGACAGAGGAAGAACTACCAAGGAGTATTAGATTTCCCCAGAAAACAGGAACATTTATTCCTGTAAATAAAATGCTTTGCAAAGATAAAAACTAAACCCAAGCACTGTACAAGCTGGGAGCCATTAGCAAATCAGGCTTCTGCAACTGCAGAGCTAAAATACAAATAACATTTTCCAGTAGCCATTGGTCTCGCTCGGATTGCCCAATGCAGGCATCACTGCTTTTCTCAGCATCTGCTTTATCAGTTGTCTTCCACCCAGAGAAGTCCATGGCTCTTGGCAGCAGCTCCTGCTGATGTGCAGTGGGTTATTGCTCAAGAGCCCTTTGATCAGCAGCCAGGCACTATCACACCGTGCTCTGAAGCAGTGGCTGCCAGACCCGGCCAGCACGAAAGCTGGATGGGCTCCCTAAGGGCAGCAGGGGGAGATCAGGATTCCTTTGGGCCTGTTGGAGTGCATCTCGCTCACCATCTCCCTGGACACCCCGATTTCCCACCGTGTTTCCCATGCCCGTGCCACAGCTGCACCCCAGCAGCGTGACCCCGAGGCCAGAGCTGCCGGCTCCGCCGGCTGTGTCCCGGCACATCCAAACCGTGGCAGCTTCCGTGCAGCGCTGCTTTGCTGTGCTTGGCTACAGCTCACACTCGAGTGCTTTGCTGAGCTGGAGCCCACACGAGCTGTTAGAACACAGGCTGTATCCCACTTGTCAGATGTTTTGGTGGTTGAGGTTTTTCCCTGGGAAATGCGGAAATGCTGAAGCCACTGTCACCTCCCTTTGCACAGCAAGCGACAGCCAAATCAGCTCTCTCAAATTTGAAAACACAAGAAATGCAAGTGCCCAGAATTTGCCAGGCCATGTGCTGCAAAACTGAGCAAGGCACAAAAATTTTCCCAGAGACACCGTGATCTCAGATCCATGTATATACAGATCCATGTAAATACATCCCATGTAAATACACATTTATGCATTTATCATTACTCATGCCAGTAATAATAGTTCCACTGAAATCACTACAGCTACATGTATAAAATGAAGCACATGTGTAAGATCAGGATCTAAATATGGAACAGGCAAATCCACCTGCAGCTATGGCAACTGCACCTGGAACTGCAGATGCACATACCTGCATGAGCCTCTGTTGTGTTTAGGGGCTAACTGATAATATAAAGATATATGAAAAGCTGGTGGGAAAGGCAGGACCAGAAACTGTCTCTTTTGTTCCAAAGCTCAGTATTCATCCCTTGCATCTTAATTTCTGTCAGGGTTCTGCACTCATTAACTCTGCAGCTCTGTAATTTGCTTTGAAAGGGGTTGAGGATGCTGTAGCTGCACTCAGACGTCAAGGCCTTCTGCCGTCTCTCCTCGCTCAGAATTGGGAACTCAACCCAGCAATCAGCACTATTCTTAACTTCAAGCACAGCAATGTTTTGTGCCACCCTGAGTGGTCATCAGTAACTCAGCAGCAGGAGAGCAGCCCTGTGCAGAGGTTGGGTTTCTTCACAGAGCTGGCACTGAGGCTGGCTTGTGTGCTTAACTGAAGTGCTCCTGGCTGGGGGCCAGCTTGCACTCCTCTGAGCGACCAAACTCTGTGATAATTACTCCTTTTTTTTATAATTCTCCTCATCTCGCTGTGCCAAGTTGTCCCACAGATACTCCGCTCCTTGTACACTGAAGTGTTAGACACGCTGAAGTGTCTCAGTAAGTCACATTCTTGGTTTGTTTTCTGGCCTTTTGCATTGCAAAAAGCAATAGAGACAGGAGTTGTATTTTACTGTTCCAGGATACCTGGGCTCAGAATCCCTGTCAGAAACATCCACCCCCGAGTTGTGTGTGGATGGCAGAGGCTGGGGAAATGAGCAAAACTCTGTTTCTGCTGGAACCACCGTGCCCCTTGTGCTCCGCAAACGGGCTCCAGGCACTTTCTCTAGTTCTTGTGATTCCCTTCCTGAATTGCTGCAGCCAAGTAATTGTTTCATCATGTTGCACTGAAATATTTTCCCATCGTGTCACCATCACATTCATTTCTCAAACCAAAGCTCCTCTGTTCACTTACACAAAATCTGTCCCAAAGCATCTGTGGCCCCCACGCCCAGGTGAGGAGGGAACAGGGCAGGTGAGGCTCGGAGGGGGTTTTTGGTTGTTTGGAGGCTGTGATTCCCGTCACTGCCATTTCTAGGCACCACCAGCGAGCTGCTCACCACAGCCTTAATGAACTGCTGTTGCAATACACTGGCAAAGCCACGGTATTTATAGCAAACAAACAAGTCTGTGTCCATGTGAGGCTGGGGACCGGAGCCTCCTGGAGCCTCCTGGCAAAAGCTCCGCTCTTTCCAGAGGTGTCTGCGCTCGAGCCCATCAAAGCCAGGGCTGCTGGCTGAGCCAGCACCGTTCTAGCCTCAGTTCGTAGAGGATTTATTCTGCAAATTGTATGAAATGAAGGAGACCTAACTAAAACCTCTGATTAAATACCCTGAATTCTGGGAAGGTGCTTTGATAGCTATGGAATGTGTGAGACAGGAATCCCAAAGGCAAGAGCCGGTAGGACAGGGCAAGGTGAAAACCAGATGTAGATCACAGTCTTTCTCAGCATTTAATTAGCTAAAAATTATTATTGGAATTTAGTATTACATCAATAATTTCCATAGCAAATATATTTTGGGGGGAAATTTATAACAAATGAGGGTTAAATTTGGCACTACTTTGTGAAGTCGTGGCACCCTGTCGGAAGGTTTGGAATTAAATATGTCCCTGTTGTAAATGCACATCAATTATCTTAAGCAAGTATTAACCCACTTATCCTCATTTTGAATTCCAGCCCTGTAGTTTCTCACATCCAGGCAGATCTATCCCCCAGCATGTCTAGGAGGGGAGAAAAGCCTTTTCTTCAAAACAAAACCTTTGAACCGCTGAGCAGGTGGGGAAATGATCACAAAAGGCAAGTTGGTTTCCAATGGAGTTTCCAATTTCCAGTAGATCAAATGGAGCATATTTAGGGAATGAGGGCTCTGCCAGCCCTGGGAGCTGCAGCGCCCGAGCACAGACCGTGCCAGTGTCACCTCCGCCCCCTGCACCGTTCCGAGGAGAAACTCTCCTGGAGTTCTGCGTAGTTTCCCAGCAGGGAAACACGGCACCATAAATTTCACGTGATCCTGATGGCAGTCCAAGGCTGGATCTAATCTTTTTAGGTCTTTGCACACGCACCATAGATTGTGCTGCTCGTCTGCCCAGGCTTCGGCAAAGCAGCCTCAGCTCACATGAAAGAATCAGGAACTTCAGAAAAACCTCAGGATATTGTCCAAGTATAGAGTTTCTACCAAAGGTTAGCTTTATTTTGTGAAGGTTAAACTCTCAGACTATGTTTTGGGTCCCAGTATAGTGTTAAGTAGGAACTTAATCCTTTTAATGATTTCACTTGTCTGTTCAGCAAGTGTGTCTCAAAAGAGACATAATTCCTTGCAGATTTAATGTATTGGTTAGGCCACATGGTTTTATTTTTGCTTTATTGACTGATTGAAAAAAGGTGTTCAGAATTTGAATGTAATTGTTTCCTTGGCAGTAGCAAGTATATCCCTAGTTTTGCTTGGATTTCTTATTTAACGTATTAGGACCCTTTCAACATCCATGCATAGGTTTAAATTTTTCTTCACACTTCACATTAGTATTTGAGGTTTGCCCTAAAATTCTGACTGTTAAGCATCTGTGCAGACATAAAGAGCAAAAGTCAAACACTCAAGAGCAGTAATAATTTTTTTTTAAATTAGCAATCAGGAGCAAAAGGAGTTAAAAACAAATTCTATTCCAAATTCATTCCCCCCTTCTACCCTATAATCATCTCTAACCAGCCCAAACTGAATGCAGAGCTCTGCTTTGGACTCACATTGTGTCGCTGGACAAATGCAAGACAAGACGATGGCTACTGAGCGTTATCATTATAGATAACAGAAGAACATGGGTGATTGGGCCTCATGTACAGCTTCTCTCTTTATTAGAGCGGATACGGAGTTGCATTGACTTTCATTCTGGTCACAGCTAATGAAACGTTGCTTGAAAACTTATGTGAGAGTCACTTCATGTTTTTGCACACATCCACAGCGATGGCAGTCGTTCACACAATTAAACTGCGAAGGTAAACATTGTGCACAAAGCTTTTTCCAGGTTCTGATTTAGGTATTCGAAGGCTACTGCAGGATTTCAGTGAGGAAAAACCAAACTGTTACCAAGTGTGGTTGAGTCTCCTGTCCAACAGCTGTTGGGTACATGTGTGCAATTTGGGTGATTTTTATTTGACAGAGGAGGACCAATTACAGAAAGATGCACAAATTTTCCTGCATCTTCCAAGAGTCACCAATGGAAGGCAGTGGGAAAAGTGAAAAAGCAACACCACGGTGTCAGAGCTGCACTGGGTTACACATGCTTTGGGCGGATAACAGAGAGTGATAATTGAAGAACTGCTTACAAAACTGCAATTGTATTTTAAAATATATTTTTAACTGCTACATATAATTTGTTTTGCAGAACTAAGCACTACTGAATTCAAACACCTTATAAACCAGTGCTAAAAGCTTTGGAAAGGGGATGTCAGTGCCAAGGGTTTACAGACTGACTTCTACAGAGGAAAAGCCTCCGCTGTTTTAGTAGCAATAAGAAAGACCTGTAGAAATGAGCTAGTGTAATACATCATTTGAAAAAAAGATAAAAATAAAAAGCCCAACTGAAATGCTGCTTATAAACTTCTGTAAAACTGAGAACAGCTCTCTGGTGCCTGGAGTTCCCTGCATGGTTTGCCTGCCACAAGCTGTTCTGAGTGGCTTTAGGAAGAGAAGCTCGGGAAGCCCTGTCCGAGTGAGACATTTCAAGTCCTGTTCTCAGCCAGCAGAATCTTATTTGTCACGGGAAACTAAATCAATATTTGGAGCTGAGACACTGTTTGGACAGGGATTTTCCAATCCTCCCACTGCAATTAGAAAAGGTATTTGGAATCTTTTGTCTACTTTAGTGCTTGGAATTTTCTCAGATACATTTACAAACTATTTTTTTCAGACTATTATTTTCTAGGAAATGTTTTAATTGCAGGGGCTTTTTCATATGCTGTTTTAGAAGGCAGAGTATTGCATGACCTCCATGCATTTAATGGCACTACGAAGCTTTTACAATGTAAGTTATGAGGGTAATACAAGATTAAGAATGAAGGATTGGGGAATTCTCTTTCCAAGTCTTTCACAGATTCCTTCCAAGATTGGTGTAAAATTGGTGCATTTATGGCCTCAATTTTCCCATCTGTACAAAAAGTCATTGCTGCACAAGGTTCCTCCTGAACTAGAAATCTGTCAGATACCTTGGAATACAGCAGTAATTTAAACATCACTCTTTAAATTGCAGCAACACCACCCTGGCTCTCCTACACCGGGGCAGGCAGGGTTTAAGGATGGGGATTAGCTCCTTCATGCCTGGCAGAGCTCTATCTCCAAAACTGAACTATTATTTAAACAGATATAAATACCTTCAGTACATCTTATCTTTCAATCTACCCTGCCTTCCAGCCCCCACAAACTGAACTCTTGTTGGAAGCTTTGTTATTTAGAAAGAAACAAAGAAATGTATCTGAGGACATCTCCAGTCCTCCAGCAATTCCACCCTCGGCAGCGCTCGGCACTGACTGGGAACGCTGCTTGTGAGTTTGGGTGACATTGTGTGGCCTCCAGCACAACAAGAAAATAGGATCTAACGATGTGGATAAGTTTCGTAATGATACAAATAGTAGAATAAACAGCCACAGGAGGCTGGAGTAATCATCGTCACGAGGGACAGCCAAGACAAGATCTAACGTCTACCCTGCCTGCAAGAACTTGAGTCATGCTGGTGCAGGAGCTAGCTCACCCAATAAATCTATTTTAGGGGCTTGTAAAAACAACTGAACTGCACTGCACAAATGAAAAAGCAAAGGGGGAAATCTGTATTTGGGCTAACCCTGCCCTGCTTGCTACTGCCCAGCTCTGGGGTGAGCAGGGAATGTGCAGGGAATGCCAGCGAGGGCTCCAGCTGATGGACCCGCAGGAGGCTCGGATCGTAACAGTCAAAAAAAGCAGAACAGTTCTTTCAGTAGAAAACATGTTTTGCTTAAAGAGACACCAGAAATAAGCAACAAACTTCATATTTGTCTTGCAACCCACGGCTGTTTGTGTGGAATGTGTAGGAACAAATTCAAGGCCACTGTCCTTATGCTGAAACCCCCTTTTGTGCTCAGCTGTCACAGCACAGGCAGCAAAGGAGTTTCTTTCCTGGGACACTGGGAGTCTGGATCTAAAAACTTCATGCTTAAATTTGGCCTAGCAGGAAAATGGAAAATGCTGACTAAGACCTGATCTTTTGCCCAACTCCCTCCACGTAACCAGCCTGAGACTGTTCACTCCTTACAGACCTCGGCACGGCAGGGAACGACACAGCCGGGAGCTCCGGCAAGGCTGGCCTGTCCCAGCGGTGGGCAGAGCCTTGGATCTCTCCAAAACAAAGTTCTGGCCTGCTACAAACCTCCTCCTCCTCTGCCCCCCCGCCCTTACCTGTTGCTTGCCCCCAGCAAACACCTCTCATCAGAGAATTCTATCTGCAGCTTTTAGGAAAATGTCTCCGGAGCAGGGGGAAGGGGGTGGTTCATGAGCCTCTCACCTGGTTGGGTCTCACGGGAGCTTCCCAAGCAATGCCCATAATTACCGACATCCAACAGAAATGCTACTTTCTCATGTTTATTCCTGTAAACTACAAACATAAGAAATGCTGAATCATAGAGAATAGAAACACTGTAAAGAAAAAAAAAAAAACAAACACAAACAAAACCTCATTTCAGGCTTCCTCCCTTGCTTTTTCTTCCTCCCTCCCACTTCAGACTTGGCGTTATTTGCCAAGGATTGGTCATGGTTTGGATAGCACATCTTGCTCTACACGTTCAAAACAGCATGAAGTGCAGAAAAAAACCCAACACAAACACCTCCTCCCCAAACAACACCCAAGCAGCAGCTAAAGCAGGTGATTAGAGGAAATAAAATGAGGCAACAAGAACTGGCTAAGGCTTCCAGGTCTGCTCTTTGCTGAGTTTCTCTTGGGGGTTTTGGGGTTTGGTTTTGGTTTTTGGGTTTTTTCCCCTTTCTCTGAGTCAGGGAAAGCTAAAAGACCAACAAAAATCTCTATCCCTGATCACAGCATTGAGCCAGAATCAGCTGGAATTTCAGCCCTGTATTTAATCTAACTTTAAACATGCCTTCAAAATAAAACAAGCTACTTTTTTTTAACCTAGTCATAAAGTTTATTAAAATTGTTCATTAATGCTTCAAATGTAGCAAGAATGCATAGATCCCAAAATATACATATGTATTTTCTTATAGAAATAGATTATTCTTTATAATAAAAAAACTGTAGGAACATCTTTAACAGATTACTCAATCCATGACTGACAGTTACACGAGATTGCATCATGTACACAGCATTCCCAGCCATGCTTAAAGGATTGCATCACTTTGCCCTTGCTCTCCTCTCGCTCTTTTAAATAACCCAGCGCCCAGCAGAGCCCGCCCGGGCCGGGGCCGGGGTCCCTCCGCGCCCCCTCCGCGCCGCCCGCCCCTCTGCAGCCCCCGGCCCCGCTCAGACCCTGCGCGGCGGCGGAGCCTTCCGCCATCGTGTCGATAAAGACAAGGAAAAAAAACATCCAACAACAACAACAACAACACAAATTAAAACCAAACCCGCCCGCCCTCCGCGGGTTCTCGCCCTCCTCGCCCCGGCCCCAGGAGCGCGGAGCGGGGCCGGGAGCCGGCGGCTCCGCTCGCCCCGCCGCCCGGCCGGGGGTCAGCAGCGCGGCGAGGAGGCGAGCAGGGGCTCGGGCAGCTGTTTGAACAAGTTCCTGAGGGTGCTCAGCTCCCGGGAGAGCTGCTCCACCTTCTTCTGCAGCCGCTCGTTCTCGGCCGTCAGTTCCAAGACTTTATGCTGCGTCTCCAGGTTGCGCATTTTGGCTTTGTCGCGGCTCTTGCGCACCGCGATGTTGTTCCTCTCCCGGCGGAGCTTGTACTCGTCGCTGTGCTTGTCCACGCACTTCTTGGGCTTGTTCTTGCCCGCCGGGGCGGTGGAGTAGCCCCCGCCGGCGGCGGCGGACTTGGAGGACTCGGAGGGGTTGGGGGTGCCGGGGGGGCTGGAGGAGGATGAGGTGGACAGGTTCCCGCTGCTGCCGCTCGGCACCGACTGGTAACCCAGGTAGGAGCGCACGGTGCTGCCGTAGGGCGAGGACATGCCCCCCGGTCCCGGCCCCGCGCCCCCTTCTTCCTTACGGGGCCCTTTGCAAGAGTCCAGGGTCTCGAAGACCGGCTCCACTTTGGTTTCCACGATCTGGGGCGGGAAGCAGCCCGGCAGCCCCCCCGGCTTGTGGCTCTGGCTGGCGCAGGGGTGGCTGTGCCGGGCGAGGCTGATGTAGGTGTAGTCGGGCTTCTTGCTGCCGCCGCTGCCTTTATAGTCCTCGGCGAAGAGATCGGAAAGGAAATCTTGGCCGGCGCCGCTGCTGCACGGAGGCTCAAAGTTGCCCCCTGCTGCTGCCGCGGGAGGCGGCGGCTGCGATGCCAAAGGCTCCAGGTACGGGCTGAAGTCGATGGCTCGCTCGTGGTCCCCGACGGTGAGCTCGGTCATGGAGCGGCCCCCGGCCGCCCGCGGGTGCAGCTTGTTGAGAGCAGCCAGACAGTCCGCCTCGTAATAGAAATTAGCCACTTCCATGGATTTAAAGGCGGGCGGCTGGATGGGGAGGCATGCTGCGTCCCAGGCCACCAGGCGTTGCATGAAAGCAAAGGGGGATGCGGGGAGGAGGAAACGACGCAGGGGGCCCCCCCCGGCAGAGGGTCAAGCTGCCGCCGTCGGGGTGGGGGGCTCCAGACCCTGCCGCAGTCTCTGGCCTGGGCACGGCCCCGCGGCGCTGCCCACCCGGGCTGGATCAGTCCCTGCGGCGCGGCGGGGCTTCACCGCTCCGGCAGCTGCGGCGGGGGCTGGCGCGTCTCCTCCGGACCATCTGGTTCTGGGTCCCGTGTCCTAAAGTCTCTGACTTAGGAAAGTTCCTTTCCTCAGTTATTTATAGGGGCGGTGGATCCCATAGCAACAGGCGCGTCACCGCCTGGCCGCCTGCCACTCCGCACGCTCGGCAAC
>VXBT01005394.1:210947-228388 GCA_013400235.1 Oriolus oriolus | reverse complement strand
CGGCCGCTCCCGCGCGGCTGCGGGCGCCCCGGAAGAGCGGGAAGGGGCCGGGCACTGCCGGGCGGGCGGCCCGGGGCTGCCGTCCCTCGGCCCGGCGGGGCAGCGCGGGGCTCCGAGCGGGGCTGCGGCACGGGCCGGGCTGCGGGCGGGAGCGTTTCCAGCCAGAAACTGCCCAGAATGAACGTTTTGCTCTCTAAAGCCGACAAACACAAAGCGAGCCTTTCGCTCCACGCGCAGGTTGGGCAGATGTGGTCGCAACACAAGGTAACAACAGAAGCTTTGCCTTCAGAACATCTGTTCAGTGAGCTACCCTGAGATCTCCAGGCCTGGCACCTCAGAAAGGGGCAGAGGGATGCTTGAATTCCTGTTTCACTCTTCCTGAAGCTCGGAACTCGTCAAACAAGCTCCAGTTTTTCATTTGAGTGCGCAGTAAATGGCTGGTTGAGTGTGCTGTGGAAATAATTGCTAATTCCTTGTAAAAAAGCCATCATTTGCTTTTAGCTCACATAGCGAGCAGTGCTGGGTATTCCTGCCATTCCTAGTGAATCCATTCTCTGGTGAAGAATTAGGGAAGGTGTGTTTTCAGCATCTTGTGGTTTCCAGCAGATCAGCTGAGCCCAGGTTGCACATCCAAGGCGATTCCTGCACAAGTAGATGTTCTTACTCGCACAGAGCCATGTGGTGATAGGAGATCCAAGGCCTTTGCTGGTTTGTGTGACTGGGGCAAGTCTGCCCGTTTCAGTTTCTTTTGCTCACCTTCTGCTTGCCTTGAGAAGGTCCTGTGTGACACCTTTCAGCTGCTCTGGTCCAGCCGGGACTGATTCCTGTGCTTTCCACAAAAGCAGTCACTGACTTCACCGCTGCTCTGGCTCATGAGGAAAAGATTTTCCTCCCCAAAGAGCTTGCTGTCCTTCTCGCTGGCTGTAGCACATGTACAGTGATATGTCAGAGAGCTGAGGGTGTATTAGATATGCAGGTTTCTTCTGGCATTACATAAATAATTTACATAAGCAATGCCAGAATATGTATTATGGTAGTAGCATATCATGTTCAAATTCTGCATTCATTGGAACAGGGATTACATTGAATTGTGCAGAGTGAACATGACTGGAATTTTTCCCTGATTTCTTTAAGCACATACTTTGTGGCTTTGGCACTTCATTCCTTCACACAGAACACACTTTTGGATTTGAGTGCCCTTTAAACACAAGTTATCTGTGCTGACTCAGTTCTTTGACTGATTTGCCTTCCCAGTACAGAGCTGAGGCTGCGTTTTTGAACCTGGATTTCTTGACAGCCATCCTGGATCCCTGTGTTCAGAGTACAGAGGTGCTTGTGCTCACTGAACTCGGAGGACTTGCCAGCCTCCTTTCCAGCAGTAAGCTAATTGTTCCATGAGGATCTACCCACTTAGCTCCTCTAATCAGGGTGTCGTTTTCTTGTGCAGGAAGTGAGTGTTAATTAACTCTTACTTTCATTACTCCAGGGATCTCTTTATAGAATCATCCACATTGAGACCTGATGCTGCTGTCAAATATGGCTGTTCTTGTGTCTTAATTTAATTTTACTATTCTCTCCTCTGGTCCTGCAGAGGATGTTAATTTATATACCCATGGCCCTTCTAGAACTTCTAAAACTGACCTGTCAAAGTCTTTGTTCACACTTTCAAATATTGCCTTGGAGGCACATTGGAGATAAGACTGATCCTCCATTTATGTTCCTACTTTCCCTGCTCATTGCGTGGTACAGTTGAGAAGGAGGACTTGATTTAGCGTTTAGGAGGAGAAATTTGATCAGGCATTAGGTCAGCAGAGAGGAGGAGTAGGACAGAAGCTCTTGTTCTGGACACGTGCCAGGCCTGAGTGTGCCTGTGCTCCTGGGAGAGCACGTGCACCTCGCTGGAGCCCTCCCTGAGCCCTCCCTGAGCCCTCCCTGTGCTCTGCTTTGCCAGAGGGAGCGGGGAGGGGGCTGTGGGGTAACTGCTCCAGGGAGCCCTGGGCAAGAGCAGGCTGTGCTGACTGAGCCCTCAAACAGGCAGGGATGACCTGGCAGCTCCAGAGGGCATTAAGAGCTGCCTGCAGCCATGGCCCTCCTGGCCACGGTGGCAGCTCAGGTCTTCTTGGCCTTGGGTATTAAAGGTCTGTTTCTGTGCCCTAATCCATGCGGGTCTCACCCTGAGTGTTCCCTGCGCTCTGCCTCGGTGCCTTGTGGGGATCCAGCAGTGAAGAACAGGAGCAGCTTTCTGCTGCTAATCTGATACTCAAAGTGTTACCGTACTCTGATGCGCCTGTTCCCTTCTTATAGGCAGGAAATGATTGTTTTATAGAGGTACAAAGTGGTACAGCAAGGTGCAGGAGAGAATTTGTGCCAGTTCTTCCTCTTTTCTTGTTCTGTCCCGTGTCATCTCAGAGGGGCTGAGAGTTGCCAGCCTTTGCCTGGGAGCAGGAAGGCACAGACAAGACAACAGTTCAGGGAGCAGCTTCAGGGGAATGCTTGTGATGTTAGACAAGCCATTCCAGGGCCACCAAAATACAGAATGGTGCTTTTTCCTGTTAGAACAACAGCTTTATTTAAAATCTCAGAACTTGTAAATATTACAGATCACAAGGTGATTTAAATATGTTCAAGGCCAGAAATTTGTTCCCAGATTCAGCCCTTCCAGCAACACTGAATATTGCATGAATGCAAATTGAGAAAAGATGTGACATGGAGGAACTTTATGCCAGCAATCTCAGGGAGAGGGAAACTAGGGCAGTGTGAGATGATGTCTGATTTGGCCCTGTTATTTGGACAAGGGCAGAGGGAAGAGGTTAGTAGTGGCTTGGGGAAGAGGAATGTCATTTAACAAAATGTGTGCACCTCCCATAGATAAATAAGTTTCTGTTTCAGTTCCCTGTCAGACAAATGGAGCGAGTCATCCAGGCAGTAGAATGGTCTGGCTCTGTTATTTTAGGCTTCAAGATGTCCATTCAGATAAAAGTAAAACATGCTTTTTTCCTTTTTTTCCAATAGGAAAGAGACTACAAGAATGGATCTCTGTCATCTTATGCTTCTCTCTGATCTGTTTCAATTTTTACAATCTCCTCTTCTACCTGCGACTGGAACACGCGCCCTCAGTTCTCGTTGGGATATGTAAGTAGGAACTGTTTGCTGCCCTACTCAGGGGAAGACTGCTGTGATGTGGGAAGCAAATGTGGAATCCTTTAGGCTTGACTTGCTACTGGAAAGGGAGAGGGACATTTGTGTGTGAGCCTCTGAAACTGAGACCATCTGCAAAACGTGTTACTGCTTTGTCTTTATATTTCAGTGGCTTCTCAGTATCTCACAGGGGAAGTTTTGATGTAGCTGTGTAAGTTTGGTGTTCTTGGGTACTCACTGCAAGTGTAAGGACTATTGAGAAGGAAAAGAGCTGTCAAAATGGTCAGAGTTGGAAACAAAATATTTTTGATTGACAAAAATATTCACAAGAACTTTTCAGAAAGCAAAAGCTCAAGAGAAATGTTATAAAAGGCACTTCAGGCATCAAACTGGCTTCATTTCTGGGGACTGCAGACTGAGCACGAGAATTTTGGAGAATTGTGCTTTCATGTCAGGATGTGATGTTTGGCCTTTATCCTGAATTATGACTTTTTCCAGGAGTATGAGAAAAGCTGATTCCACCTCTTCTGTGGAGGAGAGGAAGAACCAGTGAAAGATTCTGATAGAATGCTCAGCTCCTGTGCTTTAGAGAGAAATAGCTTTCCTATAAACTGTGTGAGGTGTGTGTTTTAGAAGAGAATGGTGCTTGTTCATAATCAGCGCTGTGCATTGCTGATGAGTTCAAACAAACAAACAAAACTCACCCAAGCACTGCACCAGGTTCGAGCAGTGGTCCATGACAGAAGCTCTGAGTTTCTGCCAAGGCTGGGACGGGGTGGTTCCCGATGTCTGTGTGGAGGTTTTTGGCTGTGCTGGGGCTGAGGGGGAGCAGTGTCCTCCACTGTGAGTCACACCAGCTCTCTTGGCCTAATTCAGTCTTGCCTGCTCTCCGCTGGTGACGTGGAGGTGTTGGGGGGAATGGAGAAGAACGTGGCCTGGGAACTGCTCCTTAGGGATGAGGGCAGAGCCACACAAGAGAATCAGCAATGATGGTTCACCTCTGGGGCAATCTGTTTGCAGCTGGCTTTCATCTCAAAGTTAATATTGATAAAAGCTTGAGTTCTCTGATATCCTGGTTACCAGTTTAACTGATAAAGCAGCCAATTCACTGATAGTATTATTTAAGTAGTAGTGAATGATTAAAGTAGCAGAATCTGGATTCTGTGTAAATAAAGTGGTGTGGAAATAACTGATAGTGTGCACAAAAATGAGTGCCATAAAGTGGTAAGTGCTTCAGGCTATCTTGTTTTGTTGCCTTCAGTACATTATTTCTCCACGTGAAGTGTGAATGATGTCTAATTCACAGTGATTATTAGGTTTTATTGCATATTGTGAAGGTCATATCCATAAAAGTTGTGATTTCTGAATACGTGAACAGCTCCACGGGCACAGTTGGGAATCCTGAGTCACCCGCAGGGTGAGGTGTGTTCCACTGACAGCTTCCCTCAGGCTTGGTTTGGAATACTGACCTCTGAGCTGAAGTCACAAAATAAACATTCTGCTAATAAAGATGGAGCTCTAGATCAGGTTCCTGCCGGGTCTTTGGGAATCTGAAAGGGGTCACTGATCCAGTGGGCTGGATCTCTTCTGCTGCACAGACCTGTTCACTGGATGAGGACCCCTGTGTGCTCTTATGTAAATACATAATTTCTTTTAGGAAGTGAAGCAGGTTGAACATTCTGCATCATTTCACTGAGCCTAAACCCTGTGTCTGTAATTACAGGCCGTGCCATAACTTCTTCCTTTGTGCCTGTAAGGGCACACAGAATTGTAACATGAGTAATACTGTAAATACCTTAACCTGGAGATTGTTGGGGCAGAAGAGATGTGCTCCTGTGGCTGGCAGTCGGGCAGCAGGGCCCTCCCTGTGTGCTGTGGCAGCGTGGGAGGCAGGTGCTGAGTCACTCACTGCCTGCAGGGCAGAGCAGCACTGAGGGGACACCTCCGTGGCCTTGGTCCAGTGGCTCTTGCACTGGGCTGTGTCCTGCTGACTAAAGATGAGCTTGCTGGACAGGAAGAGCCACGGGACTCTCTCTTGTCTTCCAGGCTGGTTTAGCAGAGATGAGACAATTTCCTTCCCCTCCTCACTGTCAAGAAAAAAAAGAAAAGAGAAGAGTGGGCAGAGGATGGGTTTCTGCTGTGGTTTGTGCTAACTCCAGTCATGCCCTGTTCTGGGTGTCCTCAGCTGCTGGGTAGCCGTGGATCTGCTCCTCTTTCTGCAAGCTGAGAGTAGTGCAGGTTTGAGTTTGGTGTTTTATTTGCATGCACACAAGCACCCAGTTAACTCAGGCAGCCCTGGCTGGGAATGGGGGTGTGAGGGAGGCTGAACACCCCCGTTTTTCCCACTGCAGCAGGGCGCCATCCCAGCAGTGCCACAGAACCAGAGCAGCCTCTGCCACTGTAATTGAAGGTTGGTAGTACCAGGGACAAGGCTGGCAAAGGGATTATTGTGTGGTTAGCAGAAAAGCCTCACCAAAACATGTAGTGTCAGGCTTGAAAGTCCTTATACCTTCAGGTGAGCTTGTGGTGTCCAGCATATTATCCAATATACATGAGTTGAGTATATAGTTCATATATTAATAGCATCTAGATAAAAAGTTTGGCAAGTTACAGATGAATCTTGGTTTCGTTTTCCTCTCCTTCCTTCTATTTTTGTCTAGGATTTTAAACCCCATTTTTCCAAGTTGGTTGACTTGTTTCAGACATTTGGCTTTTATCTGCAGCCACGTTTGTTTGTAACAGGGACTGTTCATTGCAGTCTTCCAAAAAAAGAAGAGTTAACTGTGTTGTAACCTGTTTATATTCGTAAGAACTGCCCCACACAGGGCAGATATCTTTAGGAACATCTTGTGACATGATACAAGTTACAATTAATTACTGCTCTCTTGAAAGATGGGCTACTGATTTTTTTGACCCATCTAAAGTGCATGTTTCATTATTGCAGAGGTTGTGGGTTAGCCAGAGAGAGCACACAGGAAGAAATCACTTAGTGCAGCTTCACAGTAGAAAGTGGATCTCATCAAGGCCCAGAACCTTTCTTTCAAGCTCCAGCAGCTCTGCAGGGCTGCCCTTGGTCAGCTGCACTGCAGAGCCAGACAATGTAACACACGAAAGCTGAGGCACACACTGGAGAAAAAACACTCCAGAGACGTCAGTGCTGACTGAAGTGAGTGCTGGGCGTGTGGGTCGGACATCCACATCCTGCTGCCTCACAGCTCCAAGGATGTCACTTCATCTTGGATCTATTATGTGCATTAAAATGAATTTCCACTTGAAATTTTGTTTTAAAAGGCTCTTGAATTTCCACTTGAAATTTCGTTTTAAAAGGCTCTTAGAATTACACCAGAAACCTCAGTTAGCAAAGGAAAATGATCCTTTACTAGAGTGCTGGTCCAAATAATTCCGTTCTTTGTCACCGGCTGTCTTACCCTACACGAAGTAACCATCAGTTACTTGGTAGCTGTGGGTAACTTTGTGTTTCCATTCTCCGCTGCATCCTCTCTTAAAGAGGGAAACTCTGCAAGTTGTGATGAAGTAGACGAAACTTTGATTCTGTTACCCTTTCACAGATCCCTTTGTGCCGCAGTAGCAGGGTTTGTGTGGTGTCTGCTGTGGATCCCTTGGGCAGAACCGCGGTGTTTTCCCATGGAGCCCCGGCACCAGGAGGAGGAGGAGGGTGTTGCTCTTGGAAGCAGAGGGACCTGCTGCCGGTGCTGGTTTGCACTCAGCAGGTGATGCTGGCACCATTGTCTGTTCTCCGTGCCGCTGGGGTCAGGGATGGACTCCTTGGCGTGCTGGCAGCCGGTGCTGGGCAGGCTGTGCCGAGGCTGCTGCCCTGGCGCTGCAGGGACGCTGGTGGCACGGCCCGTGTGTGTCCCCACGGCTGTGCACAGGGGACAAAGACAGCTCTGTGTGCTGCCCACTTGTCAGGGGCTCTCTTAAAGTTACAGGGGAGTTTGGCTGGAGGATTAAGTTTATCAGGTGGTGATTCTGAGCCAAGCTGTGCTTTTGTAGATGAGTATTTGCTTTAAGATCTGCTGCTGTTCGGCCCTGGGGGAGACAGGACCCCGATTCCTTGGGGATCTCCTTTCCCTGCAGTGTCCAAGCTGCTGTGGATGTTCCCCGAGGCTGTTGTGGGTGTGCCGGTGAGAGGTGCGGGGCGGGGTGCGCCCGTGCTCGGGAGGCATCGCTGGAGGCAGGACATTTGGTCCCAAGGCGTTCCCGGAGCACGGAGTAGCCCCGAGCAGAGATCTCTGCTCCGTGAGTGACGGGCCACGCTGCCAGGGCAGCTCCTGTGACGGAGCCCTGGCTTTTCCTGTCCCTGGCTTTTCCTGTCCCGGCAGTGCGGGCACTGCGGACAGGACTTGTTGGAAACCCTGGTTACAGTGTGTCCCAGCCCTTCTTGTGAGCACTCTGAGGTCGAGTTCTGACTGAAAGTTTCCCAGCTTTATTAGCCAAAACTATGAGCTCTTCTTTTTTGCTTCCAAGCTGTTACACTTGTTGAAATGGCCAGGGGTTATTACCTTAGCCTCATAACTTGCCATAGTATCAAACCCCTGCCTTCTCTGTACTGAGAGTCACTAAATGGGGACTGCAGGTGACTAAGGCATTTTATTTTCCTAAGGATATAAGTGACAAATGGCTGGTACTTTGGCATATTGATATTTAGACAACAAGATTTTTTTTCTGTGTAGAATTAGCCACGCCGACCCTTTAGTGCTGTTCAACCAGTTCATGCAGCCACTGATTAAACATGACTAGTCAGTGATGGTACACAACAGCATCACGTTATTTAATAACATCTTATCCTTGTTTCTTCCTCTCCAGAGACTCTAACTGAATTTTTACAGTAGATATGAAACTTTGTTTACATTAATGTAAGACTTCCATGTTACAATTTGATCATTCTACCTATGCAAAGCCAAGCTTACGCTCAGCTCATAAGATTTTGGTGAAGTACAACTTCTAATTGTAAATATGCACAGCAGTTTTCTCTCTCGAAGCTCTCGTGAGTTCTCCTCCTTCCGCAGGCTCTGGGAGCAGCCCGGCCATGGAAAGTGGGTTGAGAGTCACCCACAAGAGCAGAGGTTTCAGGTTGTCTCAGTTTGACTCTGAAGCAGTGAAGAGGTAGAGTGGGGCCCCAGAAGGGTCACAAACCCTTCACATTTGCTCGTTTCTGAGCAGGACACGAGCTGGACAGAGCTGCCCTGTGTCCATGGTGTCTTTGGGGCAGTTGCTTGTCCAGCCCCATGTCCCACTCCGGTGTGTCCAAGCTCTGGGGAGAGGCACCTGGTGTTCGAGGGCCCCGCTGTGCCTGGGAGGTGCCCACGCAGAGGATCATGAGTGTGGGGAAATGGGACAGAGCAGCAGTTCGAGCAAATGTGGGTGGCAGTTGAGTGTTCACTTGGATACTGCTTGGAGTCCATTTGTGTACCTTTGGGCTCCCTGTGTGCTGGGCTGCCTTCCTTCATCCTTATTCTGCAGTCTACTTGCAAACCAAAGAAATCCCAGTGCTCTGAGCAAGTCCTGCAGCTCATTGCCTTCTGCCCTCCTCCTGCATGCCCTGAGCATCGCCTCCTCCTCCGGGATAACCTCGGGATGGGCCGACCCTCCACCCCTGTCTCAGTGAGCTGGAGGAAAGCTAATGTGTGTAGGTCAGGACTCCCCTAATGCTGCACTGAGCTGCCTTCTGGTGAGTGTTGAATCCACCGTTTGCAGGTCTATACCTGAGCTGGGGTTATCTTGCTTTTTCTGACTGTGTGGTTAACACTTAACTCATGCTCAGGGCTGTCGATCTCCTCTCGCCCTGCCAGCCTCGATGACAGAGCATCAGGATCTTTCACCACCTCTGAGCGGCAGCTGAACTCCTGTGCCTTGGTCTTGCCATTTCCAGTAAAGCCGGTGCTGGGAGGGTGAGGGTGCTGAGCTCGGTTCATCAGTGGGCTGTGCCCCTGAGCCCGGGGACAGGACACACACCAGGTGTTACCGTGCTGGTCGTGGGTAACCTCAGCACAGCTCTTGCTCTTTCACTGCAGCTCATCCTCCACAGCTGCAGAGGAGTGAGCACACCCTGCTGCAGTACAGCTGGAACAGGATTGCTGGTGGTTAGATTTTTTCCCAATTGCTTGAGTATAATGCACTGCTCCAGGCACCCTCCATTCTTCCCTTTACCAGCTGACATCAAAGCAACACGAGGAACATCTATTGAACTGTCAGTATTTTGCCTCAATTTGTGTTGCTGTTCTTGCAGTTATTTCACTCGGATGATGCAGCAGCTGGAGGCGAGGCGGGCTAATGGAGGCATTACCTCAGCGAGAACGGCATTTGAGTTGTTGCAAAGAGAAGTGTTGTTTGGATATCTTCCCCTGAACCCAGGCTGCTTGCCCTTTCAGCTGCTAGGAGCAGATCTAAACGCTATTGTGTCCCACCAGGTCTTGCTGCAGCCTGCATGTGTGGTCTGAAACAAAAACAAATGTACAGAATTTACTGCTTGTAAAATAAGCTGTCTTCAGTATAATAAGGAGGTACATAAAGAATGAAGTGTCTCCAGCTGCATTTAAGAGTTTGGGCCAACTGGATAAGGGATTCAATGGTGGGGGCTGATTTATAATATGAAAAGAGCTTTTTTATTTCTTCTCCCTTTTTGAAAATGAAAGGTGAGGGGAAGGACTGCAGAGGTGAGGGATCAGCCAAGCAATAGATACCCACTAGGGGAGGTATTTCTGTTCTTCAGGAGATGGACTAAACACAAATATAGATTTAATGAAGATTGTTACTGTCCAAACGGTGTCTTGCTTACCTCGTTTTCCTAATTGCCTGACCGTATGTGTGTTCAGACTGGGTAGATCTCATGTGGTTGTAAGTATCTAAGTTAGAGGCAGATAAACAAGTAAGCCTGTGAAACAAGAATAAGACGTGACTGAGTCAGTGAAAGCGCTGAGTGTGTCTGACTGTCTCTCTCTCATTCAAGTTGCAGGAGTTGTTACGGCCGACTTCCTCTCAGGATTGTTCCACTGGGGAGCAGATACCTGGGGATCTGTGGAGCTACCCATCGTTGGAAAGGTTTGAGATTGTTATTCCTCACCTTGGAAAAGTTCTGAAGTCCCTTTCTGCAGCACTGCCAGTGCTCCCAGCTGAGCTGGCCTCTGCTCAGCCCTGCCAGCGTGAGCAGCCCCACACGCAGCCCAGGGAGCGGCCCTGGGCACTGCCAGGGCAGGGCAGTGTTTGCCCCTGGCCTGGGGCACACGTGCACGGGGGCACTGCTCCGTTTGGTCCCCTGGCTTGAGGCCAGCACTGCTGCAATACCGGGGTTTGCAGACGTTCCTGGGCTCTGTGGGAACGGCCTGTGACACCTGGCTGGGCACTGTGGGTGTTTAAGAGGTCAGGAACACGGATCTGGAGCGTTGTCCCTGCAGCTGAACTCCTGAAAACTTGTGAAACAGGAGGATGCTCCAGGAAGAATCTTCCCAGTCCCCTCTTCTATGGGCCCCTGTTGTAACACAGGAACATTAGCATGGTGGTGACTGAAGATTTAATTGGACATATATTATACACCTGCAGCTACAAACGCCAGTTGCTTAGTGGAAGGTGCACTGGCTTCTGTAGTAAGCAACATTCTGTTTTAATTAAATTTCTTAATAGCTACCACTAATTACTCCTCACGGTGCAGTATTAGAAGGATCATTATTTTTTTTTAAAAATGTGGGCTATTCCTTGTTGTTATCCAGAGTTACACGAACTACAACAGCTGAATTAAAACTGTTTGGTTTGGCTAATTTTTGTTCATCTTCAATAGATTTTGTAATCTTTTGAATCCCTGTTTTTCTGGAGCACAGATTAAATCATTTTTAAAAACCCTACTGCCAGAGACTCTGCACTAAATAACCACAAGTTGAGACTGCTCAGGACACCTTTGCACAGGCTGGACGTGCTGGAACTGTTAAAGGCAAATGAGTGCTTTGACTGTCCCACACAGTAAAACAATTGCTCTGTATGTTCAGATGTCATTTCTGCTCCTCGAGGTGACTTCTGTATCGTCTGTTTGTCTTCCACTGCTTTGTCCAGTCACTTAATTTGCATTTAGTGTGTTAGTGCTGGCATCTGTAGCCCATAAATATGGTAGGCTGAATTCTAATTTTTTTAGTGGTTTTTTTTTCCCTTGGTTGATTCTGCTTAGCAAGTGAATTTCACAGGCTTATTTTGCCTGTGAAATTAGGGTGCTGATGCTTTAAGATTACATACTAAAGGTCCTAAGTGAAAATTAAGAAGAATAAAACTGAAAAGCAAAGAAAACCTGGATTTGGGTGTGGGAACTGGATTGCTTTGCAAATGTAAATCAAATGATCTAAAGTGTTGTCATGACAAAAGTTTGAATCTTGCTTACATGCTTTGTACTGTGGAATTCTCTCCAGCTCAATCATCAGATTTGAATTTATGAGAGGGGTTTTGGGGTTTGTTTGGGTTATTTATTTTGTAATATTTTTCTTTCCAAGACCATTATTGAGTGCGGTATTGTGTTTATCCAATTCTTTTCCCAGGCTTTTATCAGACCCTTTAGGGAACATCATATTGACCCCACAGCAATCACCAGACATGATTTCATAGAGACCAATGGAGACAACTGCTTCATGACGCTGGTCCCCTTGGCAAACATGGCATACAAATTTGTTTCTTTTTCCCCAGGTGAGCTGTTACTTCTGACTGCTATGGTTTAGTGTTCTTGTTCCTACTGAAATGAACGTTTGTCTGTGTGAAGTTTGGAGAAATCCATGGATGTGATATGACAAGGAATAGCTGTTGGAAGCATAGTGTTCCTGGCAGGAGGGAGAGAAACTTTCTTTCCTTTCAAGTGTGGTGGCAGAAGGTGGCACAGTGAGGTTCTCTAGCTCAGCAGAGAATCTGGGGCTGGAGAGTTGTGCAAGGAAGATTAGAAGTTATGCTCAATACTCTTTGTGAGAGGGACCAAGCTGTGAACATGTAGGGAAACTCACTGTTCCAACGTGTGTAGCACAAAACAGTGCTTCACCTCTGTGCACAAGTACTTGATGTGCAAACTAAAAGTCAAGAATTAAAGGATCAAATTAATTTTATAGACAGTAAACTCAGTTTGACTTCCTGTTTATGGTGTGTTGACACTCTGGCACTTCCCAGCCTGTCTTGTGACATTTGGGAATTGCTTATGGCTCGCTGGCTCTTGTGACACTTGTGCCAAAGCAGCTTCGTTGAGGCCTCTGTCGGTTCCTGCAGCAGCAGGCAGCTCTGGCTGGGCAGGACATTGTCCTGGAATGTGCCTTTCGACAGCTGGTGTTCTCAGCTGCCTGTGGTGTTTTGCAGAGGCACTGTGTGAGACCTGTCCCTGGGAGTGTTACGTCTTTGCCCTCATCATCTTCATAACCATGACGAACCAGATCCACAAGTGGTCCCACACGTACTTTGGTCTTCCACGCTGGGTCATTTTCCTCCAGGACTGGCACATCATCCTGCCCCGGAAGCACCACAGGATCCACCACGTGTCCCCACACGAGACCTACTTCTGCATCACCACGGGTACTGCCACCCTGCAGGGCCCCTGCCCAGGACAGCCTGACACCCCTGCAGAGCCGTGCAGTTAGCTGTGCTCCGGCTGCACGAGCTCTTGGGAAAACTGCAGTTGGGTTTTTTGCAGAAAAAGTGTGGGGGAAGGTTTGTGATCAGCTGCAGGGAGCTTGGAGCCTGGGGAGCAGTCGTTGGTGCTGAGATCCGACTGTGTGGGGTCTTGGTGAGCTCAGGCCACTGATGGGGTTTGTTCGCTAAAGCTGCTGTTCCTTCAAAAGAGCAGAATGTCTGCAGCTGGTCTGGAATGCTCATTTCTAAAGCCAGGCTTGTGGATTTTCAGTATCCACTCATTCTGACTCAGAGGAGTGGACAGGTTTGCAGAAAGGATTAGCTTCCTTTCATATCTGTACAGGTTGGAATGCTCAGTCACCAGTGTTGCATGATCCTAAATAAGTTATCAAGTTAATTAGACAGCTGGAAATAAACCACTCTGGTTCTTCATTCTGTCATTGGCTTCGACGAACAGTTCATGTGGGTTTTGAAATCTCTGCCAAGAAACAAATCTAATTCTCATTAGCAGAATGTCGTGTAGAAACCTGGTACAATTAAGAAGCCTGCCTTGACAGATGGTGGCAAAAATCTTGCCACCCAAA
Organism: Oriolus oriolus; assembly: GCA_013400235.1. Classification (NCBI taxonomy): domain Eukaryota; kingdom Metazoa; phylum Chordata; class Aves; order Passeriformes; family Corvidae; genus Oriolus; species Oriolus oriolus. The sequence continues at coordinate 215,063 of VXBT01005394.1, read as the reverse complement.
GAGCTATTTTTTCAGTCCTGCTATGTCCTGAAAGTCTAAGCCTGACCATTATTAGCAGTATTGGGCTGTTTGGGTTTTTTTCTCATTAAAAAAATCCTTGAACTTTGGATGCTATGACAAACTAATCCTCTTTTTCCTTCGCAATCCCTTAGGCTGGCTGAATTATCCGTTAGAGAAGATAAGATTTTGGAGATGTTTGGAGAACATCATCCAAGGACTTACTGGGGAGAAGCCAAGAGCAGATGACATGAAATGGGCTCAGAAAATCAAGTAACTTTTGCCAGCCTTCTGCAATCCATAACCTGTTGCCAATGTTGTTTTTAAAAGAAAAAAAAAAATAAAGCCATCAGCCAAATTCAAGACCTGCAAAGAAATAACAGACTCTAAAGCACAAACTAAAAAGTGCTAACACAGACTACAATGAAAAGAACTAATTCTTAAAACAATACTTGAAATGAAGATGATTACTCTCACTGAGCACCTTTTTGTTTAGCCATGTCTGCTTACACCTTAGAACCTGCTTCGTCGCTGTATCCGTGAGGTACCGGGCACGCCAGAGGCAGCACAGGCACTCCAGGGGGACGTGGGGGCGTAGGAAACATGTGTTGTATCAACATTACTGAACACTTCCAAAACAGCTTGTTGCCTAAGACCTACAGGGAGAAGGTGACAAGTTTGTCACTTGGTGTTGGAGTGCAAGGGCACTGCATGAGAACAGCGGGGGGGGCAGTGGAAGCCTATAAAATCATGACTGTTCAATGCACTCAGTGATTGATCAACGTACAGCTCTGTCTTCACTATCATGTTCAACCTGATTGATGTCACGTGGAACAGACTTTGAGAATCCCACTCCTCCAGGGGGCCACCAATCCTCAAGTGTCTTCAGTTTCCCTTAAAACAAATTTCTTCTACTCTCCATGTGGAATTGAGCAGTTTCTGCATAAGCCTTCAACTTCAGGAGCCTCTGAGGAGAGGGAGGGCACCCTACAACACATGTGTCTGTTCGTGTGGAGTGCTCACTGCTGAGTCTTCTATTAAGTGTTTCCTACCCTGACAATAAATGTTTGAAATAGTTCTAGCATTGGGCACACTGCAAATAGCTGTATTCAAGAGCTCAAGGTATCAAACTCGTAATGTTAGAAGGGAAATGTCAATGACTGGTGTTTTGTTCTTTTTTTTTTTTTTAAGGTGCTTGCTTGTTTCTGTAAATAATATAAAGCCTTAATCTCTTCTGGTGTAATGGAATAATATTTTAATGTGATGTTTGAATGTATATAATATATTTATAACAAAGCAGTTGGATAATACTAATCATGTTCAAGTCTTGTTGCTGTTCTTCATTGCGCACTGGCAGCACTGAATGCAAGAGCTCGATCAGTGGTTGCACAACACCTCGTGCAGTCCCTCACCTGAGACACCTGGCAGCCCGTCACAGCTTGTTTGGCTTGGAGTGATCATCTGCCAGCGTTTTAGGAGCCTGGCACTATGTTTTACCAGACTTCTACACCTTTCAAGAAGTGTAAGTAAGTAATTCTGCTCTGGATGCAAAGGAGTAACCCCAGCTGAATTAGGGTGAAGAAGTTTCTCTAAAAACATCCAAGAGGCACTTTATGAAGTTAATGTGATTTGGATCTTGTTTAATTCTTGCCTGACTGAAAGCTTACTGATGGTAAAATGTAAGGTATTTTCCCTCCTCTCGTTGTAAATTGTGTTAAATTCAAACTGCCTCTTCCTGAAGAGCAGGGTAAGATGATATTGAGTCATAGATTTAGACTGACCTTGATCTCTACTTCTTCAGATATGGTGGATGGCTTCTGGAAAAAAAAAAAAGAACAAACCAAAAAAAACCCACCTCCCCCTCAGTGGGAAGTGCTGAATGCAGATGCCTCTGAGCTGGGTTCTGCAGATTAAAATCACAACTGGTACCTTGGTGACAAAATATTTCATTTAAGTGTTCAGACCCTTGGAGAACTTTATGCCATTACATGAAACTGTTGTCTGTTCCCATCGCCACAGTCAGCATCAGGTCTCCGTGCAGCTTTAACATTAAACAATTCTTCCACTTCAGTTGGAGTCCCAAAATGCTTTCAGTTGATACTGGAGAGCCCTGGACAGAACTGGGTAGATGCTCAGGGCTCCTGTGTAAATCAGCCTGAAGCACTGGGTCCTCTGAGAGCTCTTTTCACTGCACATTTAAATGCCAAGTGAGCAGCAGTGGATGGAATAAATGGGTTCGGGACACACAAATCACCAGAATTTGTACTTCCAAAGTGCTGCCCAAACCTCTCTTGGCCACAGTCGCCTTGCTGGAAACAAATCTGAGCTACTCATACTGGTGGCTGCTGGGACTATTTATCTGTTAATCTTGCTTAATTATGAGGAACTGGGACAGAGTTAATCTCCAGATGCATTTTCCACGTGGATGCTGTGCCGGGCTCCTGAGGCAGCCCTGGCTCCGTGGCTCCCCACACCCGACGTGGCTGCGGCTCCCAAGGTGCCTGTTCCGCCCGTTTAAAGACGTGGATGCTCCCACAAAATCAGTACGGCAGTTCTGGAAGCAGAAGGCTGCGTGGATCCTTCTTAACAGCTGTAAATCTGGCTTAAGATAAATTTGTCTTAAGTTGATTAGGAACAGATTAGAGCTGAATCAGAATAAGGCGCTCCTCTTAAACTCCACCGGGATGGATGGCCTGCATTTCAGTTCAATGCTTTTAAATGCTTTTTAAAGCTCTCTGATTTCAGTTTCACCTCCACGGAGAAGTCTGGTCAGGCTCCTGCTCTCTGAACCCTCAGAAGGACTCTCAGGCCTCCAGCTTCTGCCAGGGCCGCAGTTGCCCTCTGTAAGCAGATTCTTGTGATCATGAGGGCCTTGGAGGAGCAGGGGCGATCCCTTACACACATCCCAGGGGCAGGAATGATTGCTTATGTGCATCCCAGGGGCAGGGGTGATTCCTTGTGTGCATCCCAGGAGCAGGAATGATTGCTTACATGCATCCCAGGAACCATCCCAGGGGCAGGAATGATTGCTTAGAGCAGGGTGATTCCTTACATCCATCCCAGGAGCAGGGTGATTCCTTATGTGCAGCAGTGGCACTGCAGAAGCCTCCCAGAGAGAGCTGTCTGGGGACACAGCTGCACAGGGAAGTGTTGCACTGTAGGAACTGAGGAAAATTACTGCAAAGTGCCTCGAAATCCCACTTGGAGGGTTTGGCTCAGATGTGGTGCCTGTCTCTGTGATCCTCCTGGGACTTGACTTAGCAGCCTAAAAGGTGGAGGGGAACGCTGTTTGGAAGGATGTGAAGTGAGCCCCCCGCCGCGCCCCCAAAGCCAGCGGCAGAGCCGAGCCTGCCCCGGCCGGCTGCGCTGGGCTCTCGTGCCATCTAGCTGCCTCGTCCCGATGCTTTTCCTGCTGCCTTCAGCCAGCCCGTGCTCACTGAAATGAAATGTTACCGAGTGCAATAAAAGCCACCCAGTAAGACCAGCATTGCTCTCCTAAAGCAGCCTCCAAGAACGATTGATGGAGCGGCACCACGGCTCCCGCCGCTGCTCAGAGCTGAGGCTGGCAGGGCTCGCTGCAGAACGCGGCTTAAGCTGCCATGGGTCTCCGAACCGGTTTGCTTCGTAATTGTTTCTGGATATTTTCACAGCACGTCTTGGGGCTCAGTTTTTGGAGCATGTGTTGCAAAGCGAGGCGAAGCAGAACTCATTTCCTTCCTGTTTATTTTAACATTTTTTTTCGTATTACGCACGAAGCGGAGCGGGCTGGGGGAAGCTGGGCCGGAGTGTGAGGGGTGTTACACGCCCGGCATGGCGCTGCTGTCCCGGAGCCCCCGGGCCGGTGTCGGGGGCTGCACCGAGCGGCGATAACGCCCGCCCGCGCTGCGCAGCTGTGGGAGCGCCGCGCGTGCACCACAGAGCTCCCCGCGCAGACGCCCCGCCCCGCCCCGCCTGCCGCGAGCTCCGCTTAACGCGCCCGCCCGCGCCGCGCCGTGGCCTCAGTTCCCGCGTTGCGGTGACGTCAGGCCGGGGCGGGGCCGGCGGTGGCGGCGGCGCAAGATGGCGGCGACCACGGGCGCGGGTGAGCGGGGCCGGGCCGGGCGGCGGGGCCGCCTCGCC
>VXBT01005394.1:195913-210649 GCA_013400235.1 Oriolus oriolus | reverse complement strand
TTCCTGCCGTGCTCCTCTCCTGGCCAGTTCCGTGTGGCCAGCGCTGACCTCGGTGCTCTCCTCTCGGTGGTCCCCAAGCCGTGGCTGGAGCTACGTGAGTGAAATCAGCCGCTTTAAAAGCCTTTTTCGCTAATAACCTCTCTCCGTTCTGTGAGAAGTGTGTAATTCCTGTGTCAGGACGTGTGTGCTCCAAGAAGGCAGTGAATTTTTTTATTCCCTTCAAAGCTGCTCCACACCAGCATTGAGTAGTTACACACACTCTCCCTTTACATTTATCATTACACATTAAACAAAAATACTGCAACTATATTTGGAGCGGGTTTTTTTTCTGTTGACATCCTCTAATGAACTTCAACAGATCGAGTAAATCAGAGTCACTTCTGTTGAGCCAGTTTCGTCTTCCTGTTTTCCTCAGTGCTTGGAGGGTTTCACATGTGCCCCTGCAGTGCTTGTTTTCAAAGTGCACCCTCTGAAGTTTGACTGTGTGCTCACCAGAACGCGACTGGTGGGGATATAATAGAAGTATTTCGGAGTTCTTTTTTCACAGAGAGTTCTCTATCAACGACTATTCTCAAATCTTAAGGATAACCATCACAATGCACATAATTCATATTAATCAAGTTAATAAAAACACTTTTAAAGTGCAGTGGTTGCTGTCCTGAGAATTGTTTTACAGGTCTGTGTTTGAACGTGCTGAGGTATTGACTAAAGACACAGAAGCTGTAGCTCGGAAGAAGGGACCCTTCTTCCTCTGTTATGTCACATTCTCCTGCCTGCTCTGCGTTCTCAGTGATCCTTTCAAGCTGCTGACTTTGCATTTTTGTTTGGCTGGAAGAACAAGACAAATACTCTTGTTTTCAAGCCGGTGCAGCTCTGTGAGTGAATTGTTAGGTGGTCGTGGAGGGGCACGTGTGGGAAGGGGCTGGGCTGCAGCGACAGTCCCAGCACAGCCTTTGGGACAGGCTGTTGTCACCCGGCATCTGCTGGCCGCGTTGCGTCTGATGGATTCTGCCTGTTGTCCCCTGGCTTTGTGGCAGCTGTCCCGTGTCCCCAGTGCTGGGAGCGGGGCTCTCAGTGTCCTGTGTGCAGTGTGGGCACACGGCTCTTCAGCTGCTCCAGGGGTGACTTACACACCTGTGCTGCAGGAGAGCTGCATTTGTGCAGTAAACCCAAAATTTGGTCTGGGAGGCTCCACGAATGGGAGTTTTAGCTGTGACTCATGGGCTGCCCTCACAGCATTCTGTTGTGCTGGGAAAGGATGGAGATTTTCCTCTGCTGGTGGCGAGGGCAGCCCGGTGCCCGGGTGCTGGCGGTGGCAGTGCAGTGCAGGTGCGTGGGTCCCTGCTGCCCCTGCAGTGAGGGCATGGCCTGGCGCCGGCTGGGGGCCTGGAGGTGGCACCTCCTCACTCTCCACTGCTGACCCTTGCTGGGGGGCTTGGGGAGGTGCCTCAGCACTGCCTTAACTCGTCTGGGAAACACAGTCTGCTAAGACTTGTTTCATGGAATCTTAATGTGTTCATATTTGTTTGTAAAGCACTGCAGTATGCGTGGAATCTTGAGTTCGTGGTAGTTTAGCAATGCAGCTTAAACGCATATTGAAGATGAAAAATGCTCATCTGTCTTCAAAAGCAGCTACTGACCCAGAGGAAGAAGTGGTAACAAATGTCCCTGTAACCTAAAAAAGTCATAGGGCTGGTCCTGGCAATTAGACAAGTAGATAGATTAGATATTTGTATCTATTAAACAGGTGGGAATAATTGACAAGGGGAAAAACCCAATCCTCGGCCTGGAAGGAATGTTAGGATGTGAGGTCCATCTGTGCCACTGAGAGGGGGGAATCCTGTGTTGGTGATGATGTGGGTTTCCCACACACCCCATTACTATATGCATAAAAAGAAGGGATTTGCTTTAATAATTTTAATAAGGCTGTTTGTAGGAGACCCCGCTCTGTGTGTGTCCATCCTTCAGACTGAGGTGTCCTACAGGAATGCTCAGCTACCAGAGGTGATCTAGCAGGGATCCAAGGATTCCTCAGAGGCTCCTGCACTTGCTGGGCTGCAGTTACACTACAGACCTTGCTCCACGTTGTTGTCCTGCAGATCCAGGTTTTAAAATGAGTCGAAACCTGGCCATGCTGGCTTGGGGGATTGTGTTTCCCTAACTTTCACCCTGGGAAAGGTTTAATGACCTCACTTAACCCACTTTTCTCTCACAGTTCAGTTTAGTGGGTCTGTTCCAGGGCTGTGAGGCACTGTGTTTACCAGCAGCCTGGAAGTACTGAGTAGTAAAATGGTTTGCCCAGATTTAAGTTTTTCCAAGCCTGAGGACTGTGAAGAACTACAGAACCATTCACTGGGTATGGCCATGATAGCACTGGTACATGTGGCTTAATGCTTATAACAGAGAAGAGCACACATTTGGGTTAGTACAATGTATTAAAAGTATCTGTTTCTAACTGCTGGGGGAACCTGTAACATCCCTGAAAACTCAAAGTGATGCTTGTGAAAAGCACAGGAGAGGCACAGTATGGGCATTGTACAATACAGGTGCCCCACGGTGGCTCCTTGGAGTGACAACAGGCATCCTTACCTCAAAGGAACCATTGCCAGCACCAAGTGCTCTCAGGGACTGTAAGTAAGAGACTCAGGGGTAGGGGAAGAGTAATTGAAGAGAAAATGGAAGATAAATTGTGCCTTCTTAAATGAGATGTACTGTAAGAGAACATGAAATAGTGCTAGAGGAGTTGATTGCGGAGCTCTGTACTGTAATAGAAGGATGCAGTAGATTGAACAAAAAGGTAAATAGTTCAACACTCCTACAAGATGGTACTGAATTGAATATTTTTATCTTCAGTGACATAAATGGCATAATATGTTTGAAATGCAGCATTCTGGCTGGGAAAGTACTAATTAGTGTATAAAATACATAAGCAGGTGAGGATCCTGGCAGGTGTAACACTGACAGATTTGGGGAGGGTGTGAAGGTTGGGATTTTCAGGTTGGGGGTGCTGTTCAACTCCTGCAAGTGGAGCTGCAGTTACTGATGGTTTGTGCCCCGTCCCCCCGGGCCTGTGTGTGTCCCTGCCTGTGCCTTCGCCTCTGGGGGGTGAGTGTAGGAAAACCCGGTGCTCCTGGCTGGGAAGGAGGGGCACCGAGGAGAGCAGCTCTTGCTCAGTCACAAACTTTTCACCGTGCAAAAGGAAATGGTGAGGGTTTCCCTCGTGAGATTTGGTGTAGAGATGTGGTCCAGGACACCAGTTCAGGGTGACTTTTCTTCTAGAATAACTTGTACCTGAGCTGGAAATGTTTTGCTTTTCAGTTGTGATACAAGCACTGAAATCATCTGATTTTAACTCTGCAGCTGCTGGAAAACTGTGCTTTGGCCTCAGCCTGCCTCAGACTAATGTTTTAGTGACCTCTTTCCAAGGAGCTTGCCTGAAGTATTGAAAGTTAGAACCAGTGCTGAAGCTTGCACAGAACAGAAAACACTTCAGGTTGCTGAAGTGCACAGGAAGTTATTTTTGTGTCTGCAAAATATCTCAGTACCTGTCTGCATCATCAGAGTGGAAATTGTGACTGTAAAGATGATGCAAGAAATCCGAAGTTCCTGTCTCCTGAAAGCTTTTGTGACAATTGCTGAAAGCCTTTTATTTGGTTTTAAGTATTCCATCACTTCAGAAAATTTATATACCATTGTGACAAGGAATGGCTTGTGTATTTTTTACAGTCCTGGTGCTGCAAGGGTAGGCTGTCCAATTCATTGTCTGCAGTCACTGCAAAGACATGAAACGTAGACTGGAAAGGATGTAGTTAAGGCTGAATACCAATACACAGAAACAGGCAACAGAAAGCACTTTAATGTATTGAGCAACAGAGGTGTTTAAAGCTGTTGGATTTCAGCTCACGTGAGTTACTGTAAATCAGGAACTAGTATAGAAAGCAGAGTTTAAATTGTCCAGAAAGGCCAGTTTGGTAAGTTGCTTGTTACCAGTGAAGATGTGGGAGAAAACCTTCAGTAAAAGACAGTTCCTCTCCTTGGAGCCTTGTTTTCTGGGTGCTTTGCTGAGGTGTGCTGTGCCCTGTGTCTGTGCTTTAGTCCTGAAAAGAAATGCTTGTAATTTGATCTCACTTTGGAAAGGAGAGGGAAACATGTTGTTGAAATTTTTGAGGTGTATGTTTTGTTCTACTGCCACTGATCAAAAAGATTGGAGGAGAGGATCTACCCCCAAAGGCACGTGGCCTGCCTGGTTTCACAGTGCTGTTCTCAGCTCCATAAGGTCTCTGGATGTGAAATTGCTTTGGCTACATAACTGAGGAAAATGGGGATGGAAGAGTGTAGTCTGTGAGTAAGATGAGAAAAATCTCAGCCTGATAAGATCCCTCTTGAAGTTGTTGCAAGACACATTCAGTTGTATATCTGTATCTTTGGTAGTGCTGCATTAAAAGGTAAATCTGAGAGTGCTTTAAGATCTTTAAAAGTCCAACCTGACACTTAACTGTCTTTCAGGATAATTCTGTCCTTCCTTCAGTGAGATTCTGACCAGGTCAGACTCCTTTTTTCACCCTTTCAGCATGCTGGCTCTGTCTTGCAACTCATTGGTTTACAAACAGCTGGGTTGTGAGGTGCCAGGGAAATTTCTGATGAGGAAAACAGAAGGTCCTGATACACTCGAAGGCTGAAGAGGATGTCACGAGGTCACCCGGCTTCTCAACTGCAACTCTGAGCTCTGTGAAGTACAATCTGTGGTTCAGTTCTCCTCTCTGGTTACCATAAAACTATTTCATTAACGTTTTGTAGCTGGTGAACTCGTGTGTGGGGTTGAGGCTTAGCAAATACACGTTGCTAAAAGAAGTACTTTGAGAAGAATTGTTCAAATCTGTCGCTGGAGATCTCGCCTAGTCAGTAGAGCTATGATTTAGCTTTCACAGGTTTGCCATTGTGATTAGTAGTGAGTGTCTCCTTTTGCTCTGAAATATGTTTTCAGTTCCATTTCTGCGAGTATTTCTGTGAGGTTAGGCAAGTTGGCAATTGAAGCAGTTACTGAAATATTACTATATTTATGTTTCAAATGAAGCTGCTATTTGAGAGTCGTCTTGAACCGTAGTGAAGGCTAAATTAAAATGCATAACTGAAAGTACTTTAGACAAGCTGATTACTTTTTAATTGCCTCTCACTTTATTTAGGCTTTCTTGTGTTAAATGAAGGGCTCTCAGAAAAACAGGTTGGTTTGGTTACTGCCATGGAAGTCTCCATTGCTACACTGAGAGGGTTATGCAAGGTATTTATTGGGGGGTGGGGGGAAGAAACACCGGGGACTCCTGGTGCTGTCAGGGGGCACAGGGCACCGCCTGATTCTGCAGCTGCCGTGCTTCAGCCATGAGCATTGGGCAAATACTGTGCATGCCTAGGGCAGATCTGACCCCTTTCTAGGAATCTTGGTGGACAGCAAACACAATGGTGATGTGTTTGTGTATGATCACAAGTGATAAAGTTCGTGTGGCTTCTGAGGTTGGGGTCGCAGCAGGATGTGGTAGCAGATCATGAGCGCTCCAGCCTGTTGCAGATGAGGAGGAGGCTAAATGGCCTTTGTGCATCTTTCCAGACTGGATGAATCCGGTATTTATTCTGCCTTGCTTAAGGGAAGTTTATTTATATAAAGCATTTATGGTCATAACCTTTTATATTAATATGTGTGATTCTCTTTCTATGGAATGAATTTCCTGAGAATGTGTCAGGGAGGGAGCTGAATTGCCACCTTCTGTGGTAGCTGAGGTGATGGTCCTTCATGTTACACCCTGAGCTTTAGCGTAGGGGTAAAACATGTTCAGAAAGCAGCAATGCTGTTGGACAGGGTCATGTGTTGTAAAATTACCAATTCTCTTCCATGATCACTTTGTTTTCCATGAAGTGCATAAAACTCAAATCTGTGTCCTTGCCTTTGGGCACCCCCTTTGCCATGATGCCCCTGCAGTGCTCACAAGGAGCAGTTCCTGTGCAGTGAGCACTCGTTCCTGTTAACGATTTCCAATTTCCGTGTGACAGGAGTCAGGCCACAGCACGACTCGCCAGCTCTCTGGAGACCTTGCACTTGCCAGAGAACTCTGAAATCCTGTGTGACTCTTTTATGGCTCTGATTCATGCTGAATCAGAGCAGCTGTATCTGGGGAGAGCTCAGCAATTTAGTTGCTTTCTCTTCCCGTAAAGTTGTAAAGCCAAGCCCAGCTCTGGGTAGCAAATGTCACAACTAAGGCTGCCTTTCAGTCTGGGTTGTGGCCTGCTCGAATATGTACGTGATGATGTCATTATTAATTACACGCTCACTTAAGGATTCCTGCCTGGCTCAGTGAACAGGGTGTGATGCTCAGAGGGATCACTCAGAGCTGATGCTCAAAGGAAAGGTGGATGGGCAATATTTTTAGTTTTCTTCTTTGGTGTGTGGCCTGTGTCTGCCATAAAGCTGATTCCTCCTGGGTTTTTTAGTTTGGTCTAAGTAAATACCAGTAAATTGCCTTTGCACCACTGGTAACTATGAAGGGATGTTATCAAAGAGCAAGGCATGGACAGATTATGCTTGTTAAGCATTGTGATGTTGTGGTGTGGAAGTGAGAGCATTTTTGGGCATTGTGACTCATTCAAGGTGGGTCTTCTGCTGCCTCTGGCTGATGGCTGCTCGGGCTGGGGTTCTGGTAACAGCCACAGGGTTTCCTCTGTGGCATTCCCTGCCCTGGGGAAAGAGCTGCTGGGCCCCCTCCAAAAGGACCTTCTGTTTGCCCTTCTCCCCTGGCCCTTTCTTTCCTGGGGCACCAGCAGGCAGCGCTGGAGCCCAGACAGTGGTTTGGCTGTGAGTCATTCCCATCAGCAGCTCTCCCGTGCATCCACTGCAGCAAAAACAGGGAAGTAGGTGGGGTGTGTGCAAGCAAAGGCTGCGCCTTGTCCTTCAACTCGTGGTCCTTCTGCGTCTCGTGTCCCCCAGCTCTCTTATCCCAGGTGCTGGAGCTGGGCTGCTCTGCCTCCCCAAACTGCAGCATGGACAGCCTTGGGAACAGAACTGAAACTGAAACTGGGATGGCTCATCTGTCATGGCTCAGGTGTGACTTGCAGACTTGAACCCTCATGTCTCTGAGGTACACAGGATACACACTTCATGCTTAAAAGATTTTGTGGGAGAGTAAATGCTGGAGTTTGTCATGCAGGGGATGTGACAGTGGTGCCCAGGAGGTCCTGTTGCCCCCCGGGGTCTGGTGCTCGGGCAGTCTCATGGCAATGGATTTACCAGCCCCAGCTGACTCACTTCCTTTCACAGCCAAGGATTTGTGTTGCTCAGCAGCCATGGTAACAGCACGGTCTGGCTGGGAGGGGATTTGGCAGGGAGCTGTGCTCAGCAGCCCCCGGATGGGAGGTTTGGTTCTGCCAGTGCAGGTCTGGTGTCTGCTGGCACCGCTCTGCTGGATCTGGGGTCCTGTGCTGCTGCTGCAGCTGTGACTGAATCCTGCTGCCCAGGATGTTCTTGGGTGTGATCACGTAAGATGTGTATCCAGCTGGCCAACGAACTGCTTTCTTTAGTCATTTGCTGGTTTGGTTTCTTTTATGCATGCTTTGTAGTGAATGAAATCTGGACACCTCTGATTGTGCAGCAAAATCATCTCTGCCATTTAGTTTCCTTAGGTCACTGATACATTTAAAGGAGGGTTTAAAACTACTGGATCCTCTGTATTTTGCACATGGCCAAGGAGTGCTCCATGGGCTGCAGGTGGATCTCTGCTTCTCCAAGGACCTCCACGGGCTGCAGGGGCATGTCTGCCCCCCTTTCACTGACCTTGGTGTCTGCACAGCTGTTCTCTGGCATATTCTCCCTCTCTCCAGCTGCTCCTGTGCAGTAACTTTGTCCCTTCCCAAACGCTTTATCCCAGCAGTGCTGATGGGCTGGGCCTTGGCCAGCAGTGGGTCCATCCTGGAGCTGCCCAGGATTGGCTCCAGCACACAAGGGGGAGCTTCCAGCAGCTTCTCACAGGAACCAGCCCTGTAACCCCCCACCACCGAAACCTGCTCCTCAGAGCCAAGGCAGGGGAGCAGCAGTGCTCTGGAGTGTGGTTCTGCTCTGTGGTGCCTGCGGATACCTCCAAGAGCAGTGAAGCCCCTGTGGCCTGGGTTCAGGATCCTCGTTCCCCACAGACGTGGTGTGTGACCTTGGCTGTGTCACCTAAGCTCTCTGTGCCATTGTTTTCCACTGATGTCATGGGGAGAGGGAAATCTCCCTGTTTTGCTGTCTGTTTTGAGGAGAAATGTGCCAGCAATTATGAAGGGCTGAAATTCCTTGGTGGTGGAGGTCACAAGTACAAAGGATGCTATTGCTGCTGACAAAGCCCACTTCAATTAACTTCAGATTAACCTACTAATGTTATGAAAGAGTTTTATTTGTTTTGAAAGGTATTTTTAAAGCTCTGAGTCGACTGCTGTCAAGCCTCTCATGGTGTCATTTTGTAGAAACTTCTAAATTTTTATACTATAAATCATATAGACAAGTGCTAATTGGAGCTCCATAATACTGGGTGTACCTTTGAGGGAACAGAGATTTCCTTTCATTTTACTGCCTGCCGTAACATGTGGCCTGTCAGCCTTCCAGAATGTTTATTCGGGGATACCTTGATTTTGCTTGTCAAATCCAAGGTAAATATGTGAACAGCTTTTTTGTAACGTTGAAATATTGTCATTCAAAAAGTAGTGGTATTTTCATGGTTTTGCCCAAAATGTGATCTGTAGAATGACCAAAAGTATCAGGGAAATTAGCTTTTTTTTCTTTACTAGATTCCTTAATTGAAAAAATTTTTGTGATTGTTTCAGGAGTAAAAGTTCCTCGTAATTTTCGTCTTTTGGAAGAACTTGAAGAAGGTCAGAAAGGAGTAGGGGATGGAACAGTTAGCTGGGGCCTTGAAGATGATGAAGATATGACACTCACCAGATGGACAGGAATGATTATTGGGCCTCCAAGAGTAAGTATCCACTAAAATTGTGCTGTTACATTTTTTCTTCCCCCTTGTCCTAACCTAACCACTGAACTAGAAACTAAACAAAAGACAAATGACTGAAAAAACACCTTAGGAAGTGATTTATGTTGAAGTTCAAGTTCTGTATAATAATGAGTTTCATGTATCTATATGGCTTTTTGCTTATAATTTGGAACATTTTAGTGCCTTTCTCTGGTTAGTTCGGTTACCTGTCTGCTTTATATTTGCAGATTCAGCAAGACATAACTTTTGAGATCCCAGAATTCTAACGTCCTGTACCCTTGAATCCAGCAAGGTTTAAAATCCTTCAGCTGGTGAGGTTACAAATGGAGCTGCTGCAGGTGCCCAGGATGCTCTGTGCAGCACTGCTGGTCTTCCTGCTGCTCCTGTTCAGTCTCTGGGGTGCTGTTTATTGCAGCAGGACTGACAAGCGAGAGTTTCAGCTGACTGAGGAAACTCAAATTTTAGTGATTTCAGTCTCATCTCTGAATGTCCTCTCCCAAAGCAGCATCTTTTAACGCAGCTGGTCTTTGTGGGGGAGTATTGTTGTGTTCTCTCTTCTCCCCCCAGCCCTACTGAACTGTGGGTTTACACTCTAGTAGTGAACTTGAGGACTTACTTATGTGTTGGATGTGTGCATGTGTTCTAAAACCAGAACTTGTCTGTTGTCTCCAGTTTCACTGTTCTGTTTCCTTCATATCCTTTGATGGAGTGCAAGTAGCCAATTCTCCTTCCTGCAGTAGCAGATGTCTTCTACATCTGGCCTCAGTATCATTTCTCAGTAATTCCAGGGGTCATTATATGAAAATCTTTACCGATCTTTAGTCATGTTACTGCTCTCTGTTCCCATTCTGTCAGTTGCCTTTTTTGACACGCAGTGAGGTTGTGCAAGAACGTGTGTTATAAAGGCATTATGCACACAGTGTTTTCTGTCTCATCCAGAAGTGTTGTTTACTTGTCTGCCTCTGTTAATCTCTCCCCAGTCACGAGCATTTCATTTGTTTATGATGTACCCAAATTGTTTTCTAGAGCAGCATTTGATTTTAGACCATTAGGAGAGTGCTAGTGAGCCTGCATTAAGGCTGTGAAGAAAGCTCACTGTGTGCATAGGCTTTATGGAGAATTTAAACAACCTTGAAATCTAATTTAGAAAATTAAATAGGAATTGAAATGTGCAAACAGGAGCGTGCAGCCTTGCCAGCAGTGATGGAAGTTTGCAGTTGTTGTCGTGCTGCAAACCAAGGCTACAGGGCCATCACAGCAGAGGAGTCAGCTCTGCCTCTCCTGTTTTCCTGACACTCTTAGGAGCATAGATCTTGTCAAGAGTGTCGTGACTTCTTCTGAGCTTCTTGCTTGAAGGCAGCAGACTGTACTGAGAGAGATTCTGGGGACTTGCAGCCATTCTTGTTTGCTGTCCTTTTAACACTGTTCATATTCAGTGATTACCGTTTTGGTTCTCGGTAGGATGTGGGAATACTGGCTGGGGACAAAAGCTCAGTCCTATTTCCCTGTGGGTGGAAAGCAGTCACGCTTGTAGCAGGTGGAAGGGTCGTACGCTGGGTATCCAGTGAGAGCAGTGACCAGCTGTGCAGAGCTGCAGTTCCACGTGCTGCTGCCCCGAGTGTCCCACAGCCGGGGAGTCACCTCTGAGCACAGACTGAGAACAGTGGCACTGTCAGAGCTTCAGCTCTATCTGCACACGTTCTGTACTGGCTGTGCACGGCCAAGGCTTCCCACTGCCTGCTCCCCGTGTGGGGCGGCTGCTCCGGAGACCCAGAGCCCTGCACGGAGCTCGGGGCTGTTCCCTGTTCCAGGCACAGAGACCAGAAGAATTTATTACCCTGAAGAAACATATGATACTCTGAATACTATAAAATGAACTAAAATCAGGTAGCCAGCATAGTATCTACATGGCTGCCCACACTTTTGGTAGTTCCCCTGTTCCTAAAGTAGCCACTGCTTTAAACAAATGCTTATTGAACTGCCTGATGTAATTGTTTCCCCCTTTCTTTTCCCCTCAGACAATTTATGAAAACAGAATATACAGCCTTAAAATAGAATGTGGGCCTAAGTATCCAGAAGCACCTCCATTTGTAAGATTTGTAACAAAAATTAATATGAATGGAGTAAATAGTTCTAATGGAGTGGTAAGTTTTTTGCTTTTATTCATTTTAATGGTTTTTTTTGTGCGGCTTCAGTGCTTTGCTTATACTTGTAGCTTGCTTAGCTACTCATTGCTTGTGGTGCTGTTTGTTGGAGAGGGAAAGGGGGTAGGAGGGAAGTGGACAAGTGGAGATTTATTATGCTTTTAGGAATACACTTGCTTTTGATTTCTCCCACTCAGATTTCATGTGGGATTTTTAGTTGGGGGTGGGAGGGAGTTAAGTGTAACCAGTGCACCAATTCTGACAGGAATGGTCTTTTTGTCTATTTTAGGTGGACCCCAGAGCCATATCAGTCCTAGCAAAATGGCAGAATTCTTATAGTATCAAAGTTGTTCTGCAAGAGCTTCGGCGTCTAATGATGTCTAAAGAAAATATGAAACTTCCTCAGCCACCTGAAGGACAATGTTACAGCAATTAATTAAAAAAAAAAACCAACATGCCCCCCTTATTCAATTTAAGCTGTCTTCATTTTCCACAGTAGTAAATTTTCTAGATGCATCTTGTAGACCTCAAAATACTGGAAAGGAAGTTCCCATTCAAAGGAAGTTTTTCTTGAGATACTGTAAATGATACTAATTTTTTTTTTCATTTGAAATATAAGTTGTGCTATAACAAATAATCCTGTCGTGTAACCACTGTCCACATAGCTGAACTTCTGGTATCAGGAAAAGTCTATTTAAATTTATTACTGTCAAGACCAGTGTGGCACATCCAACTTAACTGTGAAAGGATCCATCCCACAATCACCTTGCTGTGTGTCTGGCCTGGGTTATTTTTTTCTTTCTCTGTCTTTTGCAATAGAGTCGAAGCTCAGGGCTATTTATTAGAGTAGACACAAAGGTTTTTGCTTCCAGTACTACACTGGGCTGTATGGACTACTACTGGGGATGTGTGCTAACCTCAGTCATCCCTCCCTTTGTGCTCGCTCTAGTAAAGGCTGAATGTGACTGTGGTCGTTTTTGGGTTTTTATTGTTTTTTTAAATGCCCTGATAATCTGGGGCAAGCTTTCCTTCTTTCCTTTGGCCAAGGCATAGATTGTATTTCTCTTCCTGGTCCCCCTCACCACTGATGTGAGCTTTGGGTGAGGGATTCAGGGTTCTTTTAATCTCTTCCGTCTTCCCCTCTTTTTAGTGGGGGTGCTGCTTTCTTTTTGCCCCTCTTGGTGACTCTTCTCACCCCTGGCCAAGGGGTGAGTGCTGGGGCAATAACTTGACCTGTTCCCTCCTGCTTATCATTTTGGTTTTGCAACAAATTTAGTCTTCACCAGCCTGGGAAACAAGAGTATCTGTTCTGCTGGCAAACGTGGGTTTTCCCTTCCCTCCAGCACCGCTGCCACACCGCCAAGCTGGCCACGGCTGTGCTCTTAGATAGGCTTTGATGTGGGGAAAAGAGCAGTAATTTACCAGGATTGCCCAAACCTTCTGCTGCCAGACTTCAGTGGGGGAGGCTCTGCACGTAGAGATTCTGAACACGCTCCAGGTACACTCAAATCGTTACGTTTTGGTGCTTTGGATTGACCCAAGAATGTTAATTTAAAAAACGTTGCACTTGCGTTTGCCCCTTCTAAAGATGTGACAACCACAGACAAATCAAATCGGGGTGGTAGATCTTATTAGGGTTCTGTGAGTCTTAGAAATCTCTTCAGTGAAGATTTTGGGGAAGCGGTGGCTCAGCAGATTGAGGACCTTGATTGGCTTTGCATCCTGGCAAATCACTGCCTTTTCTGGTTTACTGTTCCGGACCACTAACTGCTGCAATGTGGATGCAAGCTTACAGGAAACCAACCTAGTGTGTCCTAAGTTTTATGAAAAATCAGTGTTTGTGTAAAAAAAAAAAAAAGGAAAAAAAAAGGAAAAAAAGAAAAGAGTAAAAATAAACACATTTTAAAGCAGCAGCTGTCAAGTCAATGAACAATTGATGTTTCCATTAACTTCTGAGGAAAATATTAGTTGTAAGGATTTAACATCCTCTGTACTGAAAGTTTAACATAACAGTATTCCATAAGCAGCCTTTTTATTGTATCAGACCATTGCCTGATTTTAATATAATAAAAAGTGTGCATTAATATTAGAAGGCTTTAATTGTATTTATGTTTAGAATTTTGATCCCTTAAGGAATTCTTGATTTGTTGGAAGTATCTTCCTACAGATCACGTTTAGCTGACAGAACGTAAACTGGCAATTGTCTCTATCCAGCTGCTGCTGCTGTGCCAAGGAGCATCTGTAGTTTTGGTTTGAGCCTCAGGCTGCCCCAGCCTTGGCTGCTGGCAGCGTCAGGTGAGGCCCGGGAGCTGCCAAAGGGCTCCCGGATCCCGGTGCTGTGCTGGAGTCCCGAGGAAAGGGAATCCCTGTACAGCTGCATGTTACACTGTCTGCCAAGGACTGTTTCACAACCTGAAATTTTAAGTGTTTTCCTCAGATAGTGAAGAGCAACAAGCTGAGCTTTTCTCCAAATCTGGGTAAAAACAAGGCTGTGAAATTTTGGTCTTTTCCCAGTGTAAAGTGTCTCCAGAGGATTGCTGGAAGGTCTTGATGCATTCACTGCAGTGATGGGCTGCAACAACGTTCTTCTGGGTTGGGAATGAAAAAGGGAATGACCTTGTGAAGCTTTGTGAAACTTGCTGCTGGTTTCTGGCCTGGAATGAATACTGCTCGCTCCTGGGGCAGCCCCGAGGGTGTCTGTGACGACAATGGGACTAATACTCTGTGTGTGTGTTTATTTAAAATAGCTTCGTGTCAAAGATGGTAAAATGGGCATTGGAACAACGTGATAATTACAGTGGGCTGCTTGATTGTCTCTTTTTCAGAGTGCCCTTGCCCCGTTTGGGGGGTTATGGCTGGTGCATGTTTGGGACCTCCCTGAACTTTTCTACTTCGAGTAATGATTTTAAAACCGGGAAAGCGTCTGGTTTGCTTTGCAAGTTGTACAGGTGAGAGCGTCCCGCCCTGGCTGGGAGCTGTGCTGGCAGGAGCCACCTGTTCACAGCCTCTGCCAGACACAGTTGGATGCTGCTTTAAAAAAAAGGGTTCATTGTGACTGTTGTCCCCCAGGAGTTGTGCTCTCAGTGCTCCATTGCTGTTCTCACAACCAAGTAAGAGCAGTGTGGGAAAATAACACCTTGGGATTCAGCTGCCCGTGGAGCTGCACGGTGGCTCTGTCAGTGCGGGTCACCCGGGCAGGGGAAGGGACCATTCAGCCCCGGGCTGGTGCTTGGTGCCTCAGAAATGCGGTGTGGAAACGCAGCCGTGTCTCACCTGTGCTTATCCAAACTGGCAGCGCCCAGCAACGTGCTCAGGTGATCCCCTGTGCCCTCAGCCTGTGTCCCGAGCCGGTGTCTCTTCAGAGAAAGCTGTGAAGGGATAATAAATAAAATAAGGGGATTAGCCATTAAATAAATGGTGTGCTTGGAGCAGGTGCTGCTGGAGGTGGCTGAGCAGCACTCGGAGGAGGCTGCCCCGAGCCGGAGCTCACCCGGCACTGTGCCCGCAGAGGGTCCCTGTGCTCCCCCCGTGCCCCCTGTGCGGGGCTCTCCCCCCCGTGCCCCCTGTGCGGGGCTCTCCCCCCC
>VXBT01005394.1:183955-195745 GCA_013400235.1 Oriolus oriolus | reverse complement strand
GCTCCCCGGGCTGTGCCGCAGCCTCTGCCTCGCCTGGGTCCGGGGACGGCAGAGGGAGCCAGAAAGCTTCCCAAGGCCGGGCCGGGCGGGCCGCGGCTGCTGCCCGGGTTCCATGGTCCGTCCTCGTGTGGGAAACACTTTTCGTGATTATCCGGAATCGGTTTCAATTTGAAAAGCCTGTGTATCGTGACTGTCCCACTGTACAGGCATTACCTTGCTGGGGGAACACCAGCACCGCAGTGAGACCTTAATTGTTAATAAAGACTAATGGTTGTTTGCGTCCTGGTGTGTTGGAATTAAACTCTGTGTGTGCACATAGGGAGTATGTGCTTGAATGTGCCCTTTCTGCTCTCTTACAACCCCATGCAGTGCTTTATATTTAAAATGTAAGTTTCTCCCACTGTCATAGTAACAATTCTGAAGCCAGAGCGCGTTATCCGCCGCTCTGTGAGACACGGGCTCATCCTGGCGTGGGACAAGGACACGGAGCAGGAGGAGCAGCCGTGCCCCGCGGCCCTGGGCAGCCCCTGGCTGAGAGCTGCTGCAGGGGCTGTGTCCCAGAGCCCCGACCCTCTATCCCTGCGGGGTGGGTGCGAGCAGAGAACAGCGCTGAGCTGTGGGACCGAGCCCCGCAGGGATGTGCAGGGGATGTGCTCCTGCTCCTTTGCCAGGCGCTTTGCAGAGCAGTGCCACGGCTGTGGGAGCTGTTTGTGGCTTACCTTGGTGTTTGTGGGAATTGGCCATTCAGCATCTGAGGTCGGTGCTTTGCCTACAGGACAGTCTTTGCTACACCAAGGAACAGCACGGGGGGTTCAGTGCATTCTTCAAGCTGGCACTGACGTGCCCTGCAACAGGGGAGTTCCAGTTCTGCAGGTACCTGTAAATATGTGTGCATCAAGCTCTACCTGCCCTGAGCTGAAAGAAGCTGAAGAGAAATTGATACTGGTAATCTTAATTTCTAAACTTTTTTGCTTACTATTTTATATTTAAGAAGGTTTTTCTGATGGCTAAGGGTTTTCCTGTCAGTGGAATTGCCATGTTGCATTAATCTTGCCTAACGTGCTCTCCCACTGCTCGCTAACCTGGCTGCTGACTGAGATTCAGGTCCCTTAATAGCTCCTCGTTTTCCCTAGTCATGCTGTAGCAGATTGCTGGAGAATGTGCTGAAGCCTGTGAAGAGCCCCAGTAAAGGCAAATTTAATTTAGGCACATGCTTAAGTGCTTTGTTGGACCAGAGCCAGCGTGCTCAGCCTCTGCTAGGAAAGAGGCTTTTTTAGCCCTTGTTGAGCATCTTCTTCCTTGTCCTCCCTTCTTGGTGCTACATCCCTGGTGCTTGCGCCTTTACATTTTCCCTGATGTCTCCCACCTTTGTTGTCACAAGAAAGTAAAGAGCAGAAGACGATGTGGAGGATGGGGAGATAAGCTGGATGCTCATCATTTTATGTCTCTCAAGCACCTTGTCACCCTTTTTCCTCCTTATCTCCTTTCAAATAA
Source organism: Oriolus oriolus (assembly GCA_013400235.1). Lineage (NCBI taxonomy): Eukaryota > Metazoa > Chordata > Aves > Passeriformes > Corvidae > Oriolus > Oriolus oriolus. The sequence goes on along the minus strand of VXBT01005394.1, from coordinate 194,251 downwards.
AGCCTACAAAGGGTTTCCAGAAATGTGGGTCCTGTCCTAATTTTCTGCCCCTTGAGCCAGGTTGTTGGTGGCTTTGCCCTGACGTGTCTAGAAAGCCCTGCAGAGCCTTGATGGGTGATAGGAGGGGAGAGTAAATGTCGAGTAGTCTAAAGTCTCTCCCCCTCTCTACTGCTCAGCATCTATTCTTTTATGTTGTCTTACTTTTTATATTTCCACTTGCCAAAGGGTGTTTCAGGATAGCCAAAGCTGAAGATTCTTTGGGAGGAAAAAAACAACCGAGCAGGAGTTTTGGAAAGAAAAGTGATGCAAACTTTTGAGCCGTCTTCATCAGAAACCACGGGGCCGTTTTCCCTCCTACTTGCTCTGCTTTAAAACCACGTGTTCCTAATTGCCTTGATCATGGTCTGCAGATCTGTAGAGAAGAGGATTTTTGTTTGCCTGGTGCTGGAGGCTTTCTGGGACTGATTTGCTGTGAGGCAGAGGGAAGAGAAGCCGAGGGGAGGCTGGAGGCTGCCCCAGTCCTGTGCACATGGGCTGGGGCAGAGAGGGAGAAGTGCCTGGTTCGGTGAGCTGGCAACGAGCTGCTGTGTGTCCCCTCGAGACGGGGGGAGCACACACAGTCCCACACCTTCAGGAATGTTCCTGAAAATTGGTGGTAGTGCCTGATTGCAGCTGTGTGCAGTCGTTCTGGATGCTGTAGGCGGGGTCTGTACGTGTCAGCCCAGAGCAGGGAGCGGGAGTGGGGAACAGCCGCAGCAGGACAGAGATCTCAGCAAGGATCTGCCAAACTTCTGTCCCTCCAAAGAGACCTCTTAAATCCCTGGGCTACCAGATTAGATGCTGTCCAAGGTTAGCGGCCAGATGTTTCTCAGCTGTTTGGACTGGTTTCCAGCTGAGACCAAATGAGTGGCTGTCCAACATGTACGTATTAATATAAACATTTTAGAGGCCTTGCCTTGAGTGAGCCATTAAAAACTTCCCACGATCCTGCGAGCGATGCTGCTTCCTTGGAGAGCATCAGAATTCTGTATCTCGCACTTGAGTATCCCGAGCGGGTCAGGCTCGGCTGCCACCTGCTCGTGCAGCGCTCGGGCCGGGCCTCCCCCTTGTTTTAGTGGCGCCAGAGCAGTGTGGTCCCTGGAATTTGATTATTTGTGTTAGCAGATAATTTAGGCCAGAAGGCTGAGAGTGTTCCCTTCCTTCCCTGGATGTCGTCATGCTTCCCAGCAAAACACAGTCCCAGGTCCTGTGTCCCTTCCCCTCCCCTTGCCCCAAAAGCAACACAAAAACCCGTTCAATGTCTCTTCTTGTGCGGGGTCACTGTCCACTTGGTTTAGGCTTGGTTTTGGTCTGTGCAGGCCTAGCAGAAGGAGACAATTTCATTAACTCCAACATGCACAGCCATATTTTAAATTATTACACGCATTAAAAAAAACTGAGTTGGTTTTTGCTGTGTGGTTCTTCTCCTAAAATATTCCTAATGCCACCCATGAGCTTTGGTGTTCAAACAAGAGTGACAAGAAACGACCCCCTCTCGTCTCCCACTGCCATGAAACAAGACCCTTCTAACACTTTCCATCATTTTCATCAGATTTTAGTGCCTCGGTTCCCCCAGACCCAGCTGTGGGAGCTGCCAGGGTGTGGAGTGGGAAATCTCCCAGTGATGTTTTAATGAGATTATGGGATCAGCTGGGACAGCAGCCGTGCTGACATGTGCCTTGGCTCGTGCCACTTCTGGCCTGAGAGTCTCAGCTGTCTCACCATCAGCAAGGCCCTGGCCTGGCACTCGACTGGTGTCTTCTCATGGCAGAGCCCAGAGGTCTCACTGTGGGGAGCAGTTGTAATTCCACAAGGACAGCTTTGAGTGTTGTGTGCAGTTAACACCTATGGTCTTGTGTCCTGCTGTGAATGAGAGCAGGATGCAGCTTCTCTGATTGCTTTTCAACGATTTTTAAGGATGTCAAGTAGTTGAGATGCTCCAAAGGGAGTGGTGGGATGAGGTGGCTTTTCCCAGCTGTTCAGCCCCCGGGTGTGCCCCTGGCTGGGCCCTGCCCGTGTTTGCAGCTCCCACGGTTCAGTCGTAACCAAGAACTCGCATCCCTTGGTGTGAGTGACTATGTGCCAGCACAGATCCCAGTCAGGATCCAGGAGCCATCAAACCCAGGGCTGAGTGTTGGATCTGTTCCTCTTTCCATTCCCCACAGCTTGGCATCCCCAGCTGAGAAAGGGATGCAGTTTTTTGAAAAGAAAAATGAGAAGTTATTTTCCCCTCTCTCTAGCACAGAGGCATTCCTGCAAGCAGGAATTGTCAGCCCTGGATGATGGGATGGGTGTTTTCAATCATTCCATTTCCTTGTATTTCTAGCTCATTTTTTACCCATTTCAATTTATTTTTAATGGCCCTGACACCCTTGTTTATAATAATAAACAGCAAATGTGTGGACACAATGAGTCTGTTTCAGGTTCAAGTGTTTTTAATAACCTTGCAGCGAGAAATAGACCTGAGCCCAGATCTGGAGAAACCCGATGAAGACTCTCTGCTGCTGCAGTGAAATCCGATTTCAGAGTGGCTGCTGTGCAAACAGCCCGGACAGCGACCGCCGCGCCGCTCTGACTCCCGGCCAGGCCTTCCAGACAACACTCCCCTTTGTATCGCTCCAAACCCTGACTCCCAAGCAGTGTTTTTGTCTTCCAGACATGACCTGATTTAAGCAAAGGAAAGACAAGGGGGTAGGTATAGATATTTTTTCATTATTATTATTTATCGGTGCCTCTGCAACCCCCCTCAGCACACAGCCCGTCCGGAGCAGGGCCGGGTAATTCCCATCTGGGATGTGGCAGCAGCGCAAGGCAAAGGGAAAAAGTGACGATCAGCATTGTGAGGCCTCGTGCTGTTTAATTAAGTAAAACCTTATTAGCTATTTTCAGTGGTGTAACAACTTTGAGGCAGCCATTGTTTGCCAAGAAAAATACCCGGGCGGATCTGCCGGCGGCCGAGGCGGCTGCGCGTGCCTCCGGTGCCCGGCAGAAGTCAGGGATGGCTGCTGGAAAAGCGCTGCCCAGGCTGGGAGGCAGGGATCAGCCTTTTGGGAAAACAAGGGTTTGATTCTGGAGACCACGGGGTGGTAACGCTGCCCCTGGGGATCCTGGCAGGGCTCCGAGGGGCAGCGCAGGGCCCGGGGCTGAGGGTCCTGCCAGGAGCCCCGGGGAGCTGGGACAGGCCCCCCATGGGACCCCCAGCCCCAGCAGCCTGTCCCGTCTCCTCTGCCACGGCCACAGGGCACGTGCTGTGCTTCCCTGTTCCCAGGGGACAGCCAGGGCTCTCCTGCTCGCTCGGGGTGCCACGTTTCCCTGGCAGAGAGGTGCCAGGTCCCAGCAGGGAGGGAAGTGGGGGGCGTCTGCGGCTCCCTCCGTGTGTGTCTGGTGTGCCACAGGGTGGGAAGGAAAGGGGTGCCCGTGGGACCCGGTCCATGCTGTGCTGGGGATTGCCTATCAATGATCACAGTCCTCGTTAGCAGAGATGGAGCCCGTCCAAGAACCCCTGCGCTGGAGCAGGCCCCAGAGCGGCCGAGGCCGGGAGCAGCCCCGGGGTGCGCACCGAGCTGTGCCCGTCCTCAGCTGGAGCTGGGAAATGCTCTCCCTGCCCCTCTGCAGCCCTGTCCGAGCGGGCCATGCTCAGCCCTTTGTCTTTACGGGGTCTTCTGCCCTATTTATCTTCCCCAAATGTCATCTCCCCTCCCCACTCCATGCAACACCCCCCAAAAAATAATAAACGGCGGCAGGCTCTGTAAACAGAGCCTATCTCCAGAGCTGTTTGAAATGTAGACAGGCTCAAGTGAATTAGTTCAGTGAGGGCTTAATTGCTGTCCTGTCTGTCAGCGTGCGGCGCTGAGGGTTAGCAGGGGAGGCCGTGGCAGGGAGATGGATGGGGTCCTGCGCCGGGGTGGCAGCCGGGGTCACTGCTCCAGGAACCACGTCCCGGCGTGACCCTGCACAGATAAGCGGGCTCTGCGCCGTCCCCATCGCTGGGTCCTGCTGCTCTGACCCTTCCCTGGCCTTCCCCAAAATCCAGCCTGGAATGAAAGCAGTGGGAGAAGGGCCTGGGCTGGCAAAAATTATCCGTTGTCCGGGCTTTGTTCCAGCCTTTTTGGGGCTCAGGGCTGCTGGTCTCCATGGACTGGGAGGAGAACAGGGGAGGGGTGGCTGCTGGTGGCAGTGTCATGTGTCCCCAAGGCATGAGGCACTGCAGGGGTATCTCCATCCTTCAGTCATGTGTGAGACGAGCAGGAGATTCATTCCCTGTCCCCTCCTGAGCAGCCGCAGAGCTGTAACCCTCGTGCCTTGCTGTAACCCTCGTGCTTTGCTGTAACCCTCGTGCCTTGCTGCGTCCCTGTGCCTTGCCGAACAATCCCGACCCCCCAGGCAAATCCCAGCCCTGCCAGAGCCAGCTCCAGCCCTTTCACACGCTGCTGGAGTCAGCACGAGCACAGCCGGTGGGCAAAGACTGCAGAAGGAATCCCGGATCGCCACCGCTGTCACAGCGCGGGGTCCGGGGCGGGAGGTGCCCGCGGAGGGAGGGCGCGGGGCCAGCGGGCCGGGGGTGCCGCCAGAGCCGCGTCTGGCCGGGCTCTGCCCCACCTCCCCGGTAATTAAACGGCAGCCTCTGATGCGTGTGGAAAAGGAAGGAGAGAAAGAAAAAAGGATCAGCAAACCCAAGCCCTTAGATTACTGTTTACCCCCTCGAGGAGCACAGAAGTATATTGTCCATTTAATAGAAGCCTATAAATCACTGAAAAACATTTATAAAATAATTGAAGGTAATGGGAACCATTTGTTTAAATAACATCACGTTCATGCCCCAGAGGTGCAATAAAAGTTAGATTAATTGATAGGATTTTATATCTCACTGTGAAAAACTGAGTCACATTCTAGACACCGACAGTTTGGGAAAGTTGCAAATTCATCAGGCACCCAGCTACTATCAAAATAGTCTCTTCCATGTGAAGAGGCACATTTACATGACCCTGAAGGGTTTTGGGATGAGAACTATTTACTTAAACTGTGAAGTGAACTAGCCAGTGTGAGATCCTGACCCAGATTGGAGTTTTTTCCTTCCTCTTCTATCTGCTGTTGCATTTTTTTCCCGTTATGATAAAAAGCAAATAAATATCTCTAAAGCAGAGGCTCATTCCTAATCCAGGGCTATAGTGTCCTGCATCCATCTGTGCCCATGGGAATGGCACCTCAGAGGCACCAAGTGAGGAGGCTGCAGCAGAAGTACATGGCTGGGGCCAACCCCCCGCTCTGGGCTGCTCCCCCAAAGCTCGCCCAGTGCCTGCCAGCCCCAGCCCAGGGCAGGGCTTGCTCTCCTCGGGCTCCTCTCTGCTTCCAGGCCAGGCCAGCAGCACGCTGTTCTCAGGCTGTGAAGCCTCTGACCCTCCTCTTTTCCCTGTAACTGTGCTTTGTGGTTTGCTGGTGCGAGGGCAGAAAAGTGGAACAGAGCAGGGGTTTCAGCAGAAGGGCACTTGGTGGGGCGCTGGGAGCTGTGGGCAGGGACTCCCCAGCCCTGCCACTGCTCTGCCTCCCAGGGCTCCCTCACTGCCCACACTCTGCTCTGGTTTTGGCTGGTTTTCCCCAAGCTCCATTTTCACTTCTTTCCTCTCCTTCCATCGACTCTGGTTTGCCTGAGAGTGAGGCCAAAGTGGGCCTGGGTTCTGCCAGGAGAGACGGTGGCAGTGTCACCCCCGGTCACCCCATGGTCCTGCAGCCCCGGGGCTCCTGGTGCTGGCAGCAGGGACAAAAAGGAACGTGCAACTCTTCAGGGCTCGTCTGTCCCATGGCTCGGTCCACCCCGGGGGGTGGAGGTGCACCCCCAGCACAGGTGTCCCCAAACGCAGCCCCTCAGGGTGGGTGGCACTGTGGGGACCCACCTTGCTGGGATCCCAAGCAAAAGGCCATCCCTGGGGAAGGAGCGGCTCCCAGCCACCCTCGGCAGCGCCGCCGAGCCCGGGCTTGCATCGGCTTTTGATAAAGGCGCCCTGTCAAACAAGGGCTGAATAAATCATGATGTGTTACCAAGACGCATTACAGCTTTTAAAACAACCACCATGGCATTCTACCCCACGGACTGATGAGTCTGGGGATGCCAGATCCCTGGCGCTCCGCAGCCTTGCTGGAGCCAGCTCACATCTGGAGTGCAGTAAACGTACCCAGAAGCAAGAAAGCAGCTCTGTAAGGGTCAGGAGTACAGAGAGCGGCTGCTGACTCCAGGCGCCACCCCAAAACCCACATGCATTTCCTTGTGTAAACACATGTGGCCAAAAGGCAGCCATGGTCACCTTTCTCCAACGTGAGCCCTATAAAACCGCCAGCAAAGTGAGGAACAATGTCACTATTATTGTTTTAGAGGAATTCCTCCGAAGCAGAAAAGCATAGCAGGGCTGCCGACAAGGGTGTCTTTAAAAGCAGGGCTGACAATTGACTCCAGAGCCGAGGGGAGGAAAAAAATTCCCCCGGGGTTGATCATTTGCAGTTGTTGGGGGCTTCCAGCGCCCAACCTGCTGGGTCCTGCTGCCAGGGGCACAGCTGGGCACAGCTGGGCACCCAGAGCCCTGACACACTCATCACCCCCATGGGGCTGCCCCCAGGGATGGGGTGCTTTGGGGCCAGCGCAGGGGAAACCCGGGATTTGGGTGCTGGTGGAAGGCATCCATGGAGCCTCTCCTGTCTTAGCAGTGTGCAGTGAGTGCCCTCCCCGAGAGCCAAGCGACTGCTCCCAGAGTTGTCCTGGGTTTATTGCCCCAGAAGAGGATTCCTCCCCCACCCAGTATCAGCTGCATCTGCAGCCCTGCTGATGCAATCAGAAGTGGCATCCTTCAGGCTGAGAGTTCACTGTACCTGGAAAAGAAAACCATGGATACCTTCACAAGGGGGCTGGCCAGGGCAAACATTTGGGGTCTGGGCCTGCTTTCTCTTGGGGGGTCCGTGGGTGGAGACCTTGTAGCTGCCTCTCCTTGGGGATTTATTGCCCGTCTGTAAAACCAGACGTGGGCTGCCAGAAGCAGCCCAAGCGATAACCTGGAGCCAGATCCTGCTGGTGATGGGGAGCCACGGCTGGAGCTGCAGCCTGTGGGCACTGAGCGCAGACCCCCAGCACTGCCCGGGAGGGCTGGGACCTGGCAGCGGGCACAGGGCTGCTGCCAGCGGGGATGTCACCCTCTGTCCAGAGCCCCAGCTGAACAGGGCTCCAGCACCAGTGGGTCTCTGAGTCCCTGCAGGAGCCCATGGCAAGAGGGTTTTGGGGACAGGACAGAGAAAGGGCTGTGAATATGTAGGGAGGTGCAGATAGGATGAGTCTCCAGGCTTAACACCTGACTGGGATGACCTTGCTCCTGGATCAGGGCTGTCCTCCAGTGACCATAGATGAGCATTTGAATTTCCCTGATAAGCCCATCAAATAGTTGAGTGTGTTAGAGGCTTTATGAAAGCACTGCAGAAAGTTTCTCCAGTGAGTCAGGGTCCCAAAACCTTTCTTTGGGGAGCTTATCTTATCAGGCAGGGATGCAGCACTCCCGATGAACAGGGGCCAGCTCAGCCTGAGTAATGAGGCTCTGAGCAAGAGCGTTTCAAAACTAAAGGTGCTTTTCAAAAAGTCTGACATGGCAGAGAGAAGGGTAAGCAGAGAGGAAGAGGAGGCTTAGTCACGTTGGCCATAACCCAACACCGTGGTGCTTCTCCAGGACAAGGTCTTTAATGTCCTTCCTAGGACAAAAACTGTACATCTGCCTTCCCCCTTTTCCCTGTGAGAGAACCTGGGGGCTGTTCCCAGCCAAATCCGCTCCTTAATTCCCTCCATCAGGGGCTGGGGCCAGCGAGAGGGACTCTGCCGGCAGCATCCCGCGGAGCCGGGGAGCCCCGTTCCCCCGCGGGGCCCGGGCTGCGCTGGGGCCGGGGTCCCTCCGCCGCCGCCACGGCCACCTTGGGCTCCTGGGGACGCCTCCGGCCGCGGCACCGCCTGTGCCCTCCCGGAGGCGGCCGTGGGAGGATGAGCTGTCGGCAGCCACCGAGACAAGCAGCGAGTTTGATCCTGAGAGAAAACAAACCATCTGGCCAGCGAGCGAGCTCCCTCCCGCCGGAGCGGAGCCCGAGCCTGAGCCGAGCCTGAAAAGCCCCTGCGGTCCTTCGGGTCCCCTCACCAGCGGGAGCCAGGCGGCTGGGGAGCCAAAAGCTGGTGTAAATAACATGCAAATACTGGCTAAAGTCTTAAACCAGCTAGTATTCCTGGGAAAGAGTAATATCAGTGTCTGGGGAATAGACATCCAGAACCGTCCCCAAAAGGAGGAATATTAGTGCACAAGGACGATGCCTTCCCTGCTCCTCCTTTCTCCCTGGGCTGAGGGAGATCATGAATTTCCACCTACTCGGGATATTTTTCCCAGGGTAAGCGCCAGCATTAAATTAAAACCTCCTTGGAGCCTTCCCCGAAAAGCCAGCGTGTCCCAGGCGATGTCCGAGTGTGGCCGTGTGTGGAGGGTGCCCTCGGGAATGCTGGTGCATGGTCCCTTTGAGCACATGCTGGGCACGATTCCCGGGGCTGGCAGCACGGGAAGCCTCCAAACTGCGGGAAGCCTTTGGCTGCTGCCCGCTGTGTGCGTAAATCCCCGGACAGCCACGCGCTGGAGGTGGTGTGGAGCTGAGGGACCGGCTCTGCAGCTGCCAGAGCAACGTGGCCACGCTCTGCTCTCAGTGTGGGTGACCAGGACACACCAGTGGTGACACGTCCCTGGCACTGAGCAAGGAGCTGCTCTGGGGACCTCTGTGCTCTCCCTGTGTGGGTGTGCAAGGCACTTGCACCCCCAGAGGTTTTGCAGGACGCAGCTACAGGACACGGACGGGTGTGATTATTGTTGTAATTCCCTTCATTTTTTGTGTTTCAGGAAAGTAGTTGCCCTTAGGATGGGGATCTAGAGGTGGCTGTGGAGGAGCTGGGAGTGATTGCTGCTGGGCTCTGTGAAAGTGGAAGAAAAGGAACTTTTTAATGTGGATTTTTCATAGTTGAATAAGAAATAAGAAGATGGGTCTCTTTTGCAATGGCAGAAGGAAGTGTCACTAGTGATTAATGGCATCGTGAGCTCCTTGTTGAAATAGGGTCAAAGCCATTGTGTAGGAGACATTTGGGGCCAGTTCTGCCACCTGTCCAGTGTTTGCTGGGGACTGGGTCTGGCACAGGGCTGCTGGGGGGTCACAGCCTCATCTGCAGGTGTCCTCCAGGATTTCTCCTGCTTCCATCAGCTCAGCACGGAAGTTTGGCAGGCTCCAGCGATGCCCGTGTAGCTCAAGCCAGCCGCGTGCTGCAGGACTGCATCCCAGCTGCTTCCTCATGGAGAGCCCAGTGCTGAGACCCGGGTCATGGTCTGCCCTACAGGGATGCAATTTTGGGAAGGGTCCAAGAGCAGGTCACAGGGAAACTTGCTGAGGGCACTGCCTTGTGCACCAGCCTGTCTCTTCTTTAGCATCCTGGGCAGCCCCAGACCCTCACCACCGTGGCAGACAAGTGCAGAGGACCCGAGGAGCAGCTCTGGGGGACAGACAGCCTCCAGCTCTGTGGGTCCCGTCCCCAGCACTGGCCTGGGGCACGGCCCCACCGTGTCACCCCCTCCGCACACCGCCAGGCTCCCAGCCCGCCTCTCTTTGTAGTGCTATTTTTAAAACACCAAAGGAGAACTCCCACCTCTGTCTGCTGGAAATGTGGTGTGTCCCCCGCAGCCAAGAGCCCTGCTCACTTTCAAACCGGCCAGAGTTAGCCTTAGATATAAAACCAAACAAGCAAACTGAAAGGGGCTTGTTGTGTAAAAAAGTTCCTCCGAATTAGTTATATCTGGCTTGTGATCCCTTTTTGATTGAATACTTAATAGCAGCCAGGTGCAGGCAATACGGGACGCTCGCCCGCTCCTCTGGAAGCAGCCTGGGAACGCCGGGCGGTGGGGCAGCCCACGGGTGGCTCGGTGTGTGGGCTGCTCCTGCCCTTCCTCTGCCTCCCCGCTTATCCACAGGGATCCCGGCCTTTGTTTCCTTCCCTCGGTGCTGAACCAGCCCAGGAGATGCACACACGTGCATCTGTGTGTGTGTGTGTGTGTGTGTGTGTGTGTGTGTGTGTGCACAAACAGAGCTCGGGCTGTCGGGTGTGCGGCACAGACACGGGAACGGGCATGGACACGGGCACGGACACGGGCATGGACACGGGCATGGACACAGGCATGGACACGGGCACGGACATGGGCATGGACACGGGCATGG
>VXBT01005394.1:172269-183514 GCA_013400235.1 Oriolus oriolus | reverse complement strand
CACAGACATGGGCACGGACACGGGCATGGGCACGGGAACGGACACGGGCATGGACACGGGCATGGACATGGACATGGGCACGGCTGGGCCTGCACTGGGCAGGTTCTGTGTGTGCAGCGTGTGCGTGCCCCCGTCCTGCGGCAGCTGGCACCCCCTGTGCCCTGCTGGCACAGCCGAGGGGCAGGAGCCCTCCCTGCTCCAACAGCAGGACCTTCACGTGGCGTCCAAGACATTTTTCCGTCCTGGCGCTTCCCAATGCGTCTGCTGGTGTTTGAGCCCCATCCCCCAGTACAAATGTGTGCAGTTTTAGTGCATTAATTTTAGAAACAAACTGCCTGCGTAGACGATAATAAAAAGTGGATGCCAGGGAGAGAGACTGTCCAGAAACTGCCAAGTTAGAGACTTTGCTCCTCTGGAGCGTGACATGTCCCTGGGAGCGCAGGGCCCCGGCGGGAGTGCTCCTGAAGGCAGAAATATTAACGTGATGTACCCAGTTCGGGGCCAGGGCACAGCAGTGCCGCGGTGCTCGCTGGCCCTTGGTCCCTGTCCCCGTGCCAGACTGTGGGAGCAGCACTGCCGGGCAGCTGAAGATGCCTGAGCTGCTCCTGGCTTCATGTGGCCTTGGGGTCCTTTTCTATCCAGTGTCCCTATTGCCAACACTCTATTTTTTTCCTTCCCTATTCCCCCCATTTCTTTTTCCCAAGTGATGCAATTTCCACCCAGCACTGCTCTGGAGAAAGATCTACAGCATGTCTCTTCCAACTGCAGCTCCTGTAGTACTGGCTGTAGCCTGTCAGGTTACTGAACTTCCAAATCCTCCAAAGAAACCCAGGGATTTTATACAAACAATTTCCTTGTGCCTGAAAATACAGGATTTGCCAGAGCTCTTTGTGGGTGTCAGCATCCAGGGGGATGTCAGTGCCACCAGGAGAAGGAATTGTTGGGGCAAACACGCTGTGCCCTGCAGAGGTGTGGCCCGAGGTGAGCTGGAGCCACACTTCCCTGGGCTCCAGGGCTCCGGGCTGAGGGGTTGTGGGGGGTTTTCGCATCATCTGCAGGCACTGGAGGCCAGGAAAGAGCTGGGCTGGCACCAGTGGGAGAGGTATCCACTGGCAAAAAACCGTCTGGACAAAATTAACCTGTCAAAACACTTTGAGTGCACACGATCGTGCCCAGCACCCTGGCGCTGGATCTGCCCTTGGCATCTTGCTGTGACAGTGCTCGGACCAGGCTTCCTCTGTCACTGAAACACAAATCCAGTTTCCCACCTGCAAACAGGGCTGATTACACCTTCGAGCTATGGAAAGGAAGGTAAGATCCAAGGGGAAAAGGTGCCGTGCCAGAGCCAAGTCATTCCTCGTTATCCCAAGGTTTCAGGTGTGTTCAAAGGGCTGCAGAGAAAAATCAGCCTAAGGTCTGTTCCTTCTCCTGGAGGGGAAGTGTTTGTAGGATTAGGGCATATTTAGACATGGCAGAAATGGGATTCCTAAACAAAGGGCTGGGGGAGGTGAGTCCCCGCGCTGCTGCCACCGCTCCCACCACGCAGAGGGTTTCCAGATTCACTGCCTACCTGCCTGCAAGAGTAAAACTGTCCAGACCCACTGCCCAGCGCTCCAAACTTCCATTTTAGGAGCTGGTGGAAACAGGGTGAGGCCTTTCTAATCCCCTGCTTTCTTACCAGAGCAGGAGAGGTGGCTGGGAAGAGGCTGCTGCCTGCTCTGGGCAGGACCCACCCGGCCCTGCTGGGCACACATCCAGTGCCCCAGCCACAAACCCGGTCCTAGTTCCTGCAGCAGGACCCCCCCACCTCGAGTACCTCATGATGGCCACGCTGGCCCAACCTCCAGCACGTGCCCAAGCTGCTTCCCCTGCCTGGCTGCGTCTCAGCCGGCTCCCTTGCCTGCCAGTGCTTTGTGCTGGTCATGGGATGGAGCTTCTTCTCCATTAATAGCCATGGAATAAATGGGACTTAAATGCTAAATTGCAGCACAGCAGGCCTTTGATACAGATTTACTCTGGGATTGTGCAATTAGCAGAGGGGGACATGCAATCCTTGGAGCTGGTGTGGGAGCAAATTCCTTCCATAGGAAGGAATCAGGGCAGGCTGAAGAAAGGTGTCAGTGCCAGCAGTCACACAGTGACAGGGCTGGGCCAATTAAGGTTTGGCCTGAGTTTAGGAAATAAAGATGAGTGATGCCAGATTGGTGCCATGGAGAGAGGAAGGGATGCTGCTGAGGATTTTGGATGCTGGAGGTGGAGGCAGACCTGCACCAGGGGCACAGATGGGATGGTGGGCTGTGCCCCTTGGCCGTGTGAAACCTCCCTATGAGCAGAGCCTGGAAAACCTCCCTCTTCCTCCCCCCAGCCCTGTGTGTGCTGGGCTGGGCCCCTCGCGCGTGCGGGGCCGCAGGGTGCGTGGGGCGAGGCACAGATGTGGGGGGGGTCATGTGCTGGGCTTGGCGTGCGGGGCTGCACATGCAACTGCTTTATTCACGCCCACAACCAGTTTACAACCTCTGGCCAAAGCCCCGTCCCCTGTTTGGGAAGGTTTGGCCCGCGGAGAGACGTTTGCACGAAGGCGAGTGGGAAATGTGAAAGAGCTCTCTATGTGAGAGCAGCTCCCGTCGCTGCCAGCGCACAGCCGTGGTTTTTCCATCGTTTGGGCTTGGAGGCATCTCCGTGCCACGAGCTCTGCCTGGGCTGGGCAGCTGTGCCCAGTGAGCCAGTGCTGCTCCCACTGCTGCAGGGGTGATGGTGAGGGAGGGACGGGGGCACTGGAGCTGCCACGGCCGTGCTCCCGTGCAAAGGCAAGGCTGAGATCCGTGCTGTTTGGTTTTTCAGCCCTGGGGCTCTGAGCACCCATTTGGAAGCTCTGCCACGTTCCTCAGCTGGAGGGGATGGAGCTGGCCCTGCTCTGAGTGGTCCTGGTGGATTGGCAGTGTCGGGAAAGCACCAGATCCAGCAGCCTCAGATGGACCTGGCCACCCACGGAGCACCTTGGGACTCAGGGCTCCCTCTTGGCCCTGGAAGTGAGGGGTGCAGGCAGCATGCTGCCACAATGCCCACTTGGCACCAAATTTCCTTGGGAGTTAACGGAAAAGATAAAAAAATTCATCTTGCTGTAAAACTCAGAGGAAGAAAGGGGGAAAATGAAAGAGCCTGCTGGTGTGCAACTGATCTGCTGACTCAGGCAGCCCTCGGGAGGATGGAGGAAAATCCTCCGGCTGCTGAACTGCCGAGTGCCTGGGAGCCCGGCGGTGTCTCTGCCGGTGGTGAGCAGGGATCCAGCCCAGCCCCGGCCCCGGCCTGGCTTCACCAGCCAAGGCAGATGCTGCTCTCACACATGCAGTGAAGGTGTGGGGCCTCAGCACACGGCCCAGCGCTGCTCCCACCCTGCGAAACTTAATTGTTTTCTGCAAAGAAAAAATCATTTGGGGAATAGATGGAAAAAGGAGATAGCGTCAGGCAGTCATGGCCTGTTCTCCACCTGTTGTTATTTTGGTCTGGCCCAATCAACCTGCTAGCCAGGCTGGAGCCAGAGACCATCTGGAAAAACTACCGTGTTTATAAAACTGACATGGAGCAGCACCCCAGGGCCCTGACCTCCCACACAAATCTGGAAATGATTAAAATGGCCCTGGCTGCCTCTGCGGCGCGGAGCTGCCTGTGGAGCAGCCCACCGGCTGCATTTGGAGTTCTCATCAGCGGGGCTGGGAACGCCGTGCTCCCCCCGGCGCCCTGCCCGGAGCCCTGGCGGCTCGGGGATGCTCTGGGGGAACGTGCCAGTCCAGCTCATCCTGCTGCACCTTTCCCCACTCGGAGCTGCCTCGCGCTCACATCAGTCCCGCCGTGCCTCTGCTCCCACGGCCGGCAGAGCGACTGTGATTGCAGCGCCACGAGCCGCAGTGCCAAGGGCAGCGAGGGCGAACCCCAGTGAACTGGCTGCGAGCTTCGTGAGCTCCTTCTGCCGGCACTGAGCGACTGCGCGGCTCCAAGTCGCTTCTGCAGGGCTGGTGCCACGTCCAGCCCTTCCTCGGGAGCAGAAGGCTCTGGCAGGACTTTGAGTTGGGCTCCATGTTTAGAAAAACACTCCCAAAAGGCTGCTGCCCTTCCCTCTGCGCTGCTCTCAGACCTCCCACCTCCGGGATCTTGCTTATCAAAGCAGCCCTGTGTCCCCTGGGTAGCAAAGGGTGAGCAACACCACAGCCCAAATCCAAGCCACATTGGACCTTGCTGACCTGCCCTGGCCAAGGGACATGTGGCTGCTCTCAGCCTTGCCTCGCCTGCTGGGCAGCAGCTTAATTAGAGAGGTGTGAATAATGAATTATCTGTGACTCTCAGCCATCCATGGAAAATTTAAATCAACCTGCTTTTCAGCTATGGGACATCAGCAAACTATCTGCCAAGAGAGCAGGGGAGAGCGCAGAGCCAGCCTGTGTCTTGGTGGGGATGAGGGGCAGGTGGAGGTGATGTCCTGTGCAGGAAAGGGATGCTCGGCCCGTCGCAGTGTGAGCCAGGGCTGGGGCTGCCAGGCTGGGTGAGGGATGCTCCCCGCTCCCACCTCACTGCCCACCAGCAGGCGAGCGGCTGGGTGGGCACGGCGGCGAGTGCAGTCATGGCCAGCAACCAGAGGGGTAGGCAAGTGCTTCTTCATGGGGAGCCACCCCTGGGCCCCCTCCAGCTCCCAGCGGAGCAGGCGAAGCTCTGTCCTGGCACAGGAGCAAAGCCAGGTCCTGCTGGGGTGGGGGACAGCTGGCACCTGGGTACAGACGGGGAGCAAGGGCAGGGAGAGGCCCCATGCACAGCCCCACGCACCCGTGGGGTGCACACAGCTCCTCCTGGCAAACAGGGCTGCTGGGACTGATAGCGAGGGCTTTGGCAAACACTTGGTTCAGCCCAGCACAAGGGGACCTAATCCCGGGAAGGGCCCTGGCCTTGGGCCTGGAGGAGCCCCTTTGGCTGTGTTTGTTTTCATCCCTCCCTGGTTTACCTGCTCGGCCCCCTAAGCCCTGGCCCTGCGTTTGCTGCCGCCGCTGTTGTTCCCTGAGTTATCAGGGGAGGATGATGGGGACAGGGACAGCAGCAGGAGGGGCTGGTCAGGCTGCAGAGTGTGGCTGGGGACAGCCAGGAGCTTGAACTTGGCGCAGCCACGGCCGGGCACAGCTGGACAGGGTGTTCTGGGCAAAGCTCGTCCTTCCCTCCGGGTGCAGCCCTGACCCGGCTGTGAGGGCGGCAGCTTCTTCCCTCCTCTCCAACCTGCCCACGGAGCTGCTTGTCCTGCTCCTGCGTGCTCGGGCAGGGACGCTGGGAAACACACAGCATCAGCACCTCCTCCAAAAGCAGGCAGGAGGTTTGATGGAAAAATGTGCAAAAATGTTCCGCCTGAATTTCAGATGCTTTAATTGGCTGCTGATAATGAGGGGCAGCCTCGTGCTGCCGCCAGGGATGAAGGCTTTGAAACAGGCAGGAAATAGAGCTATCAGGGCTTTGTCCTGGGCCAGCTCTGCCCATTGATCTCTCTATCAGATGAGTAAACCCATATATATTAACCCGCAGCCAAAGCAAACACGTTCTGAGTGCTGAAGAAGCTCAGGTAAGTCCTTTTGTCCCCCCAGGAGGATGGAGCTGAAGCCCTGGCAGCTGTGTGGTCCCAGACCAGCTCCTGGCACATGGGGCTGTGTGTGCCTCAGTTTCCCTGGCTGGGGAGGGAATGGGACCCTCCCCAGGGGGTTCATCCTGGGCCCCCACCCCAGAGCCTCTGGCTGCCACTGCTCACCTGCCCCAGGGGACGTGTGCCGCGGGCACGCACCGGCCCTCCCGCCTCAGCCCCTCCGCTTGCAGAGATTATTAAACCCCCCGTTTGCAGAAGGTCGGGCTCCTGGCTGATTGCCCGTGAGAAAGGAGGGTGATAACAGCAGGCAGATAAACCCTCCTGCCAGCCCCAGCAGCGGCCAGGGGTCCCGTGGCAGCCCCTGCACACACCCCCCTGCAGGGACCACGAGGCACTATCAGCTCCTGCTTTACTGTAACCTCTCATAAAATTACAATTAAAACTTATGACACGAGTGGATTTTGGGAGTAAATTGCGCTCCAGGGAAGTTCAATACTCGGAAACACAAAAAAACCTGTGGCTGATTCAATCACTGGCCAGGGATGATAAGCGGGTCTGAGTTGGGTTTCTTCTCCCTTGGTACTAAAGCATCACCTGAGCATTGAGGGGAAATTCTGGGGTGCTGGGACCCACCTGCCTGGGCAGTCAGAAGTGAAACACTTCACCAGGACATGAGTGTTTCGGTGCTTTTTCCCTGGGGGAGAGTTGAAATGACTCACGCTAATGGGGGTTTTGGCACGATGAGGTCTGTGCCTGATTTTTTTAATAAGCTTCAAAGTTTCATTTCCACATGTTTGTTTTGGTTAATTTTGCTTCAATTTTTGTACTAAGAACTGTGCTAGATACTTCTGCTTCACATTTTCCTTTAAATGAAGTGCTAAATACATTGTGAATGCAATGTATTACATGGACGGGGTCATTTGGGTGGCACAAAATTCGATTTTATACAAATGGCAGTCTAGGAACGAGAAGGAGAGAGCATCCCTGCGGTGCCGCATGGAGACCTCACCCCCTCCATCCTTCCCATCACCTGCCAGCCCTGGCCCCGCTCCCCCCACCGTGGGAGCTGAGGGTGAATGGAAACGGTGGCCGAGGATCTCCGCTGAGGACAGAGGGGGGAAGCGAAGGGAAGTGACTCGTCTGTGTCACCGCCGGGCTGTGTGTCACCGAGGGGAGCCGGGAGGCCACCCGCGTCCGGCCCGGCGAGCGGCCGGCACTGCTCGCGCTGTCCAGCCGTGCCTGACCAGCACCCGAATCACCCAAGAGAGGTGATCGGACACGGCTGCTGGCGTGGGTGGGACGCTCTGGGCGAGGGGCCGGAGAGCAGGACCACGGCTGGTGCCGGGTTCGGGCTGCACCTTGCAAAGGCTGGGCAGGAGCCAGAGGAAGCTGCGGCAGCTGGGAGCCGTGCTGGGAGCGGGAGCGGAAGCCAGGACAGCCCCAGCGCCGCGACCTTTCCTCCCTCTGGGAATGTGCTGCCTCGGCAGGAAACGCTTGGGGCTCTCCAGCCTCTCCTGGGGGCTGCTGCTCCCCAGGACCGCTGGCAGCTGCTGCTCGGCCCTGGGAAGGGGCTCAGAGAAGCCCTGACCAAGAGCATCCTCGGCAGGGGCTTTGGACAGTTGGGCTGGCTGTGTCACACCCACGGCAGCTGCACAATCAGGCACCTGATTTCTCTCGTGGGTAAGAGAAAAGGGACCTGGAGGGAGCCTGGGTGCAGGACAGCCCACCCTGGGTCAGGCTGCCCTCACAGCACACCACGGGGATTCCTGCCGTCAGAGTGTCATTCAAGTCTTTTTTATATGGTAAATAAATTACCTGGGAAATTAGGGCAAAGGATGGGAAAAGCCGACATCGGATCCTGATTCCTGTTCTCCATCCACACCGGGATGCCATTCTGGGGAAAAGCAGCATCCCGCTGAGGGTGTGGAGCTGCCAGCCCCGCCGCAAGCACCTCAGCACCGCCAGCCCCGCCCGCTCCCCAGGGAGCTGCGGACGTGGGTTACAGGCTGCCGAAGGGACAGAGCCTGGCTGGACCGGCAGGGCCCAGCGCGGGCAGTGGGAGGTGCTGGGTGTGAATGCTGTGGGGGCACATCATGGAGCCGGGGTGTAACCCACTCTGTAAAACCTATGTGCTCCCCTGCAACTGAAAATCAAAATGTTTGCTCAAGGAACAGCCTACCTCACTCAAACTCAGCCCAGGTAAGTCCCTACTGGCATCCAGGTTTCCGCTGGGCATGGCTGGAGGTTGCCAGAATATCAAGCCAGGCTGGGGTTCAGGTTTGTGATTAAACCCTTCAGGTCTGGGGGCTGCTCGCAGAGACTCCAGCACAGCCGCTACCTTCACTTTCTTCAGCCAAGGACAAACTTGGAAAGGGCTTTGGCTGTAGCAGCCCTGGCGCCAGAGGCAGTTCCATGGCAGCAGGGTCAGTCCCTGTAGGTGAAACACCCCGAGGAGCACCGGCATAGGAAACAGGGGCCCGTTCCGGTAAGGAAACGGTGCGAATGCTATTTATTTGCAGTTTTGTTTTCATTAACTCCAGCATGAGTCAAGCCCTTCCTGCCAGCATCCCGCCCGGCACGGTGCCTCCGGCTGGCACGGCTTTGCAGAGTGGAAGCTGCGGTGGCGTAGGCGCAGGAAGGTGACGATGCGGCCCCGGGGCAGGTGCCGGCCGGCCCGGCGGCGCGAGTGGCGCTGGCGACAGCGCCGGCCCGCAGATGTGTCCCTGAGCCGCTCCTCGGGGCTTTCCAGGGAGGCTCCACGAGCTGTGCGCATGAATCATGGGCTGGCTGGGAAAAGAGCAGAAACGCGGCGATGATGAGGGGAGACTGGGAGGCGGGGGAGGGCTGCAGCAGCCCCCCGGAGGGAGCTGGGGCTGTGCTGGGAACAGCTGCCTGTGGGATGGTTCGTGCTAATTTTAGGGGTGGGATTGGGCGGACACCCCGGAGCCGAGCTCCTCGCGCCTTGGCCGCCGCGGACGATGAGCGGCGCGGAGTCGGAGCCATCCAGCCCATCCTGTCTCCCGCAGCCGGCCGGGAGGGAGGCGAGGGGCGAGGGTAAGAATAGCACGGCCGTCCTTCCCGGCGCCCGGCCCCGCGGCCAGGGATTTCCTGAGCAGGGCGGTGCCCCGCGGCTGGCGGGGATGCGGCGCCTGCCCCTCACCGGCGGCTCCGGGTGCCCGCGCCATCCCTGCAGCCCCGCGCCGGGGAACTGCATCTCCTCTGTGCCGTCCGAACCGAGGGCTGCCGCCGACCGGCTGCAGGTGGCCGTGCCAGCCATTTCCGCGGTAGCCAGAGCCCACCATGGGGAGGGAAGGGGATCAAGACTAGGCTGTCTTACGACCGTTCCAGGTCCAAGCCCTTTCAGCTCCAAGAACGGCCCCTTCAAGATGAAGGAACAGGGACATTTACAACCAGACTGGTGACAGCCATTAGAAACACCCTGTCAGGAACACACAATGGTTTCCCAGTCTGTTCACTTCTCCTCGGAGATGCTCCAGTGTGGGTGAAAACAAACCAAAGACAAGGTGGGGGGCTTTTACTTCTGCAGCTGAGAGATGCAGCACCCCACGCCCTCGCCCTGCCCTTCCCCTGCAAAGGCAGGGACGCCCTGCAGATATCCTATCCGGAGAGGAACGGCCGCTGCAAACCGCACAGCCCTGCAGAGCAAAGGTCTTTGTGCGAGAAGGAGCCGGTTCCCCACCGCTTCCTCCGCCCTGCTGCCTGTGACCCACCGCGTCCTCCGGGCGCAGAGCTGGCCCAGGCAGGAAACAGGTGGGATAAATATTTGTGCAAACCAGAGCGAAGTTTCCCTTGAAGGCCGCGCAATGTGTTTCCCGCGCCGCGGCTGTGAATGGGAAGGTAACGGCCAGCACGGCAGCAGGTGCTGCCAGCGCGGTGTGGGACCGGCGCTGCCGCCTTCCCGGGGAAAGTGAACCCAGTACTCTTACTCCACCCCAAAGACAGGCTCGGGAAGCTGCTGGGAGCTGCAGGAAAAGCAATCCTGGAAAAGCCTAGGCATTTAATAGCTGTGGCTTAAACCCAAGGCCCATGGGAGGGAGCCCTGCAAGGGCCAGCACACCCCACCCCAGGAGAGCCAGAGGACTGTGGGGTCAGCACAACAGCTCCCGTGCTGCTGGGATGGAGCAAAACCTGTTACAGGCCCAGCATGACATTCCTGGAGATCTCTGCCTGCCCTTTGCAAGGCTGGTTAAGAGAACCCCCGAGGGCCACAGGTCCTGCAGTGCTGCAGGCACAGCCCCGCATGGCCAGTGCCCCCCATGGGCAGGTACCTGCCAGGAGGGATGTGCTGGCAGCACACCAGGGCGGGCAGCACGCAGGAGGTGCTGGTGGTTTGAGACCAGTGTTACCCAGCTCCTGGTGAAGGCTGCTCCCCCGGGATGCTCCCTGCCTGCCGGGAGGGACCAGGGTGTGAGAGCACAAGGGAGCACACGGGTCTGGTGCTTTCTGCAACCAAAGTGCTGCTGGAAACAATGTGCTGGTGGGGCTGGAGCAGACCCAGAAGCTCTTGCTCTCCCCTTGGAGAACGTTGGTTGGGATCTGATCTGCTGAGCCCATCAGCACCAGTGTGAAGGAGGCGCAAACGCCCTGGGAGCCCTCTGTGGCGGGAGTCTGCAGCTATAGCGCCCAGCTGCACTGCGGGATGAGGCGATTCAGTGGGCTGTCTTTATCTACAACCCAAACTGAACAAGTCTGAGGTCTCGAACAGCTTCATCTGGTTCATTTCAGAGTCGGTCAGTGAGAAAGGAGTGGGAATTTTCTGTCTAAATAAGTGGGCGAGGTGATCCCGGGCAGCACAGGATACAGACGGCTCTGAGCTAACACGCACTCGGTACAGCCCCAACATCTGCTCTCTGACCTCTTGAGCTCCGATTGCCGGCGAACCTGATGCGGCTGCCTTCCCCCTCTTGGATTTCCTCCTCCTCCTGCCTGCAGAGACCACGAGCTCCCTGGCCGAGGAGCAGGTGGGCACCCGCTTCCCCCCACAGCGCTCCAGTAGCTGAGCCCTGTGATTTGGGGGCTGGAGGGTGGGGACAGGCTCTGCAAACCAACAAGGTTTCACAATAGTTTGCTTAAGGGCTTGTGACTTAGGGCTCAGGTGCTCCAGGCAGGCCGGGAGCAGCCCTGTCCTGGCTGCCCACAGGAGCCCAGCCCACTCTGCCCTGCGGGGGACAGCCCTGGGGCACAGCAGCTTCAGGGGCACTGCGGGAGGCTGAGCCACCACCGTGCCCTGGGCACCAGGTGCTCACACCCCCTGAACCTGCTACATCCAACCCGCATCCCTCAGGGCAGCTGCTCGCATTGCTGACGGCGTGAGATCCACCCAGCAGAAATCAGCACAGCTGACTCGATCCTTTCCCCTCCTCTAACTCTCCCCCTTTTTTCCTCCCTCTCCTTCCCTCCTTCCCCCCTTCCCCCAAAAGCTCTTTGTCTGCAGGCTCTGCGGAGGAAGCAGACCTTCTGAAAATAAACTCTTTCTGCTTTGATCTGGTTTATGGGCACGCACTGTTTATAGCTCCGTGTGTACGACTTGACACCTTCCCACCTGCGGCCCCAGCAACTGCTTCTTATCACAGCCACTTTGGATATTAACAGGGCGGCAGGGAGGGTGATCTG
>VXBT01005394.1:148853-172246 GCA_013400235.1 Oriolus oriolus | reverse complement strand
GTCTCCCTGCATGTGATAATTGCATCAGGCCGTGTTTATTGGGATGTTTATCTCGACCAGCAAAGATGGGAGGGTCCTCATAGGTCAGATCCATCCCTTCCCCACTGGAATTAGCTCCTTTTGACCTGTCCCTCTGCACAGCCCAGGACAACACTGGGTTCCCATGCCTGCATTCTGACCTGGTGGATATATGCATGTGGGAACAGGGGGCAGGAAAGGCTTGGAAAGCCCCAAATCTGATCTGTTCTGACCTGCTGGAGTGTGTATTGGAGCAGGTGTCACCCACCTGGCTGTGGGGCTGGGGCCCATGAAGTCACACAGCCTGGCCGTGGTCAGCACTGGGGCACCCAGATTCCCAGTGGGGCTGTCACCGTGGGAAGAGGTCTGGAGGGATAAGCTCAAGGCACGGGGGGTTTGCTTCGGCCCCCCACAAACCCAGAGCTTCAGACAGAAGCTCTGCCTGCGGTGCCAGTCCTGCTGCGGCACCAGGAGCAGCTGGGCCAGCCCTGAGCCCGCCTGCGCAGGAGGGCGGGTGCCCGGCCTGCCCCAGAGCCCGCCTCACCGAGCTCTCTGCTGCACTGCAGCTTCCTGGAAAGGGCCCAAGCTGTTGCAATAAAATGTCTGTTAATAAACAATGTCAAGTCTGGGCTGCACTTACAATCATCTTTTATCCAGGCTGGCCCTCAAAACATCCGCCAGCAGGGCACCTCTGCTGGTAACACAACGAGCCAGCGGCCCCGGGAGGGGTCTCAGCAAGCCCCTGGGATCCTCCCACTGCCCCCTCACCCACACTAGCAGGGACCAGGGACTGCACCCGCACTGCCTGAGCACCTCAGTGTCCCAAGAGATCCCCCTGCCCCCAGGATCCCCCGGCCTCCCACCCTCACCTCCTCCATCGACCCCAGGCAGCTGCTGCCCCAACCCCAGCGCTGCAGAGGTGGCCCCAGGTGCCACATTTTGGCCCTGACCCTGACACACCAGTCCCTGTCACCCCATTTCCGCATCCCACAGGTCTCTGGCTGTGCCCACTCTGCTCAGCCTGGTACCTTCAGAGCAGTACAAGCGACACCAAATACCCTCTGTAACACCCAGGTCAGTTTGCTACACAGAAGATCAGTAGAGGTTCTGAAAATTTCCCCTTCAAAAGCTGGGGGGAAATGAAATTTCAAGACTCATTCCCAAGTCCTGGATTAGATCAGCCTTGGTCAGTTCTTCCACCCTTATTCAGGCACTTCTGAAATATTTTGTTTTCACTTTGAACATACAGAATGTTTTTAAGTGCATTTAATTAGCTTATATTTCATGGGAAAAAAAGAGATCATTGGGACTTGGAAAAAATGAGATTTTTTACAGAGCTCCAATGGTGGGGGCATATTTTCAAGTAGAGAAATTAATCAAAATCCACTTTTGCCCACCATATTGACTGCAGCTTTCTTTCTAAAGGAACACCATTTCTTTAAAACATTCCTGCCCGCTCTGGTAGCAGTGCTCACTCTGGAGCTCCTGCTGCACAGGAGGAGAAGGCAACGCTCAAAACTCCCGTTTAAAGCTGATACAGGGGTGCAACAGGGGGCACTCCTGGCCACGAGGTGTTTGTGAGGTCAGGCACCAGCGCAGCCCCCCCGGCAGTGCCAGAGGCGGGGATGCTCCCCCGCCCCGGGCCGGGACCCTGCGGCCACGCCGGGCGAGGGGCCCGAAGGCGCAGCGCGGGGGGAGCGGGGCCGGGGCTGTGCCCAGCAGCTGCTCCAGGGTTAGCCAGCCCCGGGCGGGCCGGCGTGCCCTGCACAAGGGCTGCTGTCAGCGCGGCTCGGGGCTGAGCGGCGGCGCGGACAGCGACGGGACGGGACGGGGATCGCTCTTGGCTGCGGAGCACCCGCGCTGCAGCCAGGCGCCGGGGCTGGGAACAGCCTGCGCTGTCACGCTGCGAGCCAACAGCTCCAGCGCACGGAAACGCGTGGAAAACAGCCCAGAAATCCCGAGGCTTGGCCTGGTGTGGGGAATGACTCTCCCTTGGCATCCTCCCCCAGCACATCGCCGCCTCCCCAGCAGTCTGCAGGACCGGGGGATCCCGCCACCCCGCAAACCACCCTCCCCCGGCGCGACAGGACCTGCACCTGGAGCTGCTAGCTGGGTGTGGGAATTGCTGTGTGAAACACCAGGGGAAGGTCTGATCCTGCCACACACCACGTCTCACAGGGGTTCTGCACTCTGCATTTCTCACCTTTGCTTTCCACCTCTCCTGGCTGTGATCCAAGCCCCAGGTGAGAGTCTGGGCTGAGCAGGGGTCCCTGCCACCTCCCTGGGAGCACATTAACCACATCCCTGTCCAACCCAAACCCTGCCCTCAGAGGAAAACCCTGCCATCCTTTCGGGCAGACATTTGCTGAGGCAGCATCACCTAGGAAGGGGCTGGTTTTCTTCATGTATTTGGGGGAACCCCAGGCACGGAGCCAGCCCAGCCCCACTTGTCAAACACAGTCACCATAGTGGGGACCTGGCAGTGAGTAATGCAGGGGCAGTTCCTGAGCATCACCTGTGAACCTCAAACAACTCCAACAGCAGAGGAGGGTGAGGCAGCTCTTGTTATGGAGCCTCCTGTGGGCACACCACCACAGGTAATGGAGGAGTACTTGTATCCAAGTTTCAGGGCAGCTCCTGGGCTCTGGGGCTCAGGGAGCGGGACTGAGGAGCATGGCCACCCACCTCCCATGGGGTGTGCAGTGCCAAGTCAGCCAGGTGTCTGCAACAACCTCTGTTTGATGCGGAGGCACCTCTGCCTTCTCCTCCCCAGCCAAGTGCCCAGCTGTGCCCGTGGGGAGAGCCCTGTGCCCCCCAGAGCCTCCAGCCCCCGGTGCTGCGGCCCCCTCGGCACCCCTGTGGCCAGCACGGCGGTGCCCAGCCGGCAGCTCAGGCACACTATCAATCACTGCAGCCACACCGTGCCTCCCACCCCAGAGCTTCTTGAAAGAAACTCCTAATTTTCAACACCTACTTAAGGCACTTGAGGCTGTGTCGCTGCCGGCAGACGTGAGCTCATGCTGGTGCTCGTAGGCATGTGCCACCCTGCTCCAAGGCTGACGCCCTCAGCAAAACATCTCCCCCAGCTTCTGGCTGCACAAGTGGGCGCCAGACGAGCACCAGCTGAGCAACAAAAGGTGGGGTCACAGGTTGACCCCCACTGCCTGTGTGGCTCCCAAGGCCTCATGGTTTTAAATTGAAAGTCTCAGAATAATTAACCAGGGGGACACAGGAGACATTCCATGTTTGCCTCCCCTGGTGACACAGGG
Source organism: Oriolus oriolus (assembly GCA_013400235.1). Lineage (NCBI taxonomy): Eukaryota > Metazoa > Chordata > Aves > Passeriformes > Corvidae > Oriolus > Oriolus oriolus. Next base: position 168,959 of record VXBT01005394.1, on the reverse strand, counting down.
ACAGTCCTGCAGCATCACGGAGTTTGTGACTCACCAGCACAGGGGTTGGGAGGGGGTTTCATACAGCATCTCCCCACCGAGGTCCTGCTGCCCTGGAGCACCCCTGCCACAGAGATGGAGTGTACTTCTTGGGATGGTGCTTCTGTCCTGTCCTGTCTGGTCTGGTCTGTCCTGCCCTTGTGGCAGCCAAGACCTTCCCTCCCCAGGTGACGCCTGAGCGGGGCAGAGAAAGAGGAAGGTCCCATTTCAGTGGGAAGCTCAAAGGCAAATGGCTTTCAGCTGCTCCTGTGCCAGGGTGTGAGCAATCAAGTCGTGGAGCTCCTGCCAAAGGGTGACTGTGCCAAAGGGTCACTGTCACCCTCCTGGAGGCACTGTCAGCCACAGGCAGTGAGGCATTCGGGTGCGTGTGCTCCTCAAGAGGCTCCTCCAGGCACGCAGAAATGGAGTGGGTGGCACCCAAGGGGAGGCTGGGCCCTGTCCCTGTCGCTGTCCCTCAGCCCACACGTAGACTGGACTTGGTGTAATGTCCAGCTGGGCAGTGCCTTCCCCAGGCTGGCAGCCTGGGCTGGAGGAGCACAGCCAGAAGTGGACAGCTCTCTTGGTTTCTCACCAGCCCTGGGCTACCACAAATGTTTTCTTCTGGCTAACCACAGCCCGGCTGCATGTGAAGGTCCCAGGCCCCAAGGGATGAAAGCCTTTGGTGATTTCCCCTGCTTCATGCAAACCAGGCTCCTGTGAACACCACATGAAAGAGATGAGAGGCGGAGACGGCACAGGAAGGGTTCCCAAGAAGAAAAACGTTGTGCCATGGAAACATGCCATGTTGAGAAGACAAAATAACGCTGAGATACCACGCTGTCCTAAACCACCTGGGCGAGAGAAGCCCCACGTGCAGGGCCACCAAGCAGCCTTGATGCATGGATTTCCAAGGCATTTATGGTCTGTGAAACAGAAGAGGCGTCTGATACCAAACACATCTGGGGTGAGGTCCCTCATGGGACAGCACCCTACAGAGTCACCGTGTGCCCCAGAGAAAACGCTGGAGCTGGGAGCAGCTGCTCAGCATCCCAGGGCAGACTGAGGCTAGGTGGGGATAAAGGGGTTAAAAATCCAGGAAAAGCCACAAATGGATTTCACAGATGGCCCTTTAGCCACAATTGCAAACCTCCCCAGGCTGCACTCTGGTGGTGTGGGTCCCTGTGGGTGCTGGGGCGAGGGGGGCAGAACAGCACTTGGAGACCCCCTCCCGTCCAGCACCCCCAGGAGACAGCGTGGGGCAGAGGCTGGGACACAGAGTGTGGCCTTGGTTTCAGCAGGAGGCATGGAAAATAAGAAGGATGAGGTCACTGCAAAGCGGCCGTGTAGGATGTGATACAGGAGAGGAGTGGGGCGCACGGAGGAACAAGGAGCTATTGTAACCTTGCAGAGCAAGGAAAAACCAGCTGTGGGGATGGCAGGTCACCTCCTGCTCACGCCAGGCATTTGGGATTTAGCTTGTCTGAGGTCACAGAAAACGGGTGTAGAAGAGGAGTGGGTGGAAGGGGGTGGTGGAGGCCAGGGGGGCTCCTGTGCAGAAGCATGGACATGGCTTTTCCCTGCACTGCACCAGCCCTGCTGGGGGAAAGTACAGCAGGTACTGGTGCAGCCAGCTCAGGCACGCAGAAACAGCTGGAAAACACCTGGCACAATGCCGGGAATGCCCCGTGCATGGATCTGCCCTGCATTCAGCTCCTGGTCCCCAGGGCATTCACTGGCTCAGGCCATGGTTTGGGGATGCTCAGAGCCTTTCCCTCATCTCTTCACCCTTTCAGCCTCCCAGTTTTTCAGCTGCGCCGTGCTGTGCCCGGCTGGCAGTGGGTGACTCCGTGCCCCACGCCGTGCAGAACCCCAGCGTTATCCAGGGATGCGCAGGAGGTGCCGCTGCTCCGTTTGGGGCCACGCGCTGGCCTGAGGGTGCAGCCCTGGGTCAGCCCCCTTCCCTCGGCCTGCCCGGCGGGGCTGCAGCCCCCAGCCCCCCGGTGGCCGCGACGGCGGAGCCCCAGACTTTCTGTCTGCGCGGGGACTTCCCGTCCCCGCTCGGCGCTGCCGCCGCGAAACCAAAGAGCGGCTTGTTCGGCTGCCGGGGCCGCCCCCGCGCTCACTGCCCCGCTCTGTTCCCGCTAGCAATAATACACCCCGGGCTCTGCGCATAAATTGAGTTTCCCAGAGCCAGGCTGGTGGGGAGACTTTAATGGGAAGGAAAATAAACTGTGTACTCGGCACGCGGGGAGGTGTGGTGCTGGCAGAGGGGCGCCGCGAGAAGGCTCCTCTTGGCTTCTTTTTTTTCCCGGATTGTTTGCTGAGGGAGCACACGTATGCACGGCTGCCTGCGCCGTGTGTTTGCTGCCCGGGATGCCAAGGAAAAGAGAGGCGCTCTGAAGGAGCTGCTTGAGAGTTCTGAGCTCTCTGAGCTGCCAGAGCGCTCGGCGGCAGCGCCCAGCCTGGCCCGAGGAGGAGGAGGAGGAGGAGGCTGCTTCAGGAGAAGCCGCTGCTTTCCTCCCCAGCCCGCTCCCCTCGGGGCTCCAAAGGCGGCTGTGGTGGCGCGGGCGCCCAGGAGGGATGTCGCTGTGCCGGGACGGTGCCAGCATGTTTGTGATTTCTCAGCACAATGCAGCGATTCAGAGCCTGGGGAAGCTCATGAGTCACGCTGAACTTCCCCGGCCAGTCACCGCTGGGAAACACGCTCGCATCTGCTCAGTCACCCTCACAGTGCCTCCTGCTCGGGAACAATTCCATCGCTTCTCCCTTCCCGCCTGCTGCCGGTGCCGGCTGAGGCTGCTCCAGGAATATCGGCGGCCCAGGGACGATGATGCAAGGGAAGCAGTGAGAGAATCCAAGAGGGGGGAAACAACAGAATTTGGACGTGGGAGAAGAGAAGCGCCTGTGTGTAATTCTTGTCCGCGCATAGCGGACACCAGCCAGGCTTTCAGGGCAGCTGGGACGTGCACCGCCCGTGCCCGTCCCCCCGGCACAGGAGGCTCTATTGACTTAGCTCTGGGGCTGCACCTATTCCTGTTTGCGAAGCCTTTGAAGCCCTCGGGGAGAAGAGCAGGGCCTTCGGGTGTGCCCGTGACTCAGGAGAATCCGCCCCCTCTGTGACCAATGATTATCCCGAGCGGGAGGAGGGAGGCTGGGGCCGGTGGGCATCCCCCACCTGCGGGCAGCCCCGGGCGCAGGAGGGACACGGACGGGCTTCCCCGGGGCCACGAGGGGCTGGGAAAAGTCCGCAGGTTCGGGAAACAGTGCTTCCCTTTGAACACGCTGTCAGTTTTCAACAAACGTCAGAAATACAAATGGGAAGTGAAATCCCACTTTCATAAAAATATTTGCTTTGAGCTGAATGAGCCTTATTAAGGGAAAGAGTGGGTTTGAATTTCTTTTCAGTGAGACACTCCTCTCATCCTGCTCCCAGGGAAGGCAGCCTCCCCTGGCCCTGCTGCATCCCCAGGGCCACGTGCCGGTGGTCACCTGTGTCCCCTCGCTCCTACAAAGCCTTGCTGAGCCGAGGGGATCCCAGGGAGCAGCCCTGGCACAGACCATGCCAGGCACTCACTCGGGGCAGGTGAGTGGTGCTGCTCTGCCCCGAGAGCTCTGCCCCGTCCCGCTCCGGCCTCCCGCGAGGGCAGCCGTCCCACGGCGCCGGTGCCGCGTCTGTGCCGCATCCTGCTGAGTAACACCGGGCCACGTCCATACATGGGGAAGCGCCGGCGAGAGCCGCTCTCCGCTGTCAGACCTCTCCCTCGCTCAGTAAATAACATTCCTGCTAACGCTGGTATGCAGGAAACTTTCCAGCTCTCCGACTCACGTCAGCGTCAGGCTGCACGGCCTGCCTGGCAGCAGGGCTCTGCGGGGCAGGGGCTGCACCCTGGCCAGACCCCCGGGCGCAGCGGGGTCCCTGCTCACCCACCGCTCCCAGCTCCACCTGCACAGGCAGCATTTTACTTTGGGGCAAATATGAACAGCTCTCAGATGCCTTGTGGTTCCCTGTGCCCCCTTGGGGGTTGAAGAGGGGGTGCCTGTGAAACCCCGAGTTCTCCAAGTGACCAGTGCACCAGCAAAAGCCTCAGTTTGCATCAGCCCAAACATCCCAGGCCTCCCACCGACCCCCAGCTCCTCTGCTTCCGTCGTGGTGCCTCCCAGGGTCTGTGGCTGGGACCCAGGAGGGCAATTTTTGCTTTTGTTCCTCAGCAGCCCGGCCTTCTCCTGAGAGGGCCCGGAGTGCTGGGCACCTCCCCGCTCCCCAGGCTGCTGTCCCACACCTTCCAGGGAAATCACACCCTCATCGCAAACCGATGCAGTCAGGCTCACAGCTCATTTTATGGCCTCAGAGGGAATTCCAAGGCTGGGGGATGAGCCCACATGTGGTTGTATCACAGCCCTGCAACCTTGGGAGAGGGGCCTCTCTGGCTGTTCCCGCTGCAGATCAGGCTGGATATGGCAAAAAGGGTGCTCGAAGCCCTGGGCAGCCGATGTGTTTGGTGCACCACCCCGGGTCAGAGTGGGCTCCCTGCTGGAAAATAGGAGTAGGAGCCAGAGCTCCAGGGCTCGGCATGGAGGTGGCCCCACTATCCACTTGAGCCCTTCCTGGCCACTCGGCAGAGGAAATGTGTAAATGGGGATGGGCCATTTCCTCCCCTGGGCTTTTCCTTCTCTTCTTTAGCCTGTTTAGGTATGTGAGGATCAGTGGAGGAAAGCCTGGCTGGCATGGGCAGGGGCTGTGCAGAGCTGTGGGTACTGCCAGAGCCCGCTGTGGCCCTGTCCCCGTGGGCTGGCCATGGCTGGGAGGTGGGTTTGTGCCGAGCTGTACTCACCGTGAGGGGAAATGAAAATAAAAGCATGGTGTTTCCAACTGCCTCCCACCGTGCCCCCCAAAAGTGGTGGGATGGCTGTCTGAGTGCTGCTGCAGCCCAGCCAGCAGGATGGGGACTGGGGGAAAGACGTGGCTGGGGCCTGGCTGCAATCCCTGCAGGAGCCCGGGATGCCAGAGAGATAATGAGAGGGGATGTTAAACATTACTGGAGTCACAGGGCTATTTATCTGACACGAACAGAGGCAGCCGGGAATCCTCCAGGGTGCACAGCTCAACTTAGACCCCATTAAAGTTCCTTTTATTCCCTGTGTTTTGGCTGATGTTGAAGCAGCGCCTGAATTGCTCCTGCGGGAGGTGAGTTCCCCGCCTGGCGTCAGCTCTGCTCCCGCTCCGGACACGGCGGGGCTCGGGCCGCCTCTGCTCCTCCGTCCCTGCACCCCAGCACCCAGCTCCCAGCCCAGGGACAGGCAGTCCCAAAGCACAGGGCACTGCAGGCTGGGCAGAGCGTGCAGGAGAGGAGCTGAGGGTCCCTCTCGAGCTGTCCCGGGGCTCTGCTGGATGGGGACAAGAGGGAGAAGCCGAAGGGGCCGCCTGTGCAGGAGCCAGGCTCGGGCTGCCTGCCCACAGCTTCCCAGCGCTGCCACGACATTATCTCCCTCTGCTCTGAGATCTTGGGGGGATTTTTCTATCCAGAAACAGGAAAAAACCTGAACAAGCTTGGAGATTTTTCTGTACCTGGGCAGCAGAGCTGCCACTGAAGAGCTTTCACTTCCAAGCCAAGCCTGTTGTGAACGGGAAACATGCTGGGGGGGAGCACAGCAAAATGAGACAATTCGCACGCTTTCCAAACTTTTTTTGGACCCCTGAGTTCCTACCCTCACTGCCCCTACTAGCTACCCCTGCGTGTGGCTGTGGGGCTGTGGAAGGGCCGTGGCTGGGGCAGCAGTGCTGTGGAGCTGCTGTTCTCAGCCAAGCTTGCGGTGGCCAGGCCGAGCGCCGCAGCGGAGCCGAGGGGACGCCCGGCCAGTGCAGGTGCCACCGCAGCATCACCCCCTGCCCGCTGCCCAGGGGCTGAGCAGGAGCTGGGTGCTGCTCCCCGAGGCAGGGCAGGAGGGCAGCAGGGCAGCGAGGCAGCCAGAGGCTGTGGAATCGGGATCCAGAAGCGGAACAGACAATTTCCAAGCTGTCGTGACGGTGCGCAGTGATGAGCCGGGGCTGCTTCAAAGGGAACCAGCTTTAACTGGATCAAACCCCGAGCCAAAAGCATAAACACTAGGAGGAAGTTTGGCTAAAGTTAAATCATGTTTTATTTAAAAATCTCCCTCTCCCCGTTGTAAGATGGAAACTCTACATCTGAAAAGTGAAACTAAGATTGGAAACAGTCTGCAGTCATTAAGTTTATGCTACTTTTTTTTTCTCCAGCTTCTCAAGTAAAATATCAACTGGCTCCACTGTCAGGGACAGGAAACATTAGTAATAAGTTCATAGATTTACATTTTCCCCAGGGAAATACAGGAATATCAGAGATCAAAAGTTGGAGAAAGGAGTTATTTTTATACAGTGATTTGCAACCAGCATTCATTGAGGGGAGTAAATAAATTACAGGCCCTTCACTTTAGGGTTGTTTAAGTTCTTTTTCTTTAATGCTGTCCCTTCTAACTACTGTAGAGAGTCTGTCAGGCCTTACACAGAGCAGGAAAGCTTCCCTGCCTGTCAAAGAGGCTGTTTTCCAGCAAATGCAGTTGGTCCCTGCAGTTGGTTGTCATACGAGATTGTCACGTGTGGGCCTGCGGGCAGGTGGGCACTGGGGTGGCTCGGGGCAGGACGTGGGACAGGCCAGCCTGGCACACAGGGACAACATGGGGAGATGGCTCTGCTGGCCAAAAAGGTCCATCTGGGGGCTGTCAGAGCCAGCAAGGGGTACCTGTGCGAGGCAACGCTGCTGCCAGAGCTGGGGGTGTCGGGGCCTCCCCTCCTGCTCCTGCCAGCCCCGGCCGCTGCTGCTTCAGCCGAGGCGGGCGATGGGCCTGGGCACTCACTCTCTGGGTGAGCAGGGGTTGTCCCAGGGGTTTTGCTGCCACCCAGCCTGGTCCTCCCCACGACCCAGTGGGTGGCTTGTGGCACCCTGGCCCCTCCGGGTGTCTCTGCCTGAGCTCATGTCATGGCACAGGGACAGCCCGTGCCCTGTGCCAGGGCTGCTGCTGCAGCCCCTGCTCCCCATGAGCTGCCCCACGGGGGACCAGAGCTCCTGGTGGCCGTGTCCCCCTTGTCCTCCCGGTCACCCGCAGGGGCTGAGCTGCGCTGGCAGGGTTGGGGGTGGCAAGGAGCCGGTCCCAGCTGTGGTGGAGGCGCTGGAAAGTTTGACCAGGCATTTTGTCTGGTGTCATCAATTAAAGGTGAGGCACTCGCTGGCTGGGCAGGATAATGAATGATGGGTTTAAGTACAACTGGAAAAACAATAAAATACTCTATTAGGGTGACACAGCTGTGAACAATGAACATTAAACAACTTCGCGCGAGCAGAGCTGCCGCAGCCACACTCAGCCCTGGCGCTTGATGGATTCCTGTTTGGAGTGCCCCTCACAAAGCCACTCTGCACCCACCCCGAGCTGGGAACTGCTCTCTCCTTCTCCTGCTTAAAAATACATCCACATAAAACGTGCTTTAAGAATCCCTAAAGGTTCATTAATGTCACAAGCAGGGGAGGAGAAAGGAGTTGGAAGGTCTTGAAGTACATGTCGGAAACACTCCAGAGAAAACTGTAAATGCTGCTGGGATGAACTGCAGGCTCTGGAGGATCAGTCGTGCTGGAAGACTATTTATTTTCCAGTCTATTTTAAACACTGGACTGTTTCAGATAAGAGTTGCCTGTGGTGGCAGACAGGATCGTGGGACTGGTGTGCAGGAACTCATGCCAGATTCATTTCTGGGGAGTATTTCCTCCCTGCCTTGATAAATCTGCCTTGTCTGCTGTACCAGGTTACTTCCTTTGGAGTTCTCTCTCCTTATTATTACTTATTAAAGTTGCCTGCAAATAGCACTTGGGCTTCATGCAACATCCTGTACGACAATTCATCCTTCTCGTTATCTCAAAGCTGACAATTCCCACCAGGGCCAGAGAGGGTGGGTGGAAAAATGCCTTGAGAAGAAACAGAAAAGGCCATCCCTTCTTGCGAGGCTGAAGAAACCACACTGGGGAGGCTGGAAAGGGCAGGAGGTAAGAGGGGACTTCCCCCCTTCAGGGAAAAAACCATGAAGGTGAAGAAAAGAAGAAGGAACAAAGCCGGCAGCACCGTGAGTGTCTTCCCCTCGCCCACTGGTGCTGGGGTCCTGGGCTGCTGTTCAGAGGGGTCAGGGAGCCCCCTGCGACCTGACCTTGCAAACTGCCCTCCTTTGCCTAGATCTTATCTAGGCACCGGTGCTCAGGTTACACAGCTCTCCGGGCAGGGCAGGGCTCTCCCCTGCACACCGAACGCAGCTCTTCGCTCTGCACCTCGCGGCACGGCCGCGCCGAGAGGCCCGGGCAGGGTCACTGGCTCCTGGACTTCGAAACTCTGCTGCACCCCGTGCTGCAGGGAGGAGATGCAGTGTCCCAGCGACCAGGGCTGAGTGCAGGGGCGGCTCTGGGGAGCCGAGCTGCTGGCAGATGTTTATTCCTGCAAGTGGGCTGCAAATGGCATTAGCTGGGGATGCTGTGCTGGAGCTGCTCTGGGAATGGCTCTTCTTGCCTTCCTGTCCTCCAAGGTTTCATCCCTGCCAGCACGAGCCATTGGGCTGCAGCTCCCAGCCCTCATTTCACCCAGTTCTCTCAGCCTGATTGAGCCGAAAAGTCCGGCTCGGCTCCCGCAAGCGTGGGGCGCTGCCGTCAGGGAGCCGCGCCTGTGTGCGAGCCCATTTGCACCCTGAGCATCACCCAGCAGCTCCCCTGGCCCCATCCTGCCAGCTCCCCCAGCCCTGGCCATCCTGGCCTTCCATCGACTCCCAGCCTGAGCCATCCCTCCCCGAAGCAGCCTTTGCTCAGGCACGTGCCCTCAGTCCCCGCTCCGGGCACCACGGCCCCGCTCGGGGGACAGCGCTGCCCTGCCCATGTGGGCTTAATCACGGAGCATCTGCTTCCCATTGCAGCCGCCCAGGGCAGGTTTCCCTGGCAGCCTCCTGCAAGGGTGCTAATTTTATGTACACAGGCTCATTCAGCGTGGAATCAGGAGAGCTGGGCAGCAGCAGGGGAAGGGGGGCCCTGCCCTGGGCAGGGGGAGTGGGGCAGAGGGGGGCCAAGGCGACGCAGAGGGAGAGAGGCTCCTCCTCCCGCTGGGGCTATGGGGAAGCTGGAAGCCAGTCTCAGAGACACTTGGCCCGGCACAGCAGCGTGGAGGGGTGCCAGGGACTATTTTCGGAAACCTCGCTCATGGTAACATCCCAAGCCCGGGGTAACACTAACCCGGAGTCGCTGGCACAGCCTGAGCCGGCCCAGAGCTGCAGGGTTTGCGAGACAGCTCCTCGTGTGAGGGGATGGCAGCCCCAGCGCCAGGCAGGAATCCTAACTATCACTTCCCGGCCACAGCTCCTAGAAATGGCAAATTCTGCTGGTGCCAGATGACGGATGACTCCTCCAGACGTCTTGGAGAAGCCTCTGGAAAACTGTCTCTTCAAGGGAGCTCAATTTTGGCTTTCTAAATTGAGGCTCCCCAAATTGCTTTTGGAAGCATTAGCCACTATTATTTTCTTTCTGTTTAATCACAGTCTTTTCCCTGGTCCTCAGTGATAAGAGATGTCCAAGATCTTCATGCTCCCCAGGAGAGGCCACGCACTGTCACCCCCCCAGCTCCCACACTGTGCCAGTCCCCACCACCGTGCCAGGGCTGCCATCCCCCCCGGGGCACAGGCAAGGACGGGTGACACGGAGTGAGACTGTCCAGCCTGCCCTTGGCCAGGGGCAGGGAGCGCTGCAAACCCGCGGGGAGCTCGGTGCCGGGGATGCCGAGGGCCATGGGCCCGGCTGAGCGCCTGCCCTGCCTGCAGGGTGAGTGACAAGGAGGTGGCTGTGACAGGGTGGGGACAAGCCCATCCCCATGGCCAGGGGCTGCTGACAGCAGCACGTCCCCCTCTGAGAGCGCTTCAGCTGCTCAAGGAAAGCCTCAGAGCTTTGATCTGTGCCGGGGCTCCTTGATGTAAAGCAGGCACTGGGTGGCTGCGGGATGAGCCCTTCAGCTGCCGACTGACTGTCCCTCCTGGGGAGAGCAGGGCTGCCCTGGTGGCACTGAGCAGTGCTGGCCTTGCCAGCAGGGCGTCAGGGGGCACCTGAAATGCTGGTGCACGAGCAGGCAGGGCTGCACGGGGATCAAAGCTCGTGGTGTGCTTTGCTTTAGGGGATGCTTTGCATCCACCTCTGCCCTCCCTTGCAGAGCCACCAAGGCCATGGCAAACCTCCGTGGTGTGGGCTGGGGTCAGACCCCGCTTGGCAGCGCATCCCAGACCCAGCACTGTCAGCCTGGCTGTGGGCTGACAGACCTTGCAGCATCCAACCCACCTAATGGGGGAAAACGGGGCACAGGAAGCGGCTCCGTGGCACACGATGTGCCAGGGACCATCTCTGCTCTTCCCTTGCTGGTGTCCCCGGGCCTGAGCTGGAGCATGCCGGGAAAAGCTTCCAGCATCTGCGCTCACAGCCTCCCCCACGCTCCCTCCCACCACCCTTTATTTATGGGACAGCTATTTCCTTTTGGAGAGAAGTAGCCAGCAGTATGGAATGGCAAAAGGGTTTGAATGAAAACAAGGTGTTTGCTTAAACTGCGGAAGATTTGAAGTTTCCGACGGGTGATGGTGTGTGACATCCCAGCCTCCCCTCTCTCCCCGGCAGCCAGCGGGGACTGTCCCACAGGCATGTGCCAGTTGCTGTTTTGGCTCCCAGGATGCTCTGAAGACCATTTGAAGGGAACCACTTGCCATCTACCACGGCGTCTGCATGCAAAAGCTCACCTTCAGGTCCTCATCTGAGTCACAGCTACCAATAACTATGAATTTTTCCAGCAAGTGTGGGCCCCACGTTGCTGCCCTCCAGCTCTGTGGAAGCAATGATGGAAGGTTATTGCTGTAAAGTGAGGTTTAGGGGGGAAAATTTAGATGATATTGATCACAGACAGTAGCTGCTGTAACCAGGGCAGTAAACTTTCCTACCCCAGTACTTCTTTTGACATAAAGTAACTTCTGTCTGAAGCTGAACCTTCCAGAAGTCTGAGCAAAGGTTATTTTTTTACGGGGTAGGGAAGCCCAGCTCCTCCCCTGGCAGCATGGCATGAAGGGGGCACCCAGCCCATGCCCTGGGGAATGTGGGTGTGTGTGGATGAGGCGCCTGCAGGCTCTGGTGGGTTGAGGCCCCAAGCTGTGGGGCCACAGCTGAGGATGCTCTGGCCATCGTGGTGCGGGGCCTTGGGGGACCAGGTCCCTGCAGAACCCCACAGGCTTTGAAGCCAACTGGACGGGCAGGACATGGGGAACGTTTCCAGTGCTGTGGTGCTGCCCCGGGCTGGGCTGGAAGCTCCCTGCACCTCCACGTTTGGTCTGTCCCCAGCTGGAATGGCAGCAGATGCCTTCACAGACAGAGGAAGGGCTCTGTGTGCTTCCTGCCACTCTCGGGCGCGAGTGGCCGGCGGGCAGGGCAGCTCCGGCCCCAGCTGCCCATCCCTGGGTCCCTGACATCCTTTCCTGACACACATCGGCTTCCTGCGTGCGGCTCTCGCACCACTTCCTACTCTGCTTTGGTTTCCACCGAGCGCTGCGGGTCACAGAGCGTGTGGGGGAGGAAATAAAAGAGAAATAAAATGAGCGGCTTTTCCTTCTGGCCCCCATGGAGGGAAGCAAGGTGCAGGCTGGGCAGGCAGTGCCCGTCCCCACAGCCGGTCCCACAGGAGCTCCCCTGGCATGGGCTCACACCCGGCTGGGTGGGGAGAGGCCGTGTCCCGTGGTCACCGATGGCTTGACACCAAAACTCGCTTGTTCCCTGATTAACAGCCTGATTTCTGCAAAGGGCAGGTGCTCTGCCCTCCCCACCCTCCCTGAGCTGCTGGGGCTGGGTGCTGCCACCCCTGTCATGGCTTTAGGGTGTCAGGAGGCTGCCCTGGCCACGGCAGTGGGATCACTCCCCCCTCTGCCTGCTGCAGGCCACTCTCCAAAACCACTTTCTGCCTCATCAGGAAAGCGGGAAAAGCGATCAATGGCTCTAGGCCTGGCTTTAGAAAGTGGATTAAGGCCGGTGAATAGGAACTGTCTCTCTAATGAAGTGCTATTACCAACAGGCTAATTGAGTAATGACATAATGCAGGCCCTTGAAGCTCTTTATAACAGGCCATGACTCCGTGCCACAACACGCCGCCACTTCCTCGCCCTGCCCCGCTCTGCCTGCAGCACATGGCGGCAAAGGAGGCTCAGTGTGCAGCAGTCAGTCCTCAGTCCTCCCGCAGCGGCCACAGACAAAGTGTCGCCAGCATAACCCTGCGTGGAAAATGCGGAGGTGGAGGGAAACCCAGGCTAATTAGCTCGGGAGCCGCCAATCTCCTCCATGTGAAACGTGAGCCTTTTTATTGGGAAAAGTAAAACAGGCCTCGCATTGCTTTCAGGGAGCCCAGTAAAACAGAAGGTGATCCATACATATGTATGTTATGCTAGATTTAAAATACTTTCTGATGATTTTCTAGGCAGATCTCCAGTGAGTTACAGCACAGCATTGCTATTGTGGAGCAGTCGGCACAGGCTGGTGGTTTCCTCTGGCACCTCTTACCGTGGAGAGGGCACCGGTCACTGCTGCGCGTGTGCTGGGGGCCCTTGTGCCAGTGTCCACCCTCAGGTAAGGAAATTAAACGTACCGGCATTGTGGCAGGTGGCTGAGGCTTTGCTGGGGCCTGGAGCAGCCCTGTGGTGTGGTGGGCATCACCCCGTGCCCTGGTCCCACTGCTCTGGGGCCTGGCAGGAGGCACTCGCTGGGAGAGGTGATGCCCAGAAAGGCGAGCGCAGACAGTGCACGGCCACAGTGATGCTGCCACCCAGACCACCTGCACCCACAGGGAGACATCACCTTTATTTTAGTCCCCTGGCCTCAGAGCCCTTCCCCAGGGCTGCCTGGCTCTCCCCTCCTGCATTTTCTGTGCTTTATCTGCATGGGAAGGCTCACACCTCCCCAGCCCCACGCTATCGGTTCATCATCCGATTAAAGATTAATTTGAGATTATTGCTTATGTCAATAGCCCAGAGGCAGAAAAACAATAGCTACACCTGCAGCTTGTTTGTGAGCCCCGCTCCTTATGGTGAGCTGTTAATGGACAGAGGCTCTCACCGGGACTGCCTGCTGACAGGCTGAGCCAGCACCGGCACCTGCTGCCCTTGTGCAGATGGGGAAAACCTCACACACCTTCCGAGGCCTCCTGCACCCATCCCAGCTCTCTCAAGCAGGAAACCTGTGTTGTCTCTGCTGATCCCCCTGCGAGCCACCCCAGCTTCTGCTGCAAAGCTCCGTTCATCCCCTTCCCCAAGTCAGGAACAGCCACCCAGGGATTGGCTTCAGTCTGGGCCTTTCCCTGGATCCTGCCCGGTTTCTGTTTGTTTGTTCAGCTTTTTCTAGCTAAGGTAAGAGCCAAAAGAAGAATTAGGCTGCTGCACTTTGTGAGGGCTGAGCTTTGGCTGCCTTCTCTGGGGGCTGCATGCTCAGATGCTGGAAGTGCTCCTGCAGAGGCTGTGGGGAATGCAAGAGATCACAGAATCATGAGGAGAACATTTCTATCAGATAGGTTTGCAATGACAGGAGAAGAAAGTGGAAATTTTTTTGCTTTCTACTCCCCTGGAGGTGGGAGGAGGCGTTCTGGGGGGCCCCAGAGCTCCTCTTCATCCTCACAGCACAAGGACCAGGTGTGCTTTGCACCTGTCCTTGGGAGAGATGGGGACAGAAAGGTATGAAAAAGGAAATGTTGGGAACTGCAGCCCCCAAATGACTGAGGAGATGAAGCTTAGCCTTTGCGAAGATGGCTGTAATCCTCCTGCTTCCCTTCTCATTGCCTCTCGGATGCTCCAGATGCTTGCAGGGACAGGACAGGATGAGTTCAAACGGTGGCATAGAAGCCTTAAAGCCCTTTTTAACCCGGTATCTCCACATGGGTGTGTCCCAGGGGGCTCTCAAGGCAGGGTGGGTTTCCCAACACCCTTAATTCTACATCGGGTCAGGGAGGGGGGAAAACACCAGTCCTCTCTGGGAAGAAAAGGCACTTTGTGGTTTCCCTGGAGCCTTTGAAAGGGCTCCAGGAGCTGAGGGAACGTACGTGCTCGTTTAAAGGNGAGCCGGCACCGCCCGCACCCCGGGCCGGCCGCGCCGCGGGGCCCCGCTACCTGCCGGGCTCCTGATTGAATCCCGGCTTTTACGAGCTCTGACACCGTAATCTGTTACAGATGGTCACACAAGGTGGTCACCAAATGGTTCCCCCGCTGATCGCCGGCTGCCCCCCGCCCCCGCTCCCCTCCCGAAGCGCAGCCTGCGCTACCTGGCTGAGCCCGCGGGGCTGCGGGCGGCGGCTTCACGGGAGTTTGGGTCCTGGGGCGTTCAAAATGAGAGGGAGGGCAATTGCTGAGCTTTTGCCACGGACCCCAGGCCTTCCTGAGCAGCGCTAGTTGCCCAGGTGAGCACAGGGGACCAAGGGCAGGGCACCAGGGCGCTGCTGCCAGGGATGCTGCTCTGCGGCTTTCCTTCAGAAAATGAAATGAAAAAGCTATCGCGACCCGTCCTCAGGCCCAGCTCCTGGGTGCATTTCTCCATCACAGACCCCCAAAGGGCGGAGAAAGCCCAGGAGGGATGGCTCTTGTCTGCAGCTGGCTTGAGCTGGACCCGAGGGTGTCCTGGTCATGGTCCTCAGCCCTCTGCTCACCCCAACATCCCTCAGGTAGAAGAAAGAAATACTTTTGCAGTAGTAAATTGAGCAGCTGGTCAGAAAATGAGAGATCTGGACCACATTCATCACCATGGGACGGCCCAGACCTGGGCGGCACCTGGGGAGGTCTGAGGCACTGCCCCAAGGGGCGCAGCAGCCGTGTCCCCAGGGCACAGGGTGCTGGGCAGGGCAAGAGGCAGATGCAGCAGCAACCCAAGTGCCAGTGGGCTGTGCTTTTGTGATTCAGAACAGGCAGCATTTATTTTTCCCAGTGTTTTAAGGCTGCATTTGTGTTTGAATGCCAGCGGGATTTGTCAGCCGAGCCTAGGCTGCTCTCCACCCGGTTTATACCTTCCCTCTAAAAGCCTGGCGTCCCAGCCAGGCGCTGGACAAAGCCAGGAGCACAACTGAGAGCAGCAAAGCTTGCTGAGGAGGAGGTTTCTCACAGCTCTCACCGCCGGCCTGACCAATATTAGTTGAAGCCCATTGAGAGGGAGCTGGCAGGGGTCCCCGGTAGGTGCCAGTGCGGGGGTGCAGCAAGAGCCTGAATGACACGGGAAAGGGTCAGGGTCCCCATGTGGTGACAGCCCTGGCACACGTGGGCGGGGACAAGGCACAGCCGGTGCAGGGCCCTGATGCGGCTGTCAGAGCTGCAAAGCCAACCCCGGCTGGGCTGCCGGGGCTGCTGCTCCCAGCGCACCCACTCCTCTACCCTCCTTTCCAGCTCCTGCAGGTCCTTCTCAAATTGGTCTCTTTTTTCCCTTTTTTTCTTTTTTTTAACTATTTAGCTGCTTTTGCGGCTCCAGGATTTTATGGATGGAAAGCTGAAAGTAATTAGTGCCCCTCCCCCGCTTCCTGTTGGGAAAAGGAAGAAAAGCACACACAAGAGCAAACCCAAAACTTCCTGCCCTGCTTAATAATCGAGTAATGAGTCCAACTCGGCTGGGAAAGTCAGTTTAAACCGGGTGAGCTCTTAATTAAAGAAGGGCCGAGCAGCAGCTCTGCTGACTTTTACAGCCACACACATCTTCCTGCCCTGAACAGCCCCCGGGAGAGGCGCAGGGAGCCGGACGCCCGCGGGCTGGAGGGGGCTGAGAGTTTGAGGACGCGCACCCTTTTGTCCCCTGGTCGGAAGCAATGCCCGGGAGATGGCACTGAGGAAATGCGGAGAGAGAAGGACAAAATTCCCGTCCGTGGGAGAGGCAGGCAGAAAGCCTGGCTGCAGTCTCTGAAGCACCCCAAACTGGAGATGCTGGGAAGGTGCAAGGCAGGTGGTTTGGGGCACTGGGAGTTTCGATATGGAAATCCTCGAGGCAGACGCTGGGGTATCCCGCAGCACTTGCCCCCTGGTGCCCCCCGGTAAGGGACAGCCCCTCCCGGGCGTGCTGACGAGCTCTGCGGTGACAACAGGATGTATCAGCTCTGCTGCCGCGCCACCCACATCGGGTCACCCGCCCCGGTGCTGGAGGCGTCCCTGGGGAGGCTCGGGATCCTGCCGAGAGCCAGAGGCAGCTCCGCCACCCCAGCGGGACAGTGCCCCGTGCTGCGGCGCGGACCTGCTCCCCAGGCAGTGCTCAGGGACACGGGCAAGCCACAGGTGCTCCAGCAGCTCCGGGGGGACGCCAGCACCCACCCGGGCGGGCTGGGAGGGACAAAGCAAGCTCTTGTGCTTCCGCACACGGAGCCCGGGGGATGCAGTGCACCCCCAGCCCGCACCACGGCACAGCTGCCCCAGCCCTGTGGCAGGAACTGACTCAGCCTGACTTTTCCACTTCCGAGAGGCAACTGCTCCACACACTCCCTCCTGCAAATATCCCTTTCTAGTCACCTGCAGCCACAGGCCAAGAGCACCAGGTGGGATGGGAGCTGAGCCCAGCACCCTGGTCAGCACACCACTCCCCCCTAACAGCTGCATGTTCACTCCAAGCACCCACAAAACCCTATTATAAATTAACCATTTTATTGAATATCAATAAACTGTATATAATTATATAAAAAGTTTCATCAGTACAAAATTGTGGCACAAAAATATAAATACCAGTGTACCTTTGAAATGTAAACATCCTCTTTGTAATGATTCCATGAAAACAATGTCCAAAGAAAGATGCATTCAGGAGGCACCTGTCAATACCCATAAATAGGGCTTTTGGCACACACCTGTCGATGGACAGCCTTGGGACAGGCCACCATTGTATCAGCTGACAAGTGCCTGCTATTAGTCACAGTTCTCTTGAAAAGCAGTTGTTAAGAGTCATATTAACAGGTGCTTGAGTGCATAGCTGCTCTGTAAACAGGGCTGGGGCTTGAAATGGCTACCCCTGCCTTTCATGGACACTGTTAATCTCGCAGGCATTGCAAATTGTCATTGTGCTGGGGAGAAGCAGCTGCTTCACAACTACTGGGATACTGTATTATTGCATAGTTACACCTTCTACAGGCGGGGTATATACACTCGGGGTATGGGGGGAGTGTCTTGTCCTTCATTAAAAAAATACTGGTTCTTAGAAGTTACCAAGTGGTTACCGTGTTACAAAAAACAAACAAACAAACAAAAAAAAAAACCCCAAAAAACCAAACCCAACACAAAACCCCCGACCCCCGCAAGCTACATGGTCGCAGTGTTCAATACCGGCGCGGGGCCGAGGGTGCAGGTCCAGCCCTGCAAGGTGCCGAGTGCCTCTGGCAAGGGGGGAGGGGGGGCACCTGCTGAGGGCCTGGGGCAGGACCGTGACCCCCGAGTTCCACACACTCGGCACCGAGCCCAGGTCTGCACCCCCAGATGCCAGGAGGGGAGAAGTGGTCACAGCACCAAGCCCGCCCGAGTTCAAGCAGGGTTTGGACAACGGTCTCAGGCACACGGTGGGGTTCTCGGGATGTCCTGCCCGGGGGGGCCAGGAATCGGACTTGATGATCCTGATGGGTCCCTTCCAACTCAGCATATTCTACGATCAGGCTCTTGCATTGCACTGGAGGCACCACGTGAGGAGTGTGAGGGTCTCAAGGGCCAGAGCAGCAGCATCCAGCCCGGTGCACACTGCAGTGGCGACGGAGGAAACTAACTCCTACAGAAACTAGTTATAATATAGGTATTTGTGATGAGAGAGGCCGGGGGAGCAGAGTCCTCAGCGGGAGCCAGAGCAGCCCGTCTCCTCATGCTTGTGGAGCAGCGACATGCGGGAGAAAGTCCGGGAGCAGGTTTTGCACTGGTACTTCTTTACATCTGAATGGGTCTGCAGGTGGGCGCGGAGATTAGAGCGGTCAGCGAAGGCCCGGTTGCAGTGTGTACAGGAAAAGGGCTTTTCACCTGCGGGACAAAGAAAAACGCTCCCAATTAACCAGTGCATCAACACATGGGGAATATCAAAGAAGGAGCCATTCATTAGCCAAAGTTTGTGCAGAGCACAGTGAAAAGAAGTGCTGGCTGTCATTGTTCGGGGGAAAGCCGGGTATGTACAGCATTGCTCGGGGGAGAACTGCCAGCTTGAGAATTGTCGGCTCCCAGAAAAACCTTTCCTACGAACCACGGAAAATTAATGCTGGAATCATCTGCACGTAGCACGGCAGTTGCACGTACAAACGAAGACACGATACTCGTCTCCTGCGCGGAGCCAAGCGAGGAGCTCGCAGCAAGGCAGGAAAGCCGAGCGCTGTGTGTTAATTATATCATAGCAGGCAGCGGCTGCGAGGCGCCAGCCCAGAGTGAGTGGAGCTATTTCCTCTGCCGAGCCCCGCGCTCCCCCCCCTCTTCTCCCACCCGGCTCGCATTGAAAAGCCTGGCCGGGGCGAATTCCTCCCAGAAAGACTCTTTTGGAGGAAACAAATGTGTATGCTCAATTTGGAAAGCACAATTAGGTCTACCCGGCTCCCTTCAGCCATCATCTTTAGTACGTTAAGAGGGTGTGAAATCAGTGCCAAGTCACAATTACACCGTCCCACAGCCCCACAAAGGATGCTCGGGAGATGCTTTGTCGGGGCGGCCGCGGCAGCGGGGTGGGCTGCAGCTGCGCACCCGGCCCCGAGCCAACAGGTGCCTGCAGCACCTGCCCGCGGGCCCCGCCGAGGCACATCCCGGCCGCGGGCGTGCCCGGGGCCGCGCTCATCCCCGCCTCGGGGGCTGACGGTGGGTGGGCAGCTGCGGCTGAGGTTCTGCCCTGGCTGGGAGCCCTCGGCGTGGGCAGGGATGGATGCTTTGGGCACGCCAGTGCGCAGGAGGGGGGCTCCAGCAGTCTCGCAGCCCCACTCTATGATATTTTGGTGAAGCCTGTGCCGCCGCTGGCGGGCCGGCTCCCGGGCGGGCACTGCACTCGGCAGCCGCACGGATTTACGGGCTGGGCCTTGACCCCGCGCTCCGTTCCAGCCAAGAGGATATTTAAAGGACATTTCAGAGAGATGTGCCAAGGGGGTCTGGGAAGCCCTTATCTTCCCAGATAACACCCGGCACGCCGATTCGCTGGGGCAGTGGAGCAGGGAAGCGGGAGGCGATAAGGCAGGGAGGGAGAGGGACAAGAGGGGACGTTACCAGTGTGCGTCCGGATGTGGCCCTGCAGCAGCCAGGGCCGGGAGAAGGCCTTCCCGCACATCTTGCAGACGCAGGGCAGCGTGTGGCTCCGGATGTGCATCTTGAGAGCCCCCAGGCTCACGTACTCCTTCTCACAGTACTTGCAGCTGAAGGATTTCCTGGCCTGGGCGTCGCAGTGCAATTGCTTGTGCTTGGAGAGCCCGGCGAAGGTGGAGTACGCCTTGGCACACTGGGCACAGCGGAAGCGCTCGGCGGCGGCGGGGGCCGAGGCCGGGCTGGGGGGCCCCGAGCTCTTGCCTTCATCCTCCTCGCTGGAGAGCGCCGTTAGGTCCAGGGCAGGGGCGGCGCCGCCCGCAGCCTCGCTGCCCGGGCCGCCCGGGAACAGGCTGGACAGCAGCCCCGCGTCCCACACCAGCGGCGGGTAGTAGGCGCCGGGGCCGAGCACCTCGGGCGGGGGGATGACGGGCAGCGGGCACGTCTCGTACAGCAGCGGGGCGGCCAGCACTGCGGGAGGCGGCGGCGGTCAGCGGGGCCCTCGGAACGGGGGCGGCGGGGCCCGACCCACCCCCGCGGGCGCAGTGGGACCCCATCCCAGGCCATCCCTTGGGAGCCCCGCGCCGCACCCTGGAGTCAGAGGAGCAAAGGGACCCCAGCCCACCCCACGGGAACCCAGAGCCGCAGCCCGCCCCCGGGGCAAAGGGGACCGACCTCACACCACAGGGATCCCGCGCCCCTGCCCGCCTCGCCGCGAGGGATGGGGTGAAGAGAACCCCACGCTCCCGCCCACTCCCAGCACGGGGAGCTCCCCACACACCCATGAGAGCCCCATGAGG
>VXBT01005394.1:118533-130673 GCA_013400235.1 Oriolus oriolus | reverse complement strand
TGGGCTGGGCTGGGCTGGGCTGGGCTGGGCTGGGAGCCGCTTCCGGGGGCCATGTGGAGCTGCCTCCATGGATCCCCGCCTTGGCTCTCCGTGGCGCTTGCCTAACAAGCTTCCTGAGGGAAGCTGCATCTCCCAGAAGATGTGTGACACTACTGAGGTACATTTTGGCACTTGAATTAGGCCTTCTGGCTCCTTCTGCATCCTGCTAGCTCCGGAGCAGGATAATTCCTCAAGTTCCAAACTAGATCATTCCTTTTGTTTGTTCCTTGTGTTAAAGCATGTCGGGTGAATGCGGAAATGCCTGAAGTGCCTTTTCTTCAAGTGTTTTATGATCTGTTGTGGTTACCAAAAGTACCAGGGAGGATTAGAAAAATCAGGCTCCAGGTAACTGAAATATTCTTGCAGGAAATCTTGCCTCACACTGTGATGCTTCTTAAGCTGATGTACTTCTGGTGCATATAAAACAAACCTTCAAGCTGTCTTGCTGTCTGACGTCTCTGATTACAGACCTGTAAACTTGTTTGCTGCATCTCTGGCTTTCAACAGAAGCTTAAAGGTTCCATACACGGTTAAGAGGTTGAGATTTGATGGTTTGAACTGACAGCACCTTGAAGTTATTTTCTGGAAGATGACTCTGGGTTACAAGCGTTTAGTACATGTTGCTAATTATGCCATAGGATGTTTTTAAGGGAAGAGATTCACCTTTCCAGTATTTGTTTAAAAACAGGAGCTGATCTGAGCATGGTGACAATTAATACACTGCCAGAGAGACTGGGAGGAAAGCAGGAGGTGACTCGTGATGTACCTGGTTTGGCTGTGAAATCAGAGTGAATTAGGCCTTTTAGCATGATCATTGCCATGGTATCTCAGCAGCGACTGAGTTGGGCTGCAAATGTCCCTGTTTGTTATTTGTGAAGGATGTTCCATGATTCCTTCTGAAAATCATGGAATGTGGTTGTGTTTGCTGGCAGCAGCAGCTCTGGCTCCCGGCTGCTGTGGCAGAGCAGAGGGGCTGTGAAAGCCATCCTGACACCCAGCAGCTTCTTGTGTCAGGCATGGACTTGCAATGAACATGGAAAGGCTTTGTGCAGAAAGAAGGTGGACAGGTGGGAATGTTCCAGATAAAAATGAAACAACCTGCTCTGATTTTTTTCTTTTTTCCTTGGCATCAAGAAGAAATTTCTCTTCCAGCATTCAGAGTCTGGGAGGCACTGAAGTAATTTTGCAGGGAACTTTACATGAGGTTAGAGATTGTTTTAATTATTGATATTTCTTATTGATGAGATCTTTTCTGAGTGCTGCAAATCCTGAATGTGAGTGGTGGTGATTCTGGAGCTTCTGCTCGGGCTGGGCTTTATCATACGCGGTTCCTGCTTTGAGATGAGGATGTGAAACACCTTCTGACTTGGGTAATACCTTCCATTTGTTTTTCCTGTCTTATCTAGGTTTTGAGTTAATTCTGCACTGTGCAGGTCTCTGCACTGAAGACAGTGTCAGAGTTACAATAGCTGTAAGTGGTGCAGGAGCAGCCCTGGCAACTTGTGTGTGGCAGCTGCTTCTGCTGCTGTGGGTGTGGGGCTGTCATGCTTCCTGCTTTAGAAATCATTCTCATGATAGTCATACTGTTCTGAGATTTTTCATCATCAACCTGCTTTAAAAAAAGAAAAAGAGAAATCAACCCACAACTGCTCATCAGCTCCGTAGAGAAAAATGCTGCTTTCTCCCAAAGCAAGTAAAATCTGCTCAGCAGCTTTGTGTCAAGGTGCTCCAATTTAAGTGCCTTGCCTGGGGTTTTCACAGGCACCTTTCTAAGGCGTGGCCAGTTCTGGTGAGCTGCCTTTGCTGCGGCAGCAGTCTCTGAGTGACTCCATCACTGCACGTGTGTAAACCCCACACACATAAATGAGCTGTTAATGAAAAGAGATGCTGCCATCCAGCAAGTCTGAGAAGGAACAGCCTGTTTACATCTCAGTGCACTTCTGCTGACTAGTACATCCCTGGTGAACCTTCCCACAGGGCAGCCTGGGATGGGGAGGAGGCCTCCTCCTCCTCCTCTCTTGTGTGCCACCGGGAGCCTGGGTGTGCCCGGGGAGCAGGGGCTGTGTGGATTTGCTGGCCACAGCTTCCATGGGCTGACCCAGTGGCAGAAGCAGAAGGGGACAAGGACAGCACCTGTCCCATCTCCTGCTCCAAGTCTGTTTGCTCAGCTCAGGGCCAGGGTTAGCCATAAGCCTTTGTGTCTTGAGGGGTCAGCCTAGCACTGCTGTGAAACCCCTCCCTAGGAGCTCAGTTACCCTCGGGAAGCGCTGGTGAAGGCTCGTTTGTCCGTCCTGGGATGTGCACTGAGGGGAGAGTGCCATTTCCAGCTCTTTTTGCTTTATACTTCGTTCCTGGCCCTAAAAATGCAAACGTCTGTAGCATTGTTTCCCGCGGTATTCATTGGGATGTGCTCTCAGAGCCGTTCCCAGCCTGCTTTATATGCTGGCTTTGGGCCACCGCAGCAGAAAGCAGTGGGCTGTGTGCATATGTTCTGCTTCTCCTTTTTTGGGGAGAGGGGGGGAGAGGGGCTTCGTTCCCCACGCTCTGCCTCTCACTCCTGGAGAAGTAAAACCCCTCTCGGAGCAGCTACTGTTGCATCTTCTGCTGTGACTAAATTCTCCCATTGCTCAGAGCCGGGTGGCAGAAGGTGCTCCGAGGGGTGATGCTGATGGCAGGAAGGGGAAGAAGGAGCGTGTCTGTGTCCCTGCTCTGCTGCGGAGGGCTGCGCAGGGGCCGTGGGTGGCACTCCGGGGCCGCTCACTGCCCGAGCCCCGTTTGTGCTGCAGGACAGGGCTCGGTGACGCTGGCTTGGGACACTGAGATCAGCCCGGCCAGCTGGGAGGAGATTTATGTGCAGCTCCTGCAGCAAACCCGAGGGGTGAGCAAGGCCACAGTTAAAGGGAGGAAGTGTAGGAAATTCAGTTGAAGGAATAAGATGAAGCCTGGTGGCAGAGCAGTATCCTGACACAGGAGTGGTGTTTCCTGCAGTACAGATGGTTACAGACAGCGCTTCAGTAGGTGATCTGGCATTTTGGGTCTCGTGTTGAGCAGGGTCTAAGGAAACTTTGTACTTCGTTTAGGGGATGTTTCCTTCAGTGTCTGCCCAGGCTCCTCATGCCCTAAGAAGTGGTGCTGGAGGCTGTGCTGCCTCGCAGGACCAAAGAGACAGGCTGCAGGTGCTGCTCCAGGACAGAAGTGGGGAGATGTCAGCTGAGCAGAGGATGCTGATAGACTCTGTCACCCACTCCTAGGTCTCCAGGGGAGAATTTCAGCCTGAGAACACAAAACCTCTTCATGTAAACCAGTAACAGAAATAAGATTTAGAATGGGTGACTGCTGGAGGGCAGGAGGGTATGTTTGGTCTGTGTGTGGTCCTCCAGGGAGAGCTTTGCATCTTCAGAGATCAAACTTGAAAGGCCACTCTCAGAAATCCCTTTTTTCCCCCTTCTTATTCCCGCATCTCAATATTCAGGTAGAGAAGCACTGAGTCATCTGAAATGTGTTCTCTCCTCCGTGGAACATGGCTGGGCTCTGGGGAGGGTCTGCCATGTGGAGTCTGCCAAACCTCCCTTCACTTGGACTCTTCTAGGACTTCTGCCTCCTTCAGGAATCAAAGTCTGATTCACTTTCCGTTGTGACTTGTAAAGTCTTGGACTACTTAGAGGCATATCAAAAATTTAAATAATCCCTTCTGACAGCATCGAAGCCTGTGGTGTTTGAATCTTTGATATGAAGATTTCTCCTGCTTGGAGAATAGCTCATTTTTAATGCTGTGAAGTAGAGCATGATAACTGTGCTGCAGTCTATACTACAGTGAGCATTATGTGCTGCTTAATAAAGCAGAGCTCCTGTCCGAGAGCTTTCCTTCATAATGAAAGAAGGTTCAGTATTCAGATATTGGTAACTCACTCCAAAGACTTTTGGCACAAGTTTGTCTTTAGTGTAGATTTTCTGCCTGCAGCTGGAGTTCAATTCTCTCTCCCCGGTTCAGTGCTCACAGCTTAAAATACAACCTGTTAAATGTTGCAATGGTCCAGATACCTCTGGGACCTCTTGTCTGTCTGGTCTTGCTCTGCAGGGGGTTTGCAGTACAACGAGGAGCTGAGGAAGAATTTTTGAGATGTGCTAAAACACTGAGAGGTCTATAAACATGATTTGGGGGAAAGGAGGACGGGACACCCTAGGAAGCAACACAGCTGCAGAAGTGCAAACCCTACAGGATTTTGCCACCAAGAGCTCTGTGTGCCAGGAAGGATCAAACAGAAATGTTCCTGCTGCAGTACAAGCCCAGGTGTGATTCCTGTATTTGCCTCCTGGCTGCTCCTGAGTCTGTGTCTCAGGGCAGGTTGTAGGCATCTCCTGGTGGGTTTCAGTGCACGATGCAAAAATCCTTTTTTCCTTTCATTGTACTTCCTGCTTTTCAACAGGCTCAAAGCCTGTTGGCAAAATGACTTTTGCTGAGCACAAGTAGGATGCTCACATGTCTTTGGAGTGAATGTGGATTTGACACTGATTTGATTCTGCTTGTTCTGCCTGCAGCTTATCACTCAGGCTCTCCAGTGAAGGACGTTATTTCCTCGGTGGAATATTTTCCATGTGACTAAATGATGGCCAGGGGCGGTGATTTTTGTGTCAGTGCTTGGCACTGTGGGTTTCTGCTCAGAAATTGGATGGACATGTGAGAAGTAGTCCTAAAAACAAGCGCTGCATTGTTCAGAGTGACAGGGTAAAATGAAGTGATGGGGTATTTTTATTTCCATGGCACTTAGAATTTGTCTTTTTTTCTCCAACAAAGGTTGAAGTCACAAGGAGATTCGTTCCTTGTCAGCAGACACCTTCCCTGTCAAACTGAAAGTCATGTCCCAGTTTCTCCACTTGCACTCCCTGGAACGTGGTGCTTGTGAAAAGCACCAGCTCAGCTGCAGGATGTTCAGATCTCACCCTCGTCCCGAGGGAGCGGGAGCTGTCCCTGGAGCACCGACAGCAGCTCTGCCCCAGAAGGACCTTTGTGAGGGGGAGCCTGATTTCCAGTTGTGTTTGGTCGAGAGCTCCCCTGCTGCCAGCAAGCGAAGGGGTTTCTGAGTGGGGCTGTGATCAGGGAAAACGCTCAGTTACAAACCTGCCTGGGACTCCGAGCTGCCTTAGGGACCCGTCATCCAGACACTGTCTTGTAATCGCAGCTTCACCCCAAAAACAAAGGCTGGCTCCCTGATCTGTCTGGTTTGTGCTGGGGAGGACTGATTGCAGCGTGGTTAAACCTGATCTGTGCAACAGGGAGAGGAAGTGAGGGGACAGAATTAATGCTAGATAAAACTACAGGTGTGGAAGGCTCATTAAAAACTGTCAAGCCGTGGAGTAAAGAAATGTGGGAAAGCAATTACACCAGTGCCAAGAAGCAGAATGAGTAGGAAGATAAGGGGGGAAAGTTATTGGCCTGACAGTCCTTCAGAGAAGAGGGGGAAAAATTGGCTTAAAAATTGAGCCTGATAATGAAGTGGTCTCTGATTACTACACACAAAAGTGACTTTTCCTTGAAATACTAGTTTTATAGTCTGATGCAGAAAAGCTAGGTAGCAGCAAAGAAAGTTGATAGATTTCAGAGGGAATATTAATTAGGAACAATTCTAAATTCTAGCTAAAGATCAATTTAAATTGATGAATTTTTAATGGAAATTAATCTTCCACGTACTTTCCTGAAATAAAATAGCTTGACAAGGTACTAAGTCTGTATGTGTTCGAAGTAGACTTTGAACATTAGGAAAGAATAAACCAAAACTTAAAGGAATTCACTCCGGAGTGTGAGGCATGCAGCCCTTCCCAGCCGTGCTGCTCCGGGGCTGGGAGACAGGAGGGCCTGGTGCAGGTCCCTGTGTCTTTCCACGATGTTTTGAGCAAGACAGAGATTTTTTGTAGTGTGTTAAGAGAGAGCACGGGCTGTGTGCAGCTCGGAGCCGGGGGTGCTGCTCCTGGGCGTGCTGCAGGCTCGCCCTGCCGGGCTCAGGCGCTCCCGCTGTGCTGAGCCGGGTGGGTGTTGGTGGATCTGGCTGCAGCGTGCGGGGATTTTGCAGAAAGTGACACTTACAGGTCTAATGGGTCCCGTGTACCGTGGCAGCCCGGAGGTGGGCCATTCCTTCCAGTTGTGCTGGGAAAAACAGGCAGGTGTGGCATGAAGGGGACGCTGCAGCCAAAGGCTGTGCTGGATTTGGCTACAAAAGGCTGAAGTAAAGCGCTCTTTGATCTGAGCACGTCTGTTCCTTTGAGATAACCTCCTGAAACACAGGGACCTTTGCACCACTCACAGCACCCAGCCCTCATGCTGGCTGTGAAAGGGCTGTGAAAGAGCTGTGAGCTGGAGGAGTTTCCTCCGCAGCGATGTTTAAAGGCAGCTGTCAGGTGTCCAGCTGAGAGCGGGATGACCTCTGGCTCTGTGGGTGGTTCTTTGCTGCTTTGAGTGCTGCCTACTTATATTTGGGGTTTATGCCCTCTGCTTTCCAGGCTTTTAGCCAGGCTTCCACCACCAAGGCTAACCCTTGATGCCCAGCATCAGAGCCTGCTCCAGGACCTGCAGCTTGTTATTCCTGCTCCGCTCTGCTTCAGTCTCTTCCCTGAAGTTTGCCGTAGCAGGGGAAATGCCCTTCGTGGCAGGGGAAGGTGGAGATGGAGCACCCAGGCTGCTGTGCTGAGGTGGGGTGGGATCCAGCCCCAGGGTGCTCCCAGAAATGCTTTGCAGTGTCCTGTCAGGCTGTGGAGCTGAGCAGAGCTGACTTAGCCTGGGGAGGATCCTGCAAGGTAAGGGTTAAACTCTGGCCAGCTGGACTTTAAGTAACAGGCAGCATTCAAAGCAGAGCGGACAAGTGGGATGTGAGAAGCCAGAATATGCAGGCACTGGGAATTGTGGGTGGCACTGAAAAGCCAAATACACGAACAGAAATATATATATTTAATATCTATTTCCACTACAGTCACAAGCGCAAATTGCGAGGGGGGAAGTGCATCTCAAGTGCAACATTTGTGTTACCTCATGCCTCCAGCTCAGTATACAAGCATGGGAATAATGTCTATTTAACACAAAGCTGA
Source organism: Oriolus oriolus (assembly GCA_013400235.1). Taxonomy (NCBI): domain Eukaryota; kingdom Metazoa; phylum Chordata; class Aves; order Passeriformes; family Corvidae; genus Oriolus; species Oriolus oriolus. Next base: position 123,557 of record VXBT01005394.1, on the reverse strand, counting down.
AAGTTTGATGTACAGATGGTAGGAAGTTGGGCAACAGCATGTGTAGCTCAGATGTGTCCTACATGAATGCCATCACCCAGCATTGTTTCTCACTAAATGTCACCCTTCAGATCCAACCCTGACCCACTTGCAAAGATGCTGAGCTGCCTCCTCAGCGCAGGAGTGCTCAGGAAGTCGTGTGTGTGTGGCCTCAGCTGGGCTAGGTGAGAACCTAGTGACGGTAAAATCAGATGAGAACACAAAGCAGTGGGAGAAATATGGGCCGATAAAATCAGCCAGTGGGCCTGAATCCTGTCAGACAAATGTGGGGTTTCTCCCTTCCCTGTAAGGTCAGACACAGGAAGCAATGGACACAGACACCTGTGAGTCACTTGAGAGTGAGGCACAACAGACTGCTGGGTCGGATTAGCGGGTACAAAATGTGCCTGCGAGATCCTAAAGGAGGAAATGTGACTGGTGTGCTGAAAAACTCATTGCATGCAGATTTCAGAGCCATGCACGGACAGGTAATGAGCAGAGCCTCCTACCACACTGTGTGAAATAAATACTATTAATGCTGTTTGCAGGTGGGGAACAGAGGCCTGGGGAGGTGACATGATTCACGGAAAGCGAGTGCAAGAGAACTGGAGGTAATGCTTTCCAGATTAATTTCATTAGTGTGATGTACTGTGAGTGCTTTGGTACATCCCTGCTCCAGCCAAATAACCAGAGGGTGCTGTGAGGGGAGGAGGCTTTACAGACAACCTCACTCTACATTCAGGAAATTTTTTTCAGAATCTTCCTCTGTGCCTATTTATGGTGATTATTTTTGTCCTAATAAATCTGACCAGGCCCATCTTTCAATCTGCTGTGATTGAGGTCAAATGTTAGGAGCATGCTTTAAGGGAAATATCTTTGCCCTCATTGACTGTGTTGAGCTCTGTCTGTTCTAAAGCTTAGGACACTGTCTGCTTTATGAATGCAATTGAAATCGGTGCTTTGTGCCTCTGCTGTCTGTTTGCTCTCTAGAATTAAATGCTCTTGTGGTCTGAGTGGAAGCCAAGAGTGGTACTGTGCAACGCCTTAGCTGCAGCTGCCTGGCTTGGAGACCTCTCAAACTGATCTTCACAAATGTTCTGCTGAGTGGGGAGGACAATAATGCTTTGCTAAGATGCCCTGCTCACACAGGCAGTGGAGCTGGGAAGGGACACAGGATCTGCTGTGTTTAGTCCCCTTGGGCCTCTCTGTAAGGGGCAAACCCAGCATGAGAGCAGAGTCCAAAGCCCCCTCTTCAGTTCCACGCTGTGTTTGGTCAGCACAGACATTCACCTCGGCTGCACCACAGGAAGTCTGTGAGCAGGTGAGGGATTGTTTAGGACTGCTTGTTTGCTCTCACACGGCCTTTTCTGCCCACACAAAGTGCTGGCAGAGGAGTGAGTCCTCCTAGGGGTCCCACCTGAAGTCTCTCCGTTAGTTCAGAGAGGTTGGGACTGCAGCTGTGCAGTCCGTGGTCCTTCAGGCTGCAGCTGAACTCCCTGGCCATGCATAGAACATGTTCTCATTCTGTATCTGTCACTGCTCCTTAATGAGAAAGCTGAATGTCTCTTCTCTTGCAGTGTCCGATAATGGTTCCATTTTCATTTGTGTGCTGCTGGCCGATTTTCTGGTTAGACTATGATAAATAAAAATTAAACATTCAGCACAGATCTCTAGCTAGTGATGTTAACACGTTTTGGAAGTTTAAATTACACGTCATAGCACTGGTGCACTTACAAATTCTTGTGGTCAGTGCCTTCCAGCGCAGGGGAAGAGCCACAGGGCAGGAGGTCCAAACTCAGCCAGACTTCAGTGCTTCTCAAAGTCTCATCTTATCTCTGACGCTGCCAGAGTTTGCTGCCAGCATTTCAGCGGGGTGGGTCCTGTGGGAAAGGGTCCTGTGTCTGGTGATGAGCTGGTGGTTTCTCAAAGGCAGAGGGATACGAGTTTCAGGTTTCTGCCACCATCTGGAGTTCAGAAATGCTAAGCCAAGGCTGGGCAAGGAGACCACAGGGCACCTCTGACAGGAGCAGCTGGGCTGCACTGTCCCTTCCTCACCTGGTGCAGGATGATACCACATCCCCACGGAGCAGCTGGGGAGCAGGAGAGGCAGCCCTGGGGCAGAGCAGGAACACCTGGCATGTGCACACCTGCGTGTGCATGTGCATCTTCTTCCCCTGCCAGCTTCCCTTGGCTGAAGAAGAGTCCAGGTACACATTCTGAAGAGCCACAGTAATTTGATTTTGTTTGTTTCCATTTTCAAGTTCTTTGCAAGAAAAGGAGTCTGTAAGCTTCATTTCAGAGGTGGAGTTTGGAATGCTTGCTCCTAGATCTGGAACCCGGCATTGTTAAGGGAGATGTTCCAGCTGCTGGAAGAAAGAAGGGAAAGCTCAGAAAATAAAATTAGATGCTTGAGATAACAAAGACTACACCAGCATCTCTAGGATTCACAGCAAAGAATTATGCTTCAGGTCAGTTTTGGTTTCTAGAAGACAGTCTGTTGGTTAGTTCCCAGGTCAGAGGGACTCCTTTGAAGATTCTCTGTGCCTTGACCACTGCCACAAAAAGCAATGTTGAAAGTGTGGTGGGCCTGGGCTTGAGCACAGCTCTTCCTGTGCTCAGGCTTAAGAAGAAAAAGATTTTCCATGGACAGCCAAGGGTATGGAGTCTGGTTTCCTGCAGGTTTGATTTCCTGTCCCGTCACCTCCATAACCCCTGGCTCCTCCATCTCTTCTGAGGAAACTCTTGCAGACAGGAAGGGAGGCAACAAACTGGGGTCTGTGTCTGCTCCATGGCATCTCCACACCTTCCTCACCTTCTCAGACAGCTCCCCTGTGTCTTCCCCCACTGTACAAACCAAGCGGGAACTAAATTATCTCAAAGACTTCAGTCCCTCTTGCAAACCTGGGTGAGAATGGCTGGTGAATGAAGTGCTCTTGGGGGGGAGTGGTGTTGCTGAGGAAAGACAGACTGAGATGGAGCTCAGTTTCCCGAGGAAAACTATGCTGAAGGAATAAAGCAATTGTGCAAATGTGCCCACAGAGTTCAGGGACTGTTGGCAGCGCGGTGTGGAGTGGAAAGTGCTGCTGCTCCTGTGTGAGCTTGTGACCCCGCTGAGAGCTCCCTGTCCCCTGGGGTGTCACTGAACATCATCCCTCAGGTCCATTCCAGGTGAGAGGGAGAAAACGGGGCACATTCTCTGGTGCATGTTGGGATTTTTGGGTTAACTCTGGCCATGTGGAGAGGCTGCACAATGGAGCTTCAGACTTGGCTGAGGCCTTTTGTATTTCTGGAACACAAACAACAACTAACTTTCAGTTTATAACAGTCTCAGTATGTATCTATTTACATAGCTGGTGAGTCCACGAATGATTCTCATGGAGCCTCTTTCACTCATGTAGATAAGGCTATTTCTGTGCATTTCTCCAGCTTTTGATTTCCTGTCTGAAACAAATTTAAGCAGCTGAATCCAAGCTGACCAGCAGTCCTGGCAGTATTTGGAGCTCTAAAAATTAATATTAGGATTTTTGATATCATTCCCATTTCTTACTGGCAACCAGAGGAAAGCTCTCAGTGTGGAGGATATTAACAAAATTAAGTGATGGTTGTGACTTGTGTTTTGCCAAGCAGAGACAGATCAAATGCTTTGGGTGGAAAACAAAACCCAGCTCCGACTGGTGACAGACTCAGTGCAACAATCCCCACCTCCTCGTCTCCACTGTCACTCTGAGCATGTCCTTGGAGCACCTCAGAGCTCCCCGTGGGGTCCTGCCCAGTGGCCAGCCGGGTCTGCAGGGACGGGTGAGTGACCAGCCTCCTTCCTGGGGCGGAAGGGAGGAGTGGCCAAGCAGAGGTAAAACGAGCCCAGGGATGCTGAGGCCACGGAGTGCTGCTTTAAAATACACTCTCGGTGCCTCAGTTTCTCTTGCTCTGAAAATCGCGGCTCCGAGGTCGGTTAGAGGGCTGGGGGAGCGGGGGAAGGGGATGCCGGGGCTGAGGGGCACAGCAGGGCTGTCCCGGCGCTGGGGACGGTGTCCCTCAGCCTCCCCAGCGCCGCGGGCAGGGCGGGACAGAGCGCGGTGCGGACAGGACAGAGCGCGGTGCGGACAGGACAGAGCGCGGTGCGGACAGGACACAGCCCGGAGCGGACAGGACAGAGCGCGGTGCGGACAGGACACAGCCCGGAGCGGACAGGACAGAGCGCGGTGCGGACAGGACAGAGCGCGGTGCGGACAGGACAGAGCGCGGTGCGGACAGGACACAGCCCGGAGCGGACAGGACAGAGCGCGGTGCGGACAGGACACAGCCCGGAGCGGACAGGACAGAGCGCGGTGCGGACAGGACAGAGCGCGGTGCGGACAGGACAGAGCGCGGTGCGGACAGGACACAGCCCGGAGCGGACAGGACAGAGCGCGGTGCGGACAGGACACAGCCCGGAGCGGACAGGACAGAGCGCGGTGCGGACAGGACAGAGCGCGGTGCGGACAGGACAGAGCGCGGTGCGGACAGGACACANGAGCGCGGAGCGGACAGGACACAGCGCGGTGCGGGAGGGACACTGAGCGGTGCGGACAGGACAGAGCGCGGAGCGGACAGGACAGAGCGCGGTGCGGACAGGACAGAGCGCGGAGCGGACAGGACAGAGCGCGGAGCGGACAGGACACTGAGCAGTGCGGACAGGACTCGCGGTGTGGGTGGGACGGAGCGCGGTGCGGACGCCACGCGGTGCCCAGCGGAGCTGTCCGCCGCCGGCGGTGCTGAGCGAGTGGCGGAACCCGGCCGCCCCCCGTAGCCCCGGTAAGTTCCTGTCGCGGGGAGAGGAGCGGGCAGCGCCGGCGGCTCCTCCAGGAAAGGTGAGGCGCTGCCCCGGAGGGACACGGTGCCCCGAGCACCCCCGCGCCCGGGCGCGGGCAGGACACGGGCCCCTGCGGGTGTCCCCCCGGTGCGGCAGGGCAGGGCAGGGCAGGGCAGGGCAGGGCAGGGCAGGGCAGGGCAGGGAGCCCCGTGAG
>VXBT01005394.1:106828-118516 GCA_013400235.1 Oriolus oriolus | reverse complement strand
GGGCAGGGCGGGGCAGGGCAGGGCAGGGCAGGGCAGGGCAGGGCAGGGAGCCCCGTGAGGGACCCGGGGCTGCGGGGGCGCTCCCGCGGGCGGGGGGCTCGGGGACCCGGGGGCGGCAGTGGCGGTCCGGGCTGTGAGCTCCGCTCCCCGCACCGGTGCGTGTGTGTGAGTGAGCGACATGCTCTGGGGTGTGAGTGGCGTTGGGCTCCCCTAAAAGGGGCTTGCAGGAGTCCCGGGGGAGTAACTGAGGCAGAAAGCAGATTTACTGTCTGTAGCCGATGGGGATGGGCAGCCCTGGCACAGGAGAATTTAGGGTAGGGGTCTAAGGGCTGCCTGTCCTCACACTGCTGTCTGTCCTTCAGACCCTGAGCACTTCTCAGCTGTGCCCTTTTGCTATTCTGTGACTTTTTAGGGCCTGCACTATTTGCTAGGTAGGCAACAGTGTCTGAGCTTCCCCTGTGCTGGGAATTGCAGAAATTGATTCCTGCTGTTGACTCTTGAAAGAGTCTGGAGGTCAGGAGAGTTTCCAGGCTCATCAGGTTTCCTCCTCTCCAAGGCAGACTCTGGCTTTGTGGCACGTTTGCTGAAGAAAAGCAACTATTCAAGTCTGGAGAAGAAAAGGGCAAAACTGACAATCACAGAAAATGAAATGCATGATTTTTCATGTAGACAGAGTGCATGTGACCAGGCCAGTCCAGCCATGCCAGTGTCCTCCCAGGTGCCAGACATGGACATGGGATGTAGGTTTGGGTTTAGGTTTCACTCTTCCTGTGAACACAGGCATCAGGGCTGGCATGCAGAACACAAGGGTTTCCTTGTAATGTACCTGTGGCAGCAGCTGCTTGGAAAACTTCATCTCATTTTGAAGTCTGATTAAATTGAGGGGAAAGGAGCTTTCACCGTCTGTCTCTTCTCAGAACCGCGTCTGAGCAATGGAGCTTAAATCAAATTCAGCAGCTCTGTGTGCCCAGGGAGTACGTGGCCGAGCAGTTTGATGCTGAAGGGCTGCACTGTGCTGGCTGTACCCCCGAGGACAGTCTGGGCTGAATCCCTCCCAGAGGAGTCACAGATTTAGTCTTGATTGAGCACAGTCATGTGCTTGGAATATTTCTGAATTGGAAGAAAACACTTGTAGCTGTTTCTGTCCGAAATGATTGTGGATGTGTTTGGTACCTGCACTGGTATTTCTGCAGTTTGTGACAGCAGAGAGGAGGCCTGTGCAGGCTTCCCCCATCACACGCTCACCTGAGGGAGCACCTTGATGGGGAGTGTGCAGGATCCAATTTATGGCTTACTTTTGGACACCAAAGGGATAGGTCTCCATATTTCTATAAAAATGATTTATTGTCTGTGTGTCAGTGACATCAGCACACTGATCAGTGCAAGAGATGCATTTTTATCAGTTCTGTGTTAGAATGAGAGATGTGTATTTTACAGGCAGCTCAAGCACGATCATAAAAATAGGATTTATCCTATGTAATACGGCAGAAATAGAAATTCCTCTCCTGTGATTATTGTTCCTTTTTGCCAGCTTGATCTCACAGGACACTTGCAGCTCCCCGGATGTATTGCAGGATGGAGACCTGCCATGGATCAGAGGGAAATCAAATCCTACAAGCTTTACCAGTTCTCTCCTTTCCTGCATGTGTGCTGAGGAGCAGGAACAATTCCTTCCTGACTGTTTATGCTGGGCCTTGCCCTTTCTCACCACCAGTGCAGCTGTGTGACCACAGTCCCTCCTTTTTCCCTGGTTCCATGTTCTTAACACACAGACGCTTTGCTAAAACCTCTTGGAGAGGTGATGTGCATGTGCTGTGTTCAGCTTGGCTGCTTCCAAGGGCTCTTGAGGAAGATCAAATATGGCCTGGGGGAGAACTGTGCATTATGAGAATTTCAGGAGTGATTCGCTCAGCTCTAAATGAAGGTTGTTTCCAATTAGGTTAATGAATAATGTCGTTCTCATGTCCAGAGTCACTTGGTCTGTACAGGGAGACATAAATCACCCGTCCCTGTACACAGACACTCTGAAAAGCACAGGAGAATAAAGAAGATAATTTCCACTGGGCTGTGAAGCATTGAGCATCCAGGGTGTTCTGTGGAGGAGATGAACCCAGAGCCCCCTTCCACCACTGGTACGGTGTCCTCCTGCCACCCATCACACCTGGGGGCTGCCAGCTTGGGGGGTGTCCTGGGCTGCTCCGAGCAGCCAGTCCCTGTGTCCAAACACACAGAGCCTGCTGCAGTCACCCAGAGAGCCGAGATGCGAAAGCTGTTGCTCACCAGTGGAATCTGTGGCTGAAGGAATGGCAGTCAAGTGGGATCCCCAGCCTGATCCCATCCCAGGCCAGTCAGTGCTGCAGGCAGCACTGGCCAGGGGCTCCTGCTGGCCAGGACTGTGTCACCGTGTCCTCCTGGGAACTGAAGGAGCTGGGCACTCCCCATTAGCCAGAATTCACTCTCACTCTCATGTGCATCTTGCTTTGCAGATGGGGAATGTGTCCAACACCTCAGTGTTCACCTCCACCTTATCGGAGAGAGAAGACCTGATTTTTGGCACTGTCTATTTAGTCTTTGGTAAGGAAAGATGACCTGTTGATCCCCGTGTCCCTGCCCAGCTGCCTGCCAGACACAGTCAGGCCTTTTCAGTCACTGATGCTTCCAGAAGTGTCCAGTCATTAGCAGAATAATTAAACTGACCCTTCCCATATTACTCAAAAGTATGATCTGGTGACTGCCTTCCCCTCACAGGGGAATTACAAGTGCCCGTTATGGTTTTAAATATTTGAAAAGTTGAATAACTTTGAGAAACGTGCTGTAACTCCTACCACAGCCACCCGAGGTGAGATGGGCAAGGGCTCTGTTGGCACCACCAGCTTCAGATCCATTGAAGGGGATTTGGAGCTCAAGCTGGCCCTTGATTCCAGCAGGAGTTGGTAAAGCTAATGAAGTGTAACTAGCACAGATATGAGACTCACTCTGTGGGAAAAACGCCTTGTGAGGCTGGGAAGAAGGATAAACATCTCAATATTCTGCTCTCCAGTGACTCCAAAGCCTCCAAAGCTCTGGATTTGGCCAGGGCCCACATGGGAGTCCTGCTCCTGAGGAGAACTTTAGTGTTGGCCATTCAGTGGCTTTGGAAGCTGGTTCTTATCATGGGATTTAATTTGCAGCCTAATCCATTAGGGAGGAACTCTTATCCTACCCAACCTGCCCCAAGAGCAGCAAAGATTCCCCTTCTGAGGACACTGAAACCTCTTTTCCATGAAATCACAATTATGTAATGAAAAAGGGAAAGCCCTTGTTATAAAACTTTAATCACTTCTGTTGATTTAAAAACACTAATAGCAAACAAAGAGCCTTCTTTTGTTTAGTCTGGATTTTCCTTGATCTTCATAATGCCTTTCTTCTTGTTTATTTTGTTACCATGATATGGGACAGTGTGGACTCACAGGAGTGACATTGCCAGGAAGAAATTACAAAGGCCAAGGGGCCCAGCTCCCTGGCCTCACATCAGAGGAGCAGTCGCACAAAGCTCCCGTTATTTATCTAGCTGGGAGGAAGTGCCCCCTGCTCCTTCCAGCTGGAGCAAGTGACTTCGGCCAGATCCTGCACCCAGAGCCCATTGCAGCCTCACCCCATCACTGCCCTCCTACCAAACGCCTCTGTAGGGTCTCAGGAAGGGGAAAGGATCCAATCCAATGTAAAGCAGCTCCAGATGTGCTCACAGAGCTCTGTGGGTCCCGTGGGCTCCCCTGCTCAGCCCACCCCAGAGAGGGAAGCCTGGAGCCCTCTCCACCCTCTGTAGACTTCCAAACATCTCAAGATGCTCCTGGTTCCTCTCCCGGCTGTTACACACAGCACCATTCTCTGCCTCCTCCACAGGCATTATGTCCCTGTCTGGGAACTCGCTGCTGCTGCTGGTGGCCCATCAGAAGAGGTCCCTGCTGAAACCTGCTGAGCTCTTCATCGTCAACCTGGCCATCAGTGACCTGAGCATGACGGTGACGCTCTTCCCCTTGGCCACCTCCTCCTTCTTTGCACACAGGTACCTCGTGGAAGCAGCTCTGCACTGGCCAGCGGCCCAGTTTGCAAACTGTCTGGGAACCAGGAGATCTCTGGCAGGTGCAGATTGACTCGAGGGTCAGCCTGGTGGCACGGGGCTCCCAGATCACCATCCCACAGCGGGTGCTTTGCTGCTCCCTGTCCCGCCAGCTCCTCACACAGACCCGCTGCAAAAGGGGTTTGGTGATGGGTGTCCAAGCTGGCACTGCAGTGGTGGGGGCTGCTGTGGGTCCGGGCAGCTCCTGCAGCCCCGGCTCCATCTGTGCGCATCGCTGGGATGCTCAGGGAACAAGTCAGGGGCACGGTCATGCCCATATTTACTCGGTCAGGTGCTGGTACCTGTGCAGCCTGCTGGAACCACCCCACATGTGCCCAGCTTGGCTGCTGGGGTGTGACCAGCCGCTGGGAATTCCCAGCCTTGCTTCCCGCAAAGGAGAAGCCGCTTGTCCGGCCGAGTGCAGGGCTGCCAGCCCCCGCGCCGGGGAAGGACGGGCTCACCTGCAGGCTCTCCTTGCAGGTGGCTCTTCGACCAGGCCGTGTGCACCCTCTACGCCTTCTGCGGGGTCCTGTTCGGGCTGGGCAGCCTCGCCAGCCTGACGGTGCTCAGCACGGTTTGCTGCCTGAAGGTCTGCTACCCGGCATACGGTAGGTGCTGGCACGGGTTATCTGATCCTCACTTACACCCCTTTGTCAACAGAGCCCTTTTTGTTTTAATGAGCCAGATCCACCTCTTCAGGGAAAGCTTTGCCCCAGGGCAACCTATTCTCAGTCAGTATTCAGAGTCACAGAATCACTGAAATAAGTTTAGGATGGAAAATATCATAAGATCATTGAGCCCAGCTGTTACCACAGCTTCCAAGTCCAGCACTAAACCATGTCCCCAGGTGCCACATCTATGTGGCTGTATCACAACAGGTTGCAGGTTTTGCATGTCCATACACACACCCGAGCTTAGACTAGAGCAGACTGCAGCTGGGAAGCTACAAGCTCTGGCAGAGCAAGAAGAGCTGCTTTCCCTGGTCCCTGGTGGGAGAGCCATAGGCTAAATGTATTTAATTCACTGAAATAATTAATACAGGAGGGCTGGGTGTGCAGTATTACAGCTCATGTCTGTAGCCCTGTTTTCACCTGGATGTCCTCCACAGAGCTAAGGTGAATGTTTGCACTGCAGAGAGCACTGGAGGAAATGAGGGAGCCCAGGGATGTTCCCTATGCAGCTCCTTCTCCAATTCGGAGTTCTTAATTTCCTCAGCTCACCTGCTAATCCTCCCTCTAGCACTTATCTTCAGAACAGACTTTGCATTAAAGACCAAAAATAGAAATAAAATGGGAAATCACAGATACCAGTTTAATTTGCAGACCAGGACCCCAGGGTCCCTCCTGTCCCCCTCTCCCCTGACTAACTGCCTGTGTGCCCCAAGCTGGTGGCTGCTGCCAGCCACCAGTGTGTCCCCAGCAGCTCTCAGTGCCTCAAGGACGATTCTGGAGCACAGTCACCTTGGTTACGTGCCAGCACAACAGCTCAGGAGGTGCCTAAAAAGGTGGGAAGAAAGATAAAGATGAAAGTTGGGTGTGGAAAGGCAGCCCAGGTGACAGTGGCTTCTCCCTGCTCTTGATCAGCCAGTGCTTGGCAGCCTGGCACTTGGGGCTTATCTACAGCCCAGCCTGTCTTCTGTGAGGAAATGCAGAATCAAATTGTGCTTTTAGTTGCTTAGTTTCAAAGCAAAATATCACTTGTATGTATGTCTGAAGATTTAGCACTTTATAGTGAGTCTTAGAAGATCAGAGAGTTTGAGATTTGATGGGGGTTGGGACAAAAATGAAAACAAAACGTCTCCCCCAAAGCTTCACTCTGCAGGGAGGGAAAGGTCCCTCAAGTGACGGGCCCTGGGGTGGCTTTGAGCAGCCCTGCGCCGTGCCCAGGCAGCTGCGGCCGGTGCTGTGCCCACACGGCCTCCCAGCAGCTCTCGGGAGGCCCCCGGGGCAGCGCGGCCGATCGATCCCGTGGCCGGGCCGGGCCCCAGCGTTCCTCCCGGCTCCTGGTGCCGGGGGCTGCGGGTGGCTCGGGGTGCAGTCCCCTCTCTCCCCTGCCCCTGGCCCGTGGGGAGCCCTCCTGAGCGCGGTCCCCACGCCGCAGGGAACAGGTTCTCGCGGAGCCACGCCGCCGTGCTGCTGCTGGGCGTGTGGGCCTACGCCCTGGCCTTCGCCGCGGCGCCCCTGGCCCAGTGGGGCAGCTACGGCCCCGAGCCCTACGGGACAGCCTGCTGCATCGCCTGGCAGGCCTCCAGCAGGGAGGCCACGCTCTACATCCTCGCCCTCTTCATCTTCTGCTACCTCCTCCCCTGCCTCCTCATCCTGGTGTCGTACGCGCGGATCCTGTGGACGGTGCGGGGGTCGCGGAGAGCCGTGCGGCAGCACACGTCCCCCCGGCGCGGGGCCCGCGGCGCGCACGGCCTGCTCCTCAAGGTACCGGGGCTGCGGCTGGGGGTCGGGGTGCCCTGCCCAGCCCACCGCCCAGGGCAGGCCCGGGCAGCGGGGCCACTCCTGCCGGGCGTCTGCTGCTCCCAATGGATTCTCCGGGTGTTTGTGGCAGTGTGGGTAACAGCACATTGCTCCTCGTTTAAAGTCACCGGGTGGAGGAGTTTTCATTTTAAATTACATTGGAAAAAATCATAAAGGAGCTTGCATGAGTCATTGTTCCCCAGACTACAAGCTAATACTATAATTTACCAAGGATATGTAAAAAACCCTGAATACCCTTTAAAAAACACAGCATGAAAGAAAACAGCTTGCAAGCCTGGCTTTGAAGGAAACATCCACATCCAGTCAGGGGAGGGGGACTGAGCACAGCCCACCCAGGCCTCCCAAGCCACACAGGTTGCTGGAGGGATTTTCAGTGCTGCCAAAAGCTGTTGAGGTCCGGTGCTGGGCTGGTCCCAGCCAGGTCACTTGGTCCTTTGCCCCCATCTGCCACAGCAGGCTGAGGCCGTTCCTGAGTTTCCCGGGTGGGACGGGGTGTGAGTGGCCTGAAGCGAGAGCAGGTCTGTGCGTGAGGTGTGCTGAGTTGCTGCCCTGCTCTCTGACGTTCCAGTATGGGTCCAGAAGGCTGAGCACCTTTCCCTGGGAGTGTGAGAGGTGCTCAGGGTCCTGCTGCACATGGGTGAGTTTGGGGGGGCTGTCAGCGTCCCCCGGGTGCTGCAGGAGGCTCACAGCACCGCCGTCTCCATCTCCTCCTTTTCCAGCTGAGCGTTGCCGTGTGCCTGGGGTTCCTGGCTGCCTGGACTCCCTACGCCGTGGTTGCGCTGTGGGCACTGCTTGGGGATGCCAGCCAGGTGCCAGTGCTGGCCTTCGTGCTCTCAGCCGTCTTTGCCAAGTCCTCGACGCTCTACAACCCGCTGGTGTACCTGCTCTTCAAGCCCAACTTCCACAAGTTCCTGTCCAAGGACCGGGCGCTCCTGCAGGCCCTGCGTGCCCTCCTCTGCTGCGGCTGCCCGGGCGCTGCGCTCCAGCCCTTCCCGTCCCCGGGCTTCGGTGGCCGCCCCGGCGCCTGCAGGAGCTGCAGTGGTGCTTTCGAGTATTTCGGTAACTACCCCGGCTGCTACACGATCCCCCGGGCGCCCAGCAGCTCGGCCCAGTGTGGCCCCCTGGCCGTGCTGGCCGGTGGAGCCGCCGGGCAGCCGGGGCTGAGGAGGGCGGTGCAGGTGATGGTGCTGCTCACCCGGAGACAGTCGGGCCTGGGCACTGCCCAAGTGGCGGGGGAGGCCCTGCCCTCGGCCGTCGCCAAGGACCTGCTCTGAGCCCAGCCCTGCCCAGCTCTGTCCTAGCAGAGCGCTGGAACACGAACCCAAACACAGCATTCTCTCACCCCCATACCCAGTAGGTCCCAGATGTCCCACAGATGAAGTGACATTGTGATGTAAGATCAACCCCTCTGGTTTGGCTCTTGCAGCTCTGAGCCTGGTGTTTCCACCTACAAAAACAAGAACAAAAATAGACCCCAGTGCCTGAGATGTGCCCAGGGCGCAGCCCAGGGTACAGTCTCTCCTGCGGTTTGCTCTTTGGGCCCTTGGCCTTCGTTTTTCCAACCTGGTGCTCTGATGACCAAATAGGAACTTGGTTGTCTTAAAATTGTGCCTGGCAGGGCAGGCTGGGGGCCAGGAGGCCCTGAGGGGCATCTACCTCCAGTGCCAGCTCCTACAGCCCCCACAGCCACCTCCTCTCCCGCTGGGGAGTGGGGCTGTCCACACGGCTACCTCACCTGGGATTACGAAGCACCTCCCTACAGGTCTCAGGGACTGCTCTCTGTGCCAGCTGTGCTACCCCACTCCCTCCACTTGAGTGAAAGCCACCACTGTCCTACAGACAGGAATGGGAGCTTGTCTTTAGAGCAAGGATTTGGGTTACAGTGATCCTAGAGTGAGTAATGGCAGTCCCAGGGAATGATCTGCAGGCAGGGAAGGGCAAATCTGCGGGTGAGCACCACCCTGCAGATGGGGCTGTGGCCACAGGGTGTCCCTGGTGCTGGGACAGTGGGGCAGCTCGTGTTACCTGCACTGCAGCTGCCTGGCCTGCAGCGTCCCACAGGATTGCAGGTGGCCTTTGGAGATCAGGGAGAGCAGTGTGCCCATGGGTAGGGCCTGGGACAAGAAGCTGTGCCAGGGCCTGATGCAAAGCCATCCACAGGAAAACCCCACCTGGCAAGTTCCCTGTTCCCTGTCCCCGGCCCTCCGGCACATGAGGGGATCACGCAGTGTCCCTGCTGACCATTCACCGTGTTCCACAAGTTGCCATTTCTGAAGTAAATTCACTCATGCAAAACCGGCGTCCGGCTCAGGTCCGTGTCGGCGGCCGCACCGCGGGATAACGGGAACACGGATGGGGAGAGCGCGGAGCGTGGCCGGGCCAGAGCGGGGCCAGGCTGGGTGCCACGGGCGAGCCACGCCGAGAGGGGCACAGCCCATCGGCTGGGCACGGGCACGTGGCTCCCGCAAACCTCCGAGTGCCACGGCCACTGTGTGTCCGGCGGGAGCCTGCCGCACCCTGCGTGTCCCCCTGGCCATCCTGGGCCGTCCTGGGCCGTGCTGCTGCTGCTGCCCATCGAGAGGAGCCTCCAGAAAGGGACCGGGGCAGATGTCCCTTTGGAGGACACAAACACGAAGGGCTGCTGCCATCTCCTGGGGGCTCTCAGGGCACGGCCACCCCGGGATGGACAGGGACCAAGGGCTGACCAGCCAGGCTGAGGACTGGGCTGTGCCGGGCACAGGGACACCGACGCAGCGTTGGGTCCCAGCTCCACCTGCCAGCCCCCCGGCCGACTGCTTTGGCCCCTGCTGGCTAAAAATACGGCGCTCCAGAGATCGCCTAAAGAAGACAGGGAGAAAGATACTGATCTGCCAGTCCCTCAGGTCCTTTATTACTCCAGGAAACCTCCAGATCCGCGTTTTCATCTTGGGGTCGGTGTGAGAATGCCCAGCACTGAGAGCCCTAATGCTGGGGGTGTTTGATCTCCGTTCCCACACACTCCTGCTGCCGACGGCAGAGGATCTGCAGCCGCCCAGCAAACCCCAACCAGTTCGATGAACTCCACGTGCTGTGGCCAGGCCGAACAGCAAGTCCAGGGTCCAGCACCGTCCGGGGACTCCTCCCTGCCAGGCTGGATCCATCCCGTGGGGCACAGCTGCGGCCAATGTAGCCGTGTCCCCAGCCGGGAATGGTGCCGACAGCTGCCACCAGTCACCTGAGGATGAGAGACAACCCCCTCCCTCCAGGGCAGCTTCCCTGGTGCTGCTGAGGGGCTGGGCCTGCGAGGAGGGTGGTGGCTTCACTCTCGGAGCTCAGGTAGGGTCTGTGCTGGGCCCAGCAGGGTTTGGGGGGGGTTCCTGATTGTGAGAACCAATTTATTTGGGTTTGGTGATGCTGCAGTGGGTGGGAAGGGAGTTGGGGGCTGCGGTGCTGCTCAGTGAGAGTCTGGTCCTGGTGTAGGAAAGGAGCCAGGGCTGCCTTGGGCTGGGTTTGGTGCCCGGGGCTGCACGATGGGCGCTACATTTCCCACTCTGTGCTGGCTCACTCGGGAGTCTGACAGCACAGCTACACACTCCAAGGTGGCAGGGACACAGTCTGTCCTAGGAAAGGAAAAATGGGGAATAAGGTGACTATCAAGGAAAGTCAGCAAAATCATAAATGAATGTGAAAACCAAAAATAGCAGAAATTTCTTCCAGTGGTTCTGAGCCATGGAGGTTTGTGCATAGTTTGAGGGAAAGTGAGGTCTTAACTCTGAGTTGTGCAAGTGTGGTGATATTTTGGTGCAGTTGCTTTTTAAATAGCTCCCCCACCCCCCCATTCCTCCAGCTTCATTGCCTCAAATGATTTAATTCCTTCTGCCTGTGGTGGTTAGTTGAAGGTATAAAATGCTTCCAGCTGGGGCTCTCAGCTGTTGTCCAGGGGCAGGACTGGGAGCAGGACCAGCCTCCCCAGCAGCTCTGTGCTCCAGCAGGGCCCACAAAGCTCACCTGTCTCCTGTTCAAATCTGAAGAGTGAGCCCCTGATGAAGATCCCATCAGCTCAAACCAGAGCTGCCCTCAGTAGTGCCCCGGGAGGCTCTGCAGCCAGGCCCTTTCGTACCTCCAGAAGTGGCCGCTGCACAAAGCTGACGGTGCCGCTGCCCCGTTCCTGTGCTGTGTTCCCGTGGCCCTGCTGTTCTCGAGGGCTGGGCAGCCTCGGCCCGTGCCACTGACCCTAAACTGCAGCCCCTCGGGTTGGGGAGCTCACCTGGGGGAGCACAGGCGTGGGGAAAAGGCAAAGAGGGTTTAATCAGCACAGGTTGGAGCTCTGCTCTGGCTTCCCAAATGCTGAGCTCCTGAAGGGCAGGGAAGGACTCTTGGTTGTGGCAGCTTTGGAATTAGGCTGTGGAAACAGCTCGGGAGTGCTTTAGTGTTTAAAGTAAAGGAGCATCTCCTCAGCCTGGAGGATCAGCCAGAGCTCACAGAGCAGCAGCTCCTGGGGCTCTGCAGGCAGCAACCTCTGCTTCAGCTTCTGGGCTCTTTGTTGAGCGCATTAAGAAATCAAGTTCACTCTTGCACAGATTTGCAGATGACACCAAGTTAGGATGGGGGAGCTAGTGCTTGTGGAAAGAGGGTTAGGGTTTAATACTGGTCTGATAAAACAGGAAATTATCTAAAGTAACTGCCAGGCAAGTCAATAAAGAATAATTTTTCATTTCTAATTATATTCAGTGAACAACTCCAAACTGTGAATTGACTGTCAGAAAAGTCATTGTATTGATAAATAAATATGAGAATTGGGCACGATGGTAAAGACTTCTTTTGTTTCCAAAATAAGAGAGTTAGCTTTTCTCTCTCAGAATACACACTTAATTTCAAGTTTTGACGAATGTAATATTATGTTAAGTTTTAGAACAGTTGGTTTTAAATCCAGCCATCCCCAGTGTCTTCACTGGAACCGCTCCAGCCGCCGCCGGCCGCTGTCCCGGGGTGCCGCCGTGTCCCGGTGCCGCCGCCAGGGGGCGGCAGCCAACAGCGCGCCGGGCGGCGTGAGGGGCGGCGTGAGGGGCGGCGTGAGGGGCGGCGTGAGGGGCGGCGTGAGGGGCGGCGTGAGGGGCGGCGTGA
>VXBT01005394.1:85803-106732 GCA_013400235.1 Oriolus oriolus | reverse complement strand
GATGTGACGGGCGGCGTGAGGGGCGGCGTGAGGGGCGGCGTGAGGGGCGATGTGACGGGCGGTGTGAGGGGCGGTGTGAGGGAGCGCGGGGAACCGCCGGGAACCGCCGGGAATCGCGGCCTCAGGTCTGCCAGCGGGACTGAGGCATTGTGCTGCCCGCGGTGTAACAGCAGCTCCATCACTGAACACCTGCAGAGAAGCTCTCAGGGACCTTCCAGCAGCTCCTGGGCTTAAAGGCTCAAGGTGAGAAATGCAGCAGGAGTGACGGGTAACTAAACTCAGCCTGCTGGGGTCTAGAAAGGTGACAAAAAGTCCGATTTTCATACAGATCTTCTGATGGATCAAGCAAGCACCGAGGGCTTTCACGGCCCGCTCAGCCCCAGCTGTGCGTGTCAGCTCTGGGACGAGCACCGAGGCCTTTTCCTCAGGCAGGGAAAGGGCAGCAGGGGACGAAGATGAGGTATTTTGAAAAACTGCTCAGACAACAGGTTCAGGATTTCTAAATACATTCTTGAACTTTTATTCTCCCAGTAGGTAAGCAGCGGATTTAAAAACTCAGTAGCAAAACCAGACCAAAACTAAGTCTCACACCTTCAGAAACAAACACGTGCATTTGCATGTCAGATTTGGGTGCTGAACGGTAATTCACATCCCGACAGTGGACATGCAAATAACCAAGGAGGAATTTGGCAGTGGGAGCAAACTGCTGCACGTGTCACCATGGCAAATGTGCAACAAACACAAGTTCAGGTGTTAGCAATGCTGAGCAAACACTGGTCCATGGAGAACAAATGCAGTGATACCACGGATTCTGAAACAGTGTAAGCAGAAGAGAAAAATGGGACAGCTTAATGGAAGCTGTTTGGCACTTCCCAGCAGAGGCTGCTTCAGCCACGTGCAATATTAATCTTTCTGCACCTGGATTAGATTTTGTAGGCTCTTTTTCCTCACGTACATGCCACCTTTGCTTCCACTGAAGCTTAAAAATTCCACTGGTGAATTCTGGAGTGTTAGGGACACTTCATAAATTAGGCAAAACAGAAGCTGCTCTTTTCTAAGATTTGAAGCCAAAGTGCCAGCAAAGAGCAACTGCCAATTACAGAAACCCAACTGCAACTGGCTTTAGCCAAAGAAAAGAAACTACAATTTCAAACGCAGTTCTGTGCTGTCACAGGTCCCCACTCTCCCAAAACCATGCTATAATCAGTACTGTGGATTAGGTCCCTTAGTATAAAAACCAAAAAATCCCATAAAACAGAAATCAAGAATTTCTTAAGTGACAAAACTACATTTTCAGAGGTGATTCCTTGTATGTGCAACATCTGCTCTTGTCAAGGTATGCATCTTTTCTGGGTTCAAAATGTGCAAATCCCATAAATTACAGGTTTCTTCCAGTCAGATTCCCTTACTAGTGCTGAAACAAATTCACAGTATAAACTGTCAAGACTCTTCATGCTGTGAAGGGATATACTTTTATATATATATATATATATATAAAAGGTAAAGTGCAATTTGTTCTGTTTTGCAGAGCCACACAAGGGCCCTGCACTGCAGCGTGTGGTCGCAGCAGGTTTTGGGATGGGAAGAAGCCCCCCCCATTAACAATGTCATCATTTCATGGCAGACGGTTCTGCTTTTCAACGGGCTGCATGGCACTGCTATGCAGTCAAGTCTGAACAAAAGATTCTTCCTTTGGGCCATCCAGCGTCTGACCCTTGTGGGCTTCCCTCCCTGAACAGTTACAGCAGAGCTGTGGGTTTTACCTAAACAAGGAGCACAAGACATGTCTGAAATGTGAAAATTCCCCCTTGGCTTTGCAGCTCCCATGCAGTCGGGCCCCTCGGTGAGGCCCCGTGGGGAGCTCAGCGCGCTCCGGCCCCGCTCTGCTGCAGCAGCTCCTGCTCGTCGTCCTCGGAGCCCGAGGGGCCCTGGCGCACCTCCTCGTACCACTTGTTGGTCAGGGTCTTCATCTGGATGCGCCCGTCGTGCAAGTCCTGGGGCAAAGGCAAACCAGAGCACTCTGTCACTTGCTGCAGCACCCCCTCAGCGTCAGGGCAAAGCAGGACCACGGCTGGGCATATTCCTTAGGAAATAACCTGCTCCCAGCCTCTGAGCACACAAAGCCATTCTGTTTCCCACCAGAAAATATTTATCAAGTGCTCAGTCAGTAATTATTGCTACAGAGGCCAGTTCTGATGATGGGTACTTGTACCTGTGTTCTCTAGACAGTCCTGCTCTGTGTGTTTCAACAATCCTAACGCTGTCTGGAGGGCCTGGCTTTGACTCTCCTCCTCATGTTCCCAGGGACACTGGGAAGCTTGTGGCCTGCTGTGGTGATTCACATGCTTATTCTTCCAGCCTTTGGCTGCAATCTGGATGGCAGCCTGTGCTTTTGGCTACCAACTAGGAATCAGATGCCTGCTTTGGTTTCTTGATTCCTTTTTGGTTTTGCAATAAATTACTTTAGTTTTTGTATGAAAGTGCTGAAAGGGTACTTTTGAAAAGTACAAAACAAGAGAAAAAACAGTACTTTTGAGCAGGCTAGGAAGATGGAATGTGCACTTACACAAAATTATCAACTCCACAGTCAAAAGGCTTCCATGGGAAATTGGAAAAACAGTGAATTCTGTGGCTAAGGAGCCTCAGGTTTCTGAAGCATGAGAGTTAAAAAGGCACAGTATTTGTACCTTGGAGCCACTCACTGTTACGTTACACATTCAGTCAGGTGCTGTTTTGCATTTACAGCCTCAGAGCTTTGGTACCCAGTGAGCAGCCTGAAAAGTGAAGAGTGCAATGCTGGTGCCTATTTCCAAGATAGAAACTGCACTCTGTAGCAACATCACAGCTCGTCACAGGACCAGTGACAGTAAGAGGCAGGAACTGTGTGTGACAGCACTTTAAAAACTTTGCCCGAACGGCAGCAGCTTTTTCTAGCAGCAGCAGCAGCCAGTGGCTCCTGACACCCTTCGTGGTTCTCCGCACGATTAAAGGCGAGTTCAGCAAATCCATACGCCAAGTTTAAGTGGGGTAGCTCTGAGATGCTCACTTAATCCAACCTGCACATTTACAGAGCAGCTGTTCATTACAGGTGCTCTCTCTATGCACGAGCAATGCACAGATGTCCCGGTGTCCCTACACAAGTTGTGTGGCTGCACGATGAGCCCTGTGTGGTACTGAGGGCAACAACCAACTCGACTAGTTTCTCTTCTTCAAGGAAATGAGAAACACTTACTTCTTGTGTGAGTCTTCTGGTGAAGAAAGGATTCAAATACTCGACATCCAGCCGCATAAACCCTTTGAGGTTCTGGCGTTTTATGTACTGGGCTTCATATTCCTCCTCTGTGAGCTCTGATAAATGCTCGGATTCTATAGTGTTTCCCTAGAAAAATCACAAATATTGAAATAAACTGAGAGAAGTGGCAGTCATCCCACCACCTTGCTTCAGCCCCTGCTCTGTGGTCTCCCTTATCACAACTGGTTGCCATGCTGGAACAATATGGGACTGATCCCCATCCCAGCCTTGCAGGGCTTGGGGCTGTATGAGTCTGTTCAGCCATCAAATCCCAGAGCCACTTAGCTTCCTTTTCCATGCTGAAAGGAAAAGACATCAAATGTTGTATGTTTTGTATTGTCACTATTGCTGAGAATAGGTTTCTACAGTGCAGGTTTTCTCTTGTGAGCTGGACAACGCTTTCATCCAGCAAGCACCAGTGCTGTCACTGTGCCACTGAAAACGAGCCGTTTCACGAACACGCCCTGTCCCTGCACTTCCTTGTGTGGACAGTGCAAGGTAATTCTAAAGACTACAATCAACCTCATGCAAAGAGAAAATGATCTTAAGATCCTACAGAACAATACCCTGCACATACTCTTCAAAGGTTGAGGGAAAAACAGGCAAAAAATGCCCTGTGATACTTTATATTCTCCAGTCTTTTGCACTAGAGGTTCCAGAGTGGCTGTTGGCTTTGTCAGATCTCTTGCTTTGTCAGAAATTGCTTTAAAATAAAGTCCAGTCAGAGGGGGCTGTTGTTACCACCTTCTCATGGCCTTTGACTTTTTCAAAATAATTTCCATCTGCCTTTTATGATGTTTCACACTGTACCAAGTACTTTCTCTCTGTATATGACTCAATCCTCTATCACCTGCTTTATGCTTTTGCAGGGGTTACTTTAATTTATATGGATCAATTTATAATTGGATTGAATTAAGAGACTATTTCTCCTCTCCTTGTCCAAACACATTTTGTGTGAACACTAACCAAACTCTGTCTTTGGGATATTTTAAACTTCTCTTGCTTGGCTTTGTCCTACTACCTTGTTTTTTTCTACTGCCTTCATCTTACTTCTTAGGAAAAAATTACGTACTAGTCCTGAAAAATGTTTAAACTGAAAAAAACTCCCCACCAAACCCCAGTGATCCTCTGAATGAAAACCCCAAACAAACCATCTTCTCTGTCTTGCTAAGATTAACGTCCTTCTTGTTCCTCTTGCGTGGTTTGGAGTCCTCAATGTCCACGAGCCTGATGAGGGGCATGGTTCCCCCTCCCAGCAGCAGGATGGTGAACAGCACGATGATGATGGTCGTGGTGCCGATGAGCTGCCGCTTCTCGATGGGCTCCAGGCCCAGGTGGAGGCTGAGGGCATAGGGAATGGCACCACGTAATCCTCAGGGAGAGAACAGGGCATCAAGGGAGAGTCAATCAACAGCGACACCGCTCCTGAGCACCCGGAGAACTCCACAGGAATTCTCCACCTTCAGAAGGTTCTTTACAATCCTATGGCATGCCCATTATTTATCACTTGGCTACCACCGTGAAACATGTCTGAGCACCTCAGACACTGCTGTTCACACCATGAAGCTGTTGGGCCTAGAGAGACCAGCAGCCTCTATGCAGAAAAGCTTTCGTGGGGCTCACCAGAGCAAATCCTCCAGTGCAAAGGGGAAAGAGAACATTTCTGTTGCACTTGGGTTTCAGAACAGTGCAAATGTTCAGTAGAGTTTTGCTCAACCAGTGAAAAACCAGTTCCTCCTAGAGTGGGCCACACAACAGAAGAGATAAAACATTTTTTCTGGTTCTCAGTATTTTGAGCTTTAACTTACCACTAAACCACATGATAAACATCATTTTGGGAGTGATTTTATGATCACGGAAAAAGTTGAGTAAGTAGGAAAGCGGAAAAATATTCACTGCTCTACCAAACAGAACCAGCACCTGAAAAACAGAAATAAAAGCAAAAGACCCTTTGATGTGTTACATCCACGAGGCTCCAGTTGCAGCTGGTTTTACAGGGGAAGTGAATATGCTCCTTTTGCTCACAGGCAGGTGTGCTGCTCCATAAACAGAGAGAAACCCCTCAGCACAGGGCATTGCGGAATTTTACTCTTGAAACATTTTGTCTGCTTTACTGAAACTAAATCAGACTTGTCACTGATGGAGACCAGGCTGCTTTACTTACAATAAATAAATGGAACCCAGGAGAAATTCCAGAGAGACCAAGAATTACTTAGGGTAGAAGTGCTCCTCAGTTCAGCTCCTTTAATCATTCCCTTGGCACAGCAGCCAAGAGGCAATAAGGTATTTCTATTGTCTCCCTGAGGCCCAGTTGCTCAGAAAGGCCAGAAGCCAAACAAACAGCACGTCAGCCTGTTTCTCAACACTTCCCTGAGTATGGCAATAAAACATACCCCACACTGAAGCAACACTTTGAGAGCGGAAAAGAAAAAAAAGGGGACTATTGATTTAATGGCAAACGATTAACAAACACAGTGAAAACTTTAACTCAGAAAAAGGCAAGGTTTTCTCAGAGCATTGTTTTTAAGCTCCACTACAAACAGGCCTTGATAAGGCAAATATCCTAGAATTAGTCAGCAGGATCCTTGAAGGGCTGTGCTGTTTTCCTTTATGAATCACCCCAAAATTACACAATTTGCATTACGCCTGAGAGGGCAATGCTACACAGAAGGAAGTGTCACACCTTAGATATATATTAGATAGGGAAGTTGGGTATAATGCAGGCAGAGCAGTTCCCTGTGCTGATATCCCCATCTGGAAGTTGTAGATAACAATTCTTCCCTTGAACCGTGCACTAAATGGGCCAGTGTCCATTGCTGTACATAACTGGAAATGGATCCACATTGCCCTCACTGGACTCTGCAAAAGGGAATGTACTTTTCCTGCTGATATTAAACCATTATCATGGCAACAGATGGAGGCAACCCCCACGTGAAGCGTAATTCACAGTGCCACTGCATTAAGCTACGCTGAAATGGGTATAAAGACAAAGAATTAGGAAAGGAGTCAGAGAATGAACACACGTTGAAGAAGGCCTGAGTAAGGACTTCCTCCGAAGAACTCAGAGGGAAGAAGTCCTGCATGGACTAAACTGGTTTATGTAAACAAACTGCAACAATATATGAGAAAGAAAGACTCAAAAGCTGCAGTGCTGGGAGATGAAAGGAGCAGAGTTTGATACTGGTTTGCACTGGAGCTGCTATGAACTGCCCATTCAAACAGATCGTTTGTGGGAACCCAAAGACAGGTAAAAACTCAGGATTGTTTTCTGGTAAAATAACCAGAATAGTTATGGATAAAAATCTCAACATCTTTTCAGATTCCTAATAGTGTCAAAACAAGCAATGTTCTTTTCCTTGTTTTTACTTATCTTATACAGGAGGGCTTCAAAATACCAGCTGCTGGGAATTTCTTAAAGAAGACTGATGTATTTGTACACCATGGTGCTGAGACCAAGAAGAGTAATTTCATGCCCCTAGAGAGCATTAACTTTGTGCAATATACAAAAATACAGAAGTATTTTTATAAAAACCTACAAATCGTAACAATTATTCTAAAATCTTTTAACTGTAAGGTGTTTCCCCCTTCCCCAATACCAAAAATGCATCTAAAAAGGTATGGAAGAAAGTAAATACCTACTATGCACCAGATGACAAAGGACATTTCAAACTTGTGAGGAAAACTAAAAATCGACAGGCCAAGAAATGCAAAAACACACGTTTCTGAAAAAGAGAAATCACATCTAAAACAAACAATTCTAGAAATCCTTTTCTATTCCTATTATTAATGACTACATACAATAGATAAAATGGCATTTCCTGACCAAACCCTGCAGAGCTGCTGGTGCTCAGGTAAGGAGTGGTTCAGTTTGCAGCAAAGCCACTCCCTGATCACGCTGCACCCTCCTGCAAACAATACGGAATTCATTCACGGCAGCCCCCAGAAATCAGGGACATGTTTGTAATACAGGAATATGTCATTTTTTCAGAGGTTTGGTTTGGAAAAGGAACTGGAAAGGCTTTAGGACTCTGAGCTGCTTGTACCACTACTTCCAAAAACTTCTCCATATGTGAAGTTACTGTTTTTGCAAGTAGCTTTTTATATTAAAAAAAAAAATTAAAAAAAACCCACTCATCCCCCATCTCCTAGAACTAAACACAGACCAGAGGAATACACGAGTCAGAGATCTCTACTTGGTCATCAATCTTACAGCAAATCTTAGCGGGAGCCTGCAGGATGGGAGAGAGATTTACTGTATGTTTTATCCACTGTGGCAGGAAAGGTGACTTTTGAGTGCCTTCCAGCCTCCACTCTTGGGAATTCTTCTCTTAAAGGCAAGCACCACTGACACACAAATGCCTGGATGCAAATTCACACCTCTGCTGCTCCCAACAGAATCACCGTTCCATGCAAATGAAATTTTAAACTATTAATACCAGATTTCATAGCAGGCAGCACCTACCACACATGAAAGCAACAGTTCTGAGTGTCTGCTGCATCAGGATCTGTGTCACCGGGGACAGGTTGTGGTGTGTGTAGTGAGACATCACGATGCCAGAGAACAGGATTGCCATGATACCTGTGGGCAAGAACGTGGCAGTCAGCAGAAGATTCTGCAAGGATTTAGTGCTGAGATCCTCCACAGCCATCTTCTCACAAGGCAAAACTTGTTTCTACAGCAATATAAATATTTTAACATATCAAACAGTGTGGTCAGAACTCATTTTGCTACTCACCTGAGAGTGAGATCCCTTCTGCAAGTCCATAAGGAAGGTAAGCAAAGATAATCATCATCCCAAATTCTAGGGAAGGTGTCTTCCTTAAATCAATGTGCTTTAGTACGTACACATGGAAACGTTATGGAAAAAGTAAATTAAAAAATAAATCAAAGAAGTATTTTGATGTGTTCATTCCATTACCAAACAATGATTATGCTTAATGTACTTCTCCACTGAACAGACAATACAATCTACACATTGGCCTTCAACTCAAGCATGGAAAGATTAGTAATTTCTTATATGAGGAATGTTTCTTACAGAACTACGGCTGGTAGATGTCTGTCAGAAGACAGAGCCAGAGACAAAAAAAGATCTGTTACTGATGTGCCTCTACAACACTGATAACAACAGGTAAATCAAATACTTTTGAGGCACAAACAACTGTAAAGGGCAAATAAGCTGCTTTTCTCTTTGACTAAGTATCATTAGATATCATTAGAGTCAAAGAAGTGTTGAACATCTGTCTCCCTCTCTGGTTGTGATGTATGGAATAATTTAAAACTTTCTTGAATTAGGCTGATCAACCACGAGGGGAAATATGTCTGTGTTAAATCAAACATTCTGTTCTTGTTGTTTACAAAGTGTGTGGCAGCGTGTCGCAGCTGACATGAGCAACTGCTGTACAGCCCAGACTTCATACAGCGCAGTCAGAGCTAGCATTAAACAAGCCCAAAAAGTAGCAAAGGTGTCTGGGCTACAGCAAACAGCCTTCCCGACCTCAGCACAGGAGCTCCTGGGTTGTTTAGCAACCAATTCACGGAAGTAGAAGAGGCAGAATACAACCCAGGGTAAATCCAAACAGAACAGTGTCTGCATTCAGCTGCCTGCACACCCATAGGGACAAATGAGCTGGGCTGACTCAAAGGCCCTCAGGAAAAGCAGCTTTTTTTCCTTTTTAATTAACTGGTTTATGTATGTAAAAAAGCAGCCATATGCTTGTTAAAATGGATTGGTATTGAAATGGAATTAATATATTTTGAATTTACAAAACAATTACCATATCTTTTAACACTCCAATGCACATAAGCTATTATACAACATTTCAGACCTTAATTATGTTCATAAAAATTTGATGCCACTTTTAATACACATCCATGCGCACTAACATAAAAAAATAATGTCTAATAAGAAATATCCTCTAAGAAATGCTGGAGAAAATGGGAAAAAATACTATTAGAATGTTGGAGTTGTATACCAATGTATACATATCTATCACCAAAATTAAAAAAGGATATTAATGCAGAAATAAGACCAGTAAGTGTGCCAAGTGCTGCCGAGCCAAAGAACATCTTGAGAAAGTATCCCAGTGCCTGTAGAAAGGTTTGCCATCCACTTACATCTGACATATTTTCCCTTGTCAAACCTTCTGCTGTGCTAGATACAATTAAAAGAGAAATAAAAAGAAATGGTTATACATTCTAAGCCTAGGTCCAAAAATATCAAACATCTTTTGAGCATAACAACAAAAAAGACTCCCATTTCTTTGTTGCTACCACTCTTAAAAGGCTTTTACTGTGATATATATAACAAGAGGAATGTCAAAAGATGTTAAATCAAGCCTTAGTGTAATTCCCAAAGGGAAACCTAATTCTGCTAAAAATCCAGCATTGCTCCTCTGAAGAATCCCAGAATGGCGTAAATAGGCTATGGTGATGCCCAGTGTTTCAAAACAATGTTCAAACTTCGAAAAGGAAAACAAAACACATTTTACAGTGGTAAAAACTCATGTGATCCTCTGAGAAGAGCAAATGAACAGGAAGTACTCTCATCAAATATTTAGGTGTGGATGAGAGACAAGAAGGTCACTGAAGGAAAACAAAGCAGCTCTTAGGAGGAAAGGGGAGAAACCTCTTTGAATTTCAGGAATGTGTTTCATGGAAATTCTGTGCAAAGAACACACAGATACTAACCAGTGTTCCTTTCAGCTGCTTTTAGCCTTCAGGGTCTTCCCTAAAAGCACCACAACTGTAGTAAAAACAATTAGTTCATTAGAAAATGACTCTGGCTTCGCTGCCTGCTTGGCACAGCTGCTCCTTCTATACATTCACAGTCACATCTATCAGCTTCAGCAGTAACATGAAGATATATCTATCCATTTTTTACTCTTTCAGCTCCAAAGAATTATCATGGGCAAAAGATAAGGATATTGGATGTTCCTCTTTCCCGTGGTAGCCCCAACATGAACATAACCGCATTGCATGGATGCTGGCGTATCCCCCCAGGCACAGTGGGACTCTGGGCATAAGCCAGTGGCACAGAGACTGAGCTGCTCTTTGCAAGGTGAGTATTTCTGTGCCAAGCCTGACAGGTGACGTGTGGGGTTCCTGTTGTCAGGACCCTCAGATGGAAGGAGAGCTGGTAATGAATGGAATTAGAAAGCAACCAATTATCTGGGGCCAATGAGATAAGGCACTGAGGCAGGGGTAATGAGGCAACCATTTACTGCCTTCTGCCTATGCAATTCATATTATGGATTGCTTTTACACAGAAGCACCATACAAAATTCAGCTTTACACCAGAAATACATTATTTGTTCGAAATGGAGATGGAAGAATTACTGTATATCCAAAAAACTAACAGAAAACAATGTAGTTACTGTTTCCATAAACATGTGTGGCTCCAATGCACTTACTTGGTCAGGACAATTGAGACTGCATCGTTGAGAATACTTTCTCCAAAAACCAACATGTTGAGCACAGGATCCACATTAAGGGCATTGAAAATGGCAATAGTAGCCACAGGGTCAACTGCAGATATTAAAGAGCCAAATGCAAAACTGGGAGAACACAAAAGAGGAAACTAAATGAAAGAAAAATACCTACCTAGTAACTTACATGAACAACAGTAACAAAGCCCATTTGTGTTACAGTTTCTACACAGTGATAAGCTGTGCTCTCTTTTCAGTCAATTTTTTTTTCTTGAAAAAGTCTACATTACTGACACTGAAAAATTTATTCTGCCTTTTAAGAGAAGATTTGGACAAGGAAGTTATATCCTTATCACATATATTAATAATACCAACTAATCAAAGTTTACAAATCCTGAAGTTTGGTTAAAATACCCAGTATCTGTCTAGAGAAATCACTGAGCACAAAACAGAACAGCCTAGAATGCAATAGAATGGAATATAATACAATACTATTTGGAAATAAGAGCATAATAAATAGGGTATAGAAGTGTTCCATCGATTTCTTAGTTTCATACCCAATGTTGAATCTCAGCAATTTAAACACTAACCAAAAGAGGTGGCCACCTGCAGTGCATTTCCCACCTACAGCTATCCTGAAGAAAGCTTCATTTCATATACTATACCATTTCCCCAAGAGCTTACCTGTCTGTCATGTTGAGTTTATAAATTACATCAGCCTGAAAGAATAGGTAGAACATAATCACAATCAACTGTGGTGTTCCACTGTTCTTAAAAACCAAACTATTCATCAAATCCCGAGTCCATTATTAAGAAAAATTCACAGTAGTGATGTTATCCAGTTTAACACTGCCCTCCAACAGTGACCTACTGCTACAATTCTGGTCACCCAAGATTAGGGAACTAGGGCAGAGTCAGGTGAGTGGAGTAACTAAGACATTCAAAGGAAGAAAAATCTGAGTGGCAAAGAAGAAAGTATAGAATGCTTGGCCTACCAGAATGAAGTCTGAGAGAAAAGATAAATATCTGTGTCTGTATGTAACCAATGGGAAACACCAAACCACAGAAGCAAACAAAAGTATTGAGAGAAGAACAAATAAATTTAATATTGTAGAGTAGAAGATGGCTCTAGAGAACACAGGTTTTGGAACAGCCTTCCAACAGGAAGATTGTGGAAGTTACAAAAAAGTAAAACTCAAGTCTTAATTGCTTTTCCCATGGAGCATGCTGTGTCACAGAGTCACAGAGTGGCTCAGGTTGGAGGGGACCACTGAGGTCACCTGCGCCACCCTCCCAGCTCTGCAGGGCCCCTGGAACACGTTACCTGGGATCGTGTCCACAGAGCTTTTGAGTATTTCCACGGGCTCTCCAGCAGTATCTACGGAAGGGGTTGTATAACACTGCCTTTGTGAGAGCAGAGAACTGGACTTTGTGACCCAGGAATTCACTTTCACTGTATTTGTCTGCTCTTGAAAAATGGACTTTCAAATAACAAGCCAGATAAACTTAAGTGCTTCAAAGCAATAAGTCTTACCCGGCCCAGGAAATAGATTCCTCCACCTACAATGAAAGCTGATATTGCAGTGCCAAATACTGAGAACAGAATGATGGAACCAATGTTCTGAAAAAAATTACCCTGGAACACAGTAATAAAATAAGTAAGTCAGTAAAAATGACCTGAGGGAAAACTCATGTTTGGGTTTGCATTTAATTAGATTCTAATTCACAACTGGGTTTCCGATTATAAAGGCTCATTAGTTTGGTTCCAGGTACCCCAGGACACACATCCACACCATCTGCCTAAAGAGACTGCTGCTCTCTTGAGGACAATAGCAATTCCCTCTGATTCCCAGGACTGATTCCCAGTCTGGCACCATAACAACAACCCAATCCTCCGGCAAACAGCTGGATATTCACCAGCACTTTGACATATTCTCCACCTGGAAAAAGTGTAAGTTAATCCCTCTGTTGGAGGCAGGGCATGTGAAAAAGGCTCATACATGTCCCAGATGCCGGTCCATTCCTTGTGATTTTGTATGAAAAGATGTCCAGTGCTGGTGCCAGCTCCCGGTATCACCATGGCCCCTGCTCCCTCCCTCTCCTGCAGCACAGCGGGAGCAGGAAGGCTGCACACAGGAGCACCAAACCCCCTCGGCCAGGACAAGTGCTGTGAGAAATGCCCATGGAAACACGGGCCCCAGGCAAGGGGTCAGAACCCTTGCACATGCTTTCCCCTTCTTTAGCTGTGGAGTGACCCCACCTTTCCCACTTCTGATCCTACTCCTTCCCACTTCTCCTCCTTCACACCAGCCCTTGTACAGCTCTGGTGAGGTAAGAAACCTCTCCAGCCAAGGAAAACCTTGCCAGCACTGCTACCAGCAACAAGCTACACTCCCTGCACTCTGGGTTGAAGAGGCTTAAATTTTGCACTCTCAATTCCCTAATGATCAATGTAATGGAATTTAATGCAATTATCCTAAGCTTCATGAAGATAACTAAAAGCAGAATCTGTTCCAAACAAAACCTCAACATCCAAAATGAGTGTCTGGCAGGGACTGACCTTGTGCAGTGAATATCCAGATTCAAATATGATAGGTGGAAGCAAAAGCAGAAAAAACATATTTGGGCGAAACATTTCTTCCTCCTGAAAAAAAAAAAAGTATCATTTCAGCAATATCATCATTATTGAAATAACACCAAGTCTTTCCAAAAGAAAAGCTGTTAAAAAACATAGTGTTGGAAAATGAAAAATCTTTCTCCTTTCTTACCATGAAGTAGAAGACTGAAGAGCAGCAAACTATTCCAGGGCTGCTACTTCTATTGTTCTTTTTCAACCCAGTGATAGAAATCTAGGAGTTACTTATTTTAAATTACCATCTCCAAGAAAGCTGCATAGAAAACAGGTTATTTATGGTAAAGGAGAAATATTCCTGTTTCTACAAAAAGTATTCCCACTTTATCTGAGAGTCTGGAAATCTGTAAGGACTGCCAAGGAACGGTGACCTCTTGGCCACTGTTTGAACAGAACAGGTTAGCTGGGACCAAGCAGTTTCACTGGAAAACTCATCACCTGACTAGAGGAAATCACATCATCAGCCCCGTGCCCCTGCAAGTGACCAGG
This sequence comes from Oriolus oriolus, assembly GCA_013400235.1. Classification (NCBI taxonomy): domain Eukaryota; kingdom Metazoa; phylum Chordata; class Aves; order Passeriformes; family Corvidae; genus Oriolus; species Oriolus oriolus. The sequence continues at coordinate 92,894 of VXBT01005394.1, read as the reverse complement.
CTCAGGTGACACCACCTGAAGGGTCTGAGGCTGCATTCTTCTCAGCAAATGGAATTTCTGCCTGAATTGAATGGTACTATTCTGATGGCTCCTTTTTGCCATCACAGTGATATAACTGGAACACACCATGAGGTAAGATGCTATTTTCTTATGTCCTCAGTCTTTGTCACTTATCTCATCCCCTGGCTACCACTGCTTGTGCAGTACTCCCAGCCTGGCACCCTGGTTTTTCTGCTGGCAGACTAAGCACAGAAGGCAAATGAATCCCAGCTGAGGGGGCCAGTCTCTTTACCCACCTGTTTACTCCCTCCTGGTCCCCCCAGCACTGAACACAGTAGAGCTTGTCACCTCTGCAAGCACCGATTAACTTGTTTAAATCCAGGTTAAACAGCTGATGGACTGTTCTGTTCAAACACCAGCTTTCAAAACAGAGGTACTCATCTCTTTAAAGTCTCATTCCTGCCTGTACCAGTGATAATCATCTTAAAGGATTTGAGGGGCTTAGAAAACAAAACTCATCCTTTAGACTGAAATGCAGCAGTCTGTGATTGTGCACGCACAACCCTGTGAATCGATGGCTGACACTGCCTGCTTCTGTCAGCACAGCAACTGCACCAGAACCAAACCCACCCATCTGAGTCACTACACTTGTTAAAAGCCCTTGAAATCAGAGCTGGACAAGGAAGTGAGAACAATGGAAAGGAAGGACTGTGTTTGTGCTGCATGGAAGCAGAGGAAAATAAAACATGAGGACTCTGATTATCAGCTGTGCTAGCCAAGAACCACCAGCAAGCACAAGGTCTTAGTGGTGAACTCGAATGAACACTTAGTAAGGCAGGATCACTAGAAATTACATTACAAAGTTTTTAGGGCGGGCATATGATCCAAGATTTGCTTTGTACAGGGATATAGCCTGCAGTTAAATATTTTATCTTATCAGATAAACAAAAGGATTTAGTATATTTAGAACCATTTATGACCATGTAATAAAGTCCATAATTATTACTGACTAGAAAATTTCACATCTAAAATTACCACAGCCTATGTTAAAACCCAAGCTCTATTACAGTGAAAGTAACTCAAATAAGCAAATAATAATGTGATATCTGTGGCCTTCCACCTTGGCTGACAACACAAGCAAGCACAGCTCCCCAGTGCCTCCCAAGAGGTGACCAACACTTCCCAGAAAACCCCCACGTAACTCACCAGCTGTGCTCAGTATTTCCCGTGTTTAGAGAACGAGTGCTCAAATCAGAGCACGAAGCTTTCTTTTTCCTTCTTACATACATGATCTTACTCAGATTATTTTATTTAATCAATAAGAAACTATTTTAATGCTGATGTTGTGGCCATTTAACTGACTTTCAATTTTAAGTCAAATCCATTTAACACAAATCAGGAATGAAAAAGCACTAACTACTGCAGCCCCTACTGTTTCTAATGACTTCATATGTAAAAATGAAATATTACAACATGACTGTTGAACTATGTGTTTGAACAAGTGTACACTGGACCAGTGCAGTTAGATGACAAAAAAAGGAGTATAGTAAGTGGTTCAAAAGCTAACTTAAGATTGAAAATCTATGCATTTTAATGTATTTCAACTAAGGAGAAAAAGATCTTCCTTTAGGGCAATAACTGCCAAGAAATATAAAGCTGCAAGCTAGGATTAAAATTCACTACTCAGACCAAGACTTTCAGCTAGCTGATATAAATCCTGTTTAGAACTGGCAATTCAAATCACTGTGACTTCAATCAGTTCACTGATCTAATAAACTGTTCGGTGCTATGAAACAAAATCACAGTTTAAATGCTGAAAGATTTTAAATTAGAGCAGGAATAGTGAAGAGTTCATTGCTTTGATAATGTGGATAAAAGGTAGGAGACAAAATCCTTGCTTCACTGTAGACTTCAGTGAACTGAACACTGTAGACTTCAGTAGACTTCTTGCAGAAACTTCTGCCAGGACTTGCCCTCTAAAACATTGAGTATTACAAAGCCTTTTTTATAAGATTTAGGGATTTTTCTACAATTAAAAATTAATTGTTACAACTATACCTTCCAGTTGGCCAGCTTTTGAGCCTCTATGATTTTTATAAAAGCTCCCATAAGGATACCTAGGAGAGAATAAGAAAACATTCTGAAATAGCCACAAAGCACGTCACTGTTTATCAGCTCTCCAAGTTTTAGACGTGAAAACAAGGCAAAACATAGTGCAGCAAGTCTTTCATTCCTAAACCATGAAAACACTGAGCGGTTTTGGGTTTAATACCCAAATACCCAGTTTCCAACACGTTACATAATCCCAGAGTTTCCCTGCACAACAGAGTGTCTCTTGGGATATCCCAGCTCCAAACAGACCTCCCCAGAATCTGATGCTTGAGAAAGATAACAGGCTTAACTACTCAAACCGCTTCTCATCTAAGCTGCGCTCACATAAAATTCCACCTTTCTTGCTGGAGAATCAGGAAGTTATGAGTTAGGCATCTGTGTTTCATGTCACTTCAATATTATTTGCAGTTAAAGCAGCTTAAATGAAACCAGTCTTCTCCACAGAAGTGAATTTTGTTTGAATGAAATCATAGCACTTTCTGGCAATGAAGAAGGCAACAAACTCTGATCAGGGTGGAGACCCTGTCAGAACTATTTTCCAAATGAATTACACGTTGTTTAAGTCATGTAGAAATAATCTGAATATAAAAGAATCTTATCAAGGCTACTGCAAACTCAGTGGTTAAAGGTTATCATACTCTTTCCTCCTACACATCTTCAAATATAAAGACATAAAACTGTAACAAGATTTCTTCTGGAAGTCATGAAGATAACTCAGGAACTGTCGTTAATTGTTTTCAAGTAGTTATAGGGAACTTGTCTTTAGTCAGATTTCAGATCTGTGTCTGCACAGCTGTGTTTCATTATTTACAGAACAGAGACTTCACAGTCAAACACTGGGACACAGAAGTCAAATACTCCAAATGAAAGGTAAAAAGTGTCTGAGAAGCTTTAAGTATGCTTTCCTGTAACTCATGTTAAGCATGCTTTCCTGTAACTCATGAGACCTCCTCTCACGCTGTAGCTAACAAAAGAGTCTCACAAATAGAATCACATGGATTACTCCTGATGGATGTGTCACACACACAAAGCCATGAGGCCTAAGCCTTCTTTTATACAAAAATCTGTGAGGGCATCGGTCCCAGAGGGTAGAAATAATTGTTCCATGAAATGGTTTCTATGGAAAGGAAGGGGAAAACATTAATGAAGGAACATCAAAGGTCTGCTGTTCCTTGAAGGACAGAATGCAGATACGGCTACTCACATGCCACATACATTTACAAACTACTCTTCCTTTACTTCTAAATGAGTGAATGCAGTTTTTGATCAGCTGGTTCTATTAAATCATGCAGGTCCGTTTTGTCAAGGGGCTAATTAGAAGGGTAAGTCTGTAAGAGTTATTCTATACCTCATGTTTTGAAAATTTTATAGGCATTTTCTTATTGCAACCAACCTTTATTTTTCCTGAAAACATGTTAAAACTCAGTAACAAATCAGGGAAAAAACATTTCTGGCAACTATTTTTACCAACAAAATTCCAGCAATTTATAAGGATGAGGATGAAAATCCAGCCTCAGAGAATGCACTCCCCCGTCCACCAGCAGAGACACACCTCCTAGAAACCATAAATCAGAAGCTTCTGAGCAGCTTAGACAATGGGAGGAAAAACATTTGTGAAAATCATATCTCTCTTCTCTGCTGCCACTTTTATTAGCCTTCAATAACTTCCTGAGAACGTTTGCTTAATTTACAAGTCAAAACAGGACACACCTCACTTCTTGCACTGCTGGCAAAACTGGATACTTGAAACTCAAGCTGTGCTCTTGCAGCTGTGCAGAGCATTACCAGGACCAGAGGGTCACTGAGCAGCACTGAGCTGGCAACTCCAGTGATTGTACAGGTGCTGTATAATACTGTCACCAGGCTGAGAGTACTTTAAATATGACTGAGTCTATAAACTAAATAAATAAGGCTGAAATGACACAGGACATCTGTTACCTGGGCTGCTCCTGGGTATAACACCCTGCTGACTCACAGGAATTGCATCTGCTGGCATCATGTCACCTCACTGGGGGGACAGACTGCTGTGGTTCACCCGAAAGCCCAACTGAGCAAGTTCCTGCATGGCCTCTAAACAGAACACAAGAGATGCAGCACTGCTCCTTCTGACCCACCCTGAGCAGCAGCGACAGCCCTGGCAAGAAGCTTCCCTGTTTCTCGAACAGGATTTTGTTGGGGCTCACAGGAACACAGCACACACCAATACTAAATCCAACAGCTAAAACCCTTCTGCAGCTGAGATGCCAATAACAAGAAACAGGAGGAGAATGTCTGTGCCTCTGCTGCTCTGCACAGCTCAGCAGCAGCAGGGACACTGCTGGCCCAACACCTCTGCTCCACACTGCCCAGGATACACAGAATGATAGCAAAGAAAATCCAAAACTATGCCAGCAAGAACAATCACTATACTGCTGCATTTTATATTGGGGATTATGCTTAAATTTAGATTAGCTATTTAACAGCCATGGTAACTAACCTGATTTGAAGCCAGATCAACACCCTGTACTCGGGTTTTTGTGCACAAAGGGGAAAGATACTGAAGGGATAGTAACGTCCTTCTGGCACCTTTCAGGACACTGGGAGATACATTCACAAGACATCTCACCTGTCCACAGCAATAATGTAACAGGGGAGGGAAAGAGAAGTGTGTCAACAGTGAATCAGGCACTGGGTGGTTTCTGTGAGGATGACAAAGTGAGTCAGGATGAGCTGCAGCAGCTCTGAACCGTGTCATGTACAGAACCATAAAGGCACAAAAGCCTGATGGATGCTGCTGCTATAAAGATGAGGGGTGTGTGCAACATCCAGCACTAGGACAGGATCCTGACCCACCTGTTTGTTTCTCAGTTGAACAAAAACACTGGAACTCACATAGGGCTTTGCAAGTGAATGCTGCTTGAAGCTCCAAAACCTACTGTGTGAGAAACATGATGTGGTCTCCACCACATCCAGTTATCTACAAATCCAGGGTGTCACACTGCTGGAAAATATGCTTCTCTTTCTGCCAAGTAACAGCTCTAAGATTTTCTCAATCTAGCACCCAGCATGCAAGAAGATCCCTGTTTTCCAGAAAGCGTAAGTTACTGACAAGCACCAGAAAGCTCACTTGCTCCCAGTTAAGAAATACGGGAGAAGGTACCAACCTAGCCCAGGACAGTCAAAAATCTACCTGCTCAACCAGCAATAGAGTCCTTTGAGCTGCATCAGGATTATAACTACGCATCTTTTGTCGTCTTGTTGTAATTTTAGAACAACTGTCAGTGAAAGCATCACTAGCAAGACAAGCAAAAATATCACAGAACCTTGCAGACAAGTCACAGCTGAAAAACTGGTGCTGGGAACACTCAGACCAGGTTCTTTAAACATTAGACGGCATGTAGAGAAAATAATGAATGTAATTGGCCTGATTTGCTCCTCATTTACACATTTATAAATCAGGAACAACAGCATACAAATAAATTAAATTACCCTGACATAAAACTACAGGCTCGGGAATACTCCAAATTTAATCCAAATTAAGTAAGCACTTGATCTCCATGAAGGCTGACACTCTTATAGCTCAAGCAACAGGAAGCGCTCTTGTCATGGTACTGCTGGGATAGTTAAGGATCTGGCAGTCCAGGCGAGTTTTCGGGATAGTTGCAGTCCCCAGCTACACTGAAATCCCACACTCAGATACAATTCTACCAACACCAACACAAACACATGCAGCACCTCAAAGGGAAGGCCAGAGCCTCATGACCAGGGAGTGCCCGTTTCATTGTCCTACCCTGAGGATGCAAACTAGAGGCAGATGCCAAAGTACTCAGGTAGTGACATCCCTATAGGTGTCATTTTCCTGGGCCAGTCTCTGCATGTATGCTCATTTCTTTATTCCTCCAATCAATTTAACTCTACAAATTAGTTGTTTTCTTCACTCCATCTGGTTTGCTGCATCTTTCTGGTGATGGCTAACACACAACACAGCATTATCTCCAGTGCACACTACTGACAGTCCCTGGATTAACACAAATCCAACTTTAAAATGTCATGGTTACTCACCTAAAGAAACAACAGCCACGCTCTCTGGTAAAAAATGAAGCCGGTATTCTATCAGTAAATGCACCAATATGATGCAAATAGCTGTGAAGGGGAAAAAATTGAGATTCAAAAATGTTAGAAAATAATAAAATATACTTTTAAGTAGTATTTTTAAAATACACAAGCAAACTTCTCCTAATGATTCAGTAGACTTCGTTTTGGCAATAAACCAAGAAGTACCAGTCTAAGCAGTAGCTCCCACGACCATAAAAGTTCTAAATCCTGTGCCTGTGCAAAATCCCACTTCACAGAGAGAACCAGAAGAGAAATTAACCGCTATGACTTTGAGTTGGCCTATGTCCTCAGACGCAGAGTACAATTAACAGAGATTAACAGACTTTCAGTTCATCATTCACCTATAACAAGAAGACTAAAAAAAATCGTCATGCCACTAGACTGTTCCTCTTGCTGTGCCTGGACTCCAGTCTGAACTGGAAGGATGGGTTTGGGAGGTGTAGGTGCCACCAACTTGGTAGTAGCAGCCAGCATAGTGTGGAGGGTGGCATTGATGACTTCATGGGTGGCATTTGCAGACCTGTCAGAATAATATAATATGTGATTATACTGGATGGGAGCAGCATGAAAAAGCCTACTACAAATATGCACACATCCACCAACCACCAGATCATATTGAACTCGTACTGGTGACCAACTCGTTACGGTCGTTTTTTAAAAGCAGTCTCTGATTAGACAAATACTGGAAGTTCATGTTCATGAAGCTGATTATTGCTGAGTTGCTTCACGCACTGCAGACACCCAACAAGCTGCAGTGCAGCGTGGGATGCAGCGAAAGTCTGCCGCCGAGCACAGGGCCAGCCCAGCCGGCGTGGGCACGGTGACAAACCCGCTGTCAGACCCAGCGGCCTCGCCGCGACTGCGGGCCGGGACTGCGGGCCCGC
>VXBT01005394.1:66906-85111 GCA_013400235.1 Oriolus oriolus | reverse complement strand
AGCTGCCATTGCTCCCTGTCCTTCAGAGCCACCATTGCATCCTGTCCCTCAGAGCCACCATTGCATCCTGTCCCTCAGAGCCGCCATCGCTCCGTGTCTCTCAGAGCCGCCGTCGCTCCCTGTCCCCAGAGCCACCATTGCATCCTTTTCCCTCAGAGCTGCCGTTGAGGTCATGGTGGCGCAGGGTTGTTTCCGAGGCTGCTCTGGACACCTGGGTATAAAGCCTGCGAAAGTGTGCTGAAGCATCACATCAGGCCTGCTCTGTGGTGCCTAAAAGCAGGAAGTGGGTCCTGACTTTTCAAATGAGACGTGTTCACCTGCAGCTCCTGTAACCCTTCCTGCTGGCTGAGCAGACCTCTGCAGGAGCACAGCTGGTCCATGGCTGTCACCGCCCAGCCACAGCCTGGACTGACAGCAAGAACAAAGCATCAGATGAGTCCCATTGAGCTGAATCAGAAGGCCACTGCCTCAAAACCAGCGTGGAAATGCACTTGAATTAAAATATCAGTGAGTAATTAATTAGCAATTTTAATCAGCAAATTAAAATAAAGTTTAGACCAGCTTTATCTGGTCTAAATTCAAATGCCCTCCTGGCCCAGGCAGCTGCTGGGGTTGGGTCACTAAACTCTCCTGTGCATCCTGGAAAATGAGGCTAATTAGCACCTTTCAGTTTACAAATCCAGTTGAGGACATCCATCCATCCATCCATCCAGTCTGTGCGAGTTTGAGATGCTGGGATGACAGGGACATGGGACAGCATATAACAGCATCACATGCATTTATGTTCTTTTCTGGTTTGACTAGCTCCAGAAATAAAAGGGGAGTTGTACAAACACATATGTTGATTTGAATACCTCCGATTGTTTTAAAGGCTCTCTGAAATATCAGCTGTGAACTTAATCAAATGAAATTTCAGATTTATGACAGAGGCACTGGCACTCATTTACATAAAAGTGAAATCCACTTGAATAGGTATGAACATGCCTGAATTTTAAAACCAGTGACCTGGGCAGCAGCTGTTTTTCTCCACGTTACTGGCAGGGCAGAGCTGAAGAACGTCTGGTTTTATGTTGACAGACTGAACCTACACCTCCTCTGCTCATCTGATGTGGTTTTATGCTGACCTACTTAGATAGTCTTACTACAGTTATGACCAAGGGTTTTTTTGCACACTGGCTAATTTCCGACAACCTGCAGTTTGCCAATCCCCATCTGCTTTAACTCATTCCCTGCATCCCAGTAGCATTTGGGGCAGAGTGCATGGCTTCAGCCGATGCACAGCTCGTGGGGTGACTCAGAGCTCACAGGTGCCAGTGAAAAATGAGACTGGCACTTTGCAAAGTGGTGCAAGCTGATTTCCAGAGTGACGTGCGCATCTTCCTCCACTTGGAAACGGCGAGACTGCAGGCCTCCAACACATCAGAGACTCAGGCATTTCTGCTTTTTGATCTCAGTTTTCTTGATGTACTGAAGTAGAGATTTTGAGCAACACTTCAGCCATAAATACTGAAGCTTGGTCCAGAATGAGATGCACTTAAGCTGATGAAACACAGGAAATTGCCTTGTGAATTGTGAACTGTCTTTCTTTTTTCTGTGAAAACTAAAATTCAGAGTTTGCCAAGGATGACTGGAAGTAGCTGGTCACTAAAAGGTGAATCATCAGTGTTTCCCTTGAGAATGCCTCTAAGAAGAAATTAGTCTTCCGCAAAGTTGCATGGTTTTAGTTCATAATAGCTTTTGGAGTTTTTCTTTGCTTTTCTGGGAAGCACAGTGAAAAAGCAAGAAGTTATATTGAAAGGGATTGAGGGAGAGCTGGTGGGGTTATGGCAGAGAAGGACAGTGGGGGCCATGTACCTCTCTTCTCCATGCAGGACGGCTCATGCTCTGGGTCGCAGGACAGGAAGAAGCTCCCCAGCTGTGCAGCCCCATCCTCTTTGGCAGGTCCTTATCCTGTCCTCCTAGAAATCAGAGAAAAATATCACTGAAAGCACCTCTGCAGAGCTCCAGTCCATCCTCTGCTCACAGCAGGTCCAGCTTCAAGGTCAGAGGAGGTTGCTCAGGGTCTTGTCCAGAGAAATTTTGAAGATCTCTAAGGATGGAATGTCCCCACTCCTTGGATGGAGCATGGATGGAGCATGGATGGAGCTGCTGTGGAGACCTGTCCTCATGCTGCACCGCTCTCAGGGTGAAGAACCCTTTCTGTTGTGCAGCTGGAAGCCCCCTTGTTGCACTTCATAGCTGGTGCCTCTTCTGTTGCGCAGCCATGGCAGGCGTCTGCTCCTCCTCCCTTGCAGCTGTGCCCACACTGATCTGAGGTAGGAGTAGCTGCATCCACTCTTGGTTTTTTTAAAATCCAGTCAGCCAGTGGTGGAAGTGCCATGGCAGCTGTGTTGGTCAGGGAAAAGGGCATGGCTGGAGTCCTGTGTGATCTTCACCAGTGGCGAAGGGCTCCTGCCATTGTCACCAGAGCAATGTTCAGTTCTGTAGCAGGCTGGTGCAGAACAAGGAAAATCTTAAAACTCTCTTTCCTAGTCACTTGAGTTGTGTTTGGCATAATGAGTAGGTCATCTGGCCTAAGTAGGAAGGCCAGAAATTGTATTGGTTTGCTTTTCCTTTGCTATTTCTTTGCTTTTATTTTGTTTGGGGTTCTTTTGGTTTTGGCCTTGGCCTCAGCCACATTTTTTGGGTTGTTTTTGTTCCATAAATCTTTCAACTGGCATAATCAGAAAGCTCCACACTTGTTCTGTTTTACTGGCTTTTTAGCTGTCATGTGCTTTTAATCATGAGGGACTGGTGCAGAAAAGGGATGAGTACATATGTAACTCTTCAGGATGTGACTGACCTTCTCCTCACTGTGCGTGCTGGCCCTGGCCAAAGGGAAACCACAGATGGGGTGTGGGAGCCATGGGAAGGATTCAGGAAGGGATGTGGAAGGGAGGAGGATTTAGCCAGGAAAGTAGAGGCCTGGCAACATAAACACAAACCCAGGACTGAACCTCACAAAGGCCAGGATCTGAAGGGAAAAAAAAAAAACAGGAAAAGGGAAAAAGGTAGATGGAGAACAAAGATCCCAGGGAGCTCTGTTGGAGGAGGGAGCATCAGAGCAGCTGGAGGCATCAAGGGCTGCTGGGTCAGGCTGCTGTGTAAGAACAGGAAACTGCAGCAACCAGCACGTAGCAGTTGGTCAGCTGCCCTGGACTGCCTCCTTCCCACTGCGTTGCAGTGCTACACACACATGCTCAGCACAGCACACTCTGGGTGAAGTACCCACAGGTGATACCAAATTATAACGTCTCAAATGTTCTGTGCAAAGAGATGGTGATTTTCATGTCTCATCTCTGACTCATCAGCAGGAAATACCACTGCTTGTTTGACCTGTTGTTTCCAGTGAGAAGGGGCCAGTCCGTCTTACCGCCACTGAGGTAAGCGAGCTAAGCACTGCTCCAGCATCCCAGTGCGCTTGGTGTTTCAAGGACTTGGTCACGAGGAAAGTAATAATTTTGGCAGGAGGCTGTTCAGGCTGCTTCTCACTTGTGGTTTTCTGATGCACAGCTACTGAGCATCTGTTGATTAATGCATGCACTGAGTGTTGCTTTTAATAGATCACAGGAATTTCACAGTTGTTTAAGCTCATCTAAGATGATGTGGCTGTAGGTAACATAGTGTTTAGTTTTAATTCTTAAATTATGTAGAGCAGCCTAAATAGATAGCTATGTAGAACATCGAGGGCAGGCACAGATGAGTTAGTGACCAGCTGTAACCTTGTGCTGGAAATGTAGGGGAAGGTGCTAATTTACAGCCCTGGACTTTGTTTTCACTTAGGAGTGGAGTCTGTCGGCTCTAAGGACCAAGGGCATGCCAGATGTACTCTAGGGAATTGGTTTAGCTCTTATGACAGTCTTTGGCCTGGAAGACATCCGGGTTTGCCTTTTAGATTATCTACAAACATGGTAATCTCAGGCACACTGAAGTCACCCCTGAGTCAGTTCTCTCTGAAACAGAGTGCTGAACTTCCTTCTGCAGTGGGGTGCAGTGACAGTGGGAAGAGACTGCCAGTAGGGAAGGTAGAAGTGCTTCAACTAGATTTACTGTAGAACTATCCTACAAGTGTTTAAATACATCAGTTCCCTTCCGAGCTTGGATTCATAGTAAAGATAAAATATTTCCTGGGTTATGGAGAAGGATTCAGCCCTAAACTCACCTGAAGCCAGATCGTGATTCTGGCATAGAACGTGGTATAGGCCAAAATCCAAAATGAGCCAGTGCTTTCAAAGACAAAATCAGCAATACTAAGAGCACCAAGATCAGCAGTGGCCTTAAAATGGCCGTGTCTGTGGGCTGCGTGTGAGGACAGAATGCCTATGGCCATGGCACCGCAGTGCCAGCAGGGCAGTTATTGCTTGCAAAAGACCTGCCTTTCGGGGGCTTCAGCATCACCCAGGACTGGCCCCATTACAGCTGCTGAAGATCTTGGCAGGCTGGGGTGTGAGTGCTGGAGAGCTGCATTGGCCTGAGAACAACCTCTGTCCCACTCCCCTCTCTCAGTCTGAGACTGAAAAAGAGAGAACTGGTGGTACTTTCACAGGATGGATGAATGATCTTTGTTATTAAACTCAGGACATTTCTTTATTACACAGGTGAAGGTTCAGCTGCCACTAAGGGGGCAGGGAAAGCATCAGCGTGTAATTTGCTTTATTGCTTTGGGATAGATGGGAAAGAGTCTCCTAGGCTGACTGATGAAATGCTGAAAATTCTTTTAGACCCTTCACTGTATAGAGTTGTTTTTCCATTTCTTAATGTGCGTTAGCATAGATAGCATTTTATTCTCTTGTTCTCTAGCTATGTGCAGTAGGCATATGCTTGGGTGCATATATATACACAGATTTGCACGTATAAACATAAATAAATACATAGGCAGGCAAATTCCAGGCACTAGTTCTCAACAGATAATGTCTCTCCTGTTGTTTTGTTATCTGTTGTTTGAAACTATTGGATGCTTGGTTTGTTTGCTTTTCATTGCATGTTTAGTCTGGTTTTGACATGCTCAATCTGGAGGTTATCCAGGAGGAAGCAGTGACAGCGGGAATCACACTGTGTGGCTGTAGCCAGTGCCGAGCAAGATGTGCTGCTGTAGGCAGGCACCAAAGGTTGTGATTCACCTGAAATGCAAAGGGGATCAGCCCTTGGCAACAGGGACCCGAAGGGCATTCGAGGGAGTGTCCCCAAGGACACTGTCACGTCACCTGCTGGCACTGCTAGCTGAGTGGCTGAATACCCAGGCTGGGGAGACTGAACTCCTCCCTTGCCTGGGATGGGGATGGGGTGAAGAGCACCTTGCTGAGAAGTGATGCCAACTTCTCCAGCCCTGTTTGCTTTTCAGGGAAAGGCAGCTCTCCTGACCCCAACCTCGTGTCTTCATTTTTGGCAGGAGATGTTTGTTCATGCTGGCTTGTGCGCTGCCACACATCAACAACTGCTCTGCCAGGTAGGCAGACAGGTAAACACGGGACTGTCCACGTGCACAGAGCTCGCTGGTTTACCGACAGACAGGCTGTGCCGGGTGCATGGTTCAAACTCTGACAGGTACAGCCAGGAGGTGCTACCCCCGAGACAGGACATAGAGCAATTTTCCCCTCTTGGTTTTTGTTTTAAACATTGAATTTTTTTGACTGTGAACTCAGGCATTTCATGAATTTCAGAGCTGGTGCTGTGCCATGACTCATCGAGTCCCCTTTCCCAGCAGTGTGTGATGGGCCTTCTGTCTCACAACGTGACTCTCCCAGCACAAATGGGCTATGTTTAGTGACAGGCTTCAGCAGGAGGCAGTTGCTGTTTTACAAATGCCTAAGCTGAGGCACAGAGAGGCTGGAGAAACAGGCCCAGAACAGACAGCAAGTCAACAGATGAGCTGGAAAGCATCTCACAGGGTCCTCTGCTCCTGCTTTCTGACCAACGCTTTATCTTGAGACCCAAACAGACTGGGGAAACCTGCTCCCACTTTTTTACCCCAATCCCCCAGTAATGAGGTTTTGGTTTGTTTACAGGCACAGATGGCTCTCACTAACACCACTTACTTATCTGCCCATTCTGCACCCTGCAGGCAACCAGCCAGACGGGCTGGAGCCCAGCACGGTGCAGCTCCTCACTGGCATCTCCTGCCAGTCCCCGGGACCCAGCCACACTGCACCAGGCCAGGGGGTCCTGCAGGCCCCAAGTCTTCTTCCCAGCAGTGGCCAAGGGCTTCTGCACACTCACGAAATGAGGCGTGAGAAGGCAGTGGTGACTAAGTAACATCCTTTTCCATTTCTTCCTGAATGGCTTCCTCAAGTCAATCTACTTTCTTTTTTAAAGGGCTGTTCAATGCTTCATTTCAAACCAGCACTGCAAGTTCGAGCCTCCCGCATCCTGCCCCAGGTGTGGTTTCTGGAGTGTATTTATGTATTTGGTGCATGCATATCCGTCCCAGAATTTGATGGCACATTGCATACATGTGTGTGCAGGGGAACGACAGGGAAAGAAGACAACAGCAGGAGAAAGCATCATTTGTAAATTAGGAAAAAAAAGTAAAATAATGAAGATTGGAAAAATCAATTATGGCCAAGCCGGAATTAGAATTTAAACAACCAACTGCCTCCCTTTCCAATACCCAAAGCCAGTAGAGGCTGTAAGGAGGCATCTTGGGAGACAAAGAGCAAGGTAAGCAGATGCAGCCTGGCTCCCAAAAGCCTGTTCAGCTAGTCCTCAGTATATAAAAATCATGGAAACTTCTAGTATCTAGGTTGCCCTTTCTCTGGCAACCAGTCCCCACTGGACTGTGAGCAGAGCCACCTCCTTTTCTGTTCTGGACCTGGTTGCCACCAGATTCCTTGGACACAGGCCCATGTGCTGCAGGGAACCATGAGTGTTGTATCCACGTTTGCCCTCAGTGGGCAGGCGGCAGCTGCTCCCCAGACAGGAGCCATTCATCACCGGGAGGTGAAACCCCAATAACAGCTGCAGAAAGCTTGGCCTTGCCTGAGCCCTGCCTTCCTCCTGCACAGCTCACCTCCTCACTGCCTGCCCTCTGCCTGAGGTTCACTTAAATGCTGAATACCTGTTTGTTAAGGGCAGGGTTCAGTATTTTTTGGATTACATTCTTGTTGGTCTATAAATGAAAAGTTCTTCCTCTTTCCTTGTTACAGACTGTCCTGAAAGCCCTTCTGTCAATGGGAATTAACAAATCTTTGTGACAACTCTGATAAACAGAGTGTTTGGTTAGCTGGATTACATTTACTGGTGCCAGCTGCAAATGAGTCCAAGTATCTGTTGTACTGGTGAGGTGCATCTGCTGTGACATGTCTACAAACAAATGGCCATGGGAAAAGAGAGCAACTGTACAAACAACTGCATTTCTTGCTCACGGCAGTAGCCTGGAGCTGCTGGGCACTCCCAGGACTTGTCACCTCATGCTCACACGAGCATCTCGCTCTCAAGCTGCCTCCAGAATTGCCAGCCCTTGCAGGAGGAAATGCAGGACCCTTCCAAGAAGGATGCCTGTCTTCTCTTCCCTTTGCCAGTATTGGGATGGCCTGGCAAAGGCAGCTGGGACACAGGGATTCACAGGGGGTCGCACTCCAAAGTGTGTGCCAGCAAGCACATGTATTTCCCAGCTGGTCTGCCCGGCCTCCAGCCTGCTCTGCTCAGGAGCCGTGCTGCAGCCAGCCAGACACCTCTGCCCAGTGCTGTTTAGCAGATTGTTGGGAATATAAGCAGTAGGACCTAGATTTTTTGGGAGGCTCCATTACCTTGTCCATGGTGCCTCTGCTGGGAGAGAGAAGTTTCACAGCTGAAATAAGTATTCTGTTCAGTACCCAGCAAAGTCAGAGCAGAGAGAAAAATAATCACCTGAATGTTCTGCTGTGCCTGGTACACCACACTCTCTCATGTCTCCTTCCTGTCAGAGGCTGCTGCTGGTGGTTTTTATGGGCATTCTCTGAAGTGTAAGAAGTAAAAGAATGTTGTCCTGCTTCTGTTATCTCTGCAATCCCTCATCAGGACAACAATTACTTTGTTGATAAAACACAGCTCCTGTTCACACCTACTTCACAAATCACTTTTGACACACAACATGCAGGACCCGTAGGACACAGAGCGACATCCCTTCCCAGGGCCCTGTGGCCTGTCTTGCCCTGGACAGAGAACATGGCTCCTGCATCCTAAAGCATAGATAAGGGGACAAATGCAGATTTTAGAGAGGTAAAGTGGAAAAGCAACAATAACAAAGATTGAATGCCACACGAGCAATAACTATCTCATAGGAAAGGGGATATGTTATGAAAGAAAGAGAAAAGACAACGGAAGGAAAGCTATCTAGCTGTGATGGGCTGGTAAACACCCAGCCAGGTGCTCGCTTCCCTCCAGTCAGATGGGGGAGAAGACCAGAAGGACAGAAGTGAGAAAAAAGGAGTGGGCTGGGACAAAGGCAGTTTAGTAAGTGAAGCAAAGCTGCAAGCAAGCAGAACAAGATAAGGGATTCAGTCACCACTTTGCATCAGCAGGCAAGTGTTGGGCCGTTCCTAGGGAAGCTCATAGAGGTTACTTGGGAAGACAAACACCATAACCTTGAACATCTCTCTTTCCTCATCCTGTCCCTGAGCTTTTATTGCTGAGCACGATGTCCTGTGGTGTGGAATATCCTTTTGGTCACTCAGGGTCAGCTGTGTGTCCCCCCCAGTCTCTCACCTCCCCAGCCTCCTCGCTGTGGGGGCAAGGTGTGGAAAAGAAAAGGTCTTGATGCTGCACCAGCCCCGCTGGACGGTGGGTAAAGCACTGGGGTGTTACCAGTGTTGGTTTAGTCAGAACTAGAAACCACAGCACCTGACCAGCGCCACTGAAGAAACTCTGCTCTGCCTCAGCCAGACCCAGCCTGGCAGTGCTGGAGGAGGAGATCCTGGTGAGAAAAGAGCAAAAGCCAAGGGCAAGGGGATTATTTCTTTCCTTGGCAAGGCCATTTTCCTTGGACATTCCTCTCTTTCCAAGAAGAGATCAGCTCTACCAGCCTCCTTTCATCCTTGCAGTAATTCTTTTGATAGACC
Source organism: Oriolus oriolus (assembly GCA_013400235.1). Taxonomy (NCBI): domain Eukaryota; kingdom Metazoa; phylum Chordata; class Aves; order Passeriformes; family Corvidae; genus Oriolus; species Oriolus oriolus. The sequence goes on along the minus strand of VXBT01005394.1, from coordinate 76,037 downwards.
CAGCTGCTCCTTCTCTCTGCCACATCCATCCGGCCGTGGCACATGGACTGAAGCGGGTGCATTGCCCACTCCTGTAGTGCTGCTGCCCGTGGCTGTCCCTGGCTGTGGGGTAAGATGGAGCTGTAGCCAGCTGCTCCCCCTGCTCTCCAAGGGTCAGGTCTTCGGCTGATCCTCCAATTAATCTGAGGTCTGAAAAAGGGTTGCATAGTCTCAGAGTTTCGACTGGGGCTTATAACATCACATCCCTCTGTCTCAGCAAAGCAGTGATGGCTCAAAGTGATCCATGCTATTTTAAACCCAGAAATCTACAGCACCAGGGAAAAACGTTAACAAAAAGCTGTTTGTTTAGTTTAAAATACCCTTACAAACTAAACAGCTTAAATCCAGGTTGTGTACAATGAACTGCACATTGTAAAAAAATCTTTTTCATGGTTTATCTGAGAAAAATATGCTGATGGCAAGGCCAAGCCTCGTTTGTTGTTGTAACTAGGCACCGTTCTTAGCAAACCCGCCTGCAAGCCTCAGTCAGCCATTGTGAATAACTAATGGAGGTTGCATAAGACGAGAAACTGTGAACTGGCTGAAACCAGCTGGTAATGCAGGGAGCACCTCTCACCCCAGTGAATCATGGGCTGGTGACTGTCCGGGCACACAGCAGTTAGGGCCAGCAGACCCATTAGGCAACCTTTGCTGGCTACCTCTGTATCACAGGCCAGTAGTATCATCTGTGAAACCCTGTAATGAGCCCCATACCTTGTATTTCAGGATGTGTGGCTGACACTTAAATTCCATGGAATTACACCGCTTTAATTGGGTGACGGCAAGACATAAAAAAACTATCACTACCACTTTTGCTCTTACAAAACTCAGCCTGACTTTCAACTGGAATATTTCTGGCTGCAGTTACGTTATGTGGTCCCTCAGGTTGTTCATAAGAAGCAAGTACGAGCCCTGGTGTCCTGGCCAATTCCAGTTCAGATGATCATATTCTGGTTTGCCACTGCTTCCACCATTCCTGTACTTGCTGGGGATGCTCTGCCTTTTCTGCCCTGCCCCACGTCTCAGAGTTATTCTGCACTGTCAGCTGCAGACCCCGGTGTGGGCTTGGGTGGAGATTCTGAGGTTCCCGGAGGAAATACCAGAGCAAGGTCAGCCAGATTGTGGATTGCAGCCCCTGTTCCCGTTCCGATGGCACCAACAACCCTGTCACACTGGGTCCATGGTGCCCCTTGGGAAATGTTCTGCCTCTTTCAGAGCCCACCTTAACACTGTGGGGGAACAGAACTGCTGCTGTTCTGTGTGGGGACCAGGGCTGGTGCCTTTCTTTATGGCTTTCCTGGGCAGATGGTTTGTACAAGCTCAGCAAATCCACCAGGCTCAAAAGGCGCTGCCTCATCACATGCACGCAGCTGCACAGCACCTCCACAATAAACCTGATGCTTCCAGAAGGTGTTGATCTTGCAGCACATGGACTGTGTGGCAGACAGAAAAACACTGTTCTTCCTGATTTTGCTGTGTGGCAACACCGCTGGGGCTGCTGTACAGCACTGCTGGCCGGCCTGCATGTCCCTGGCTGCTGTAAATCCTTCTCTTCTCTTCTCTTCTCTTCTCTTCTCTTCTCTTCTCTTCTCTTCTCTTCTCTTCTCTTCTCTTCTCTTCTCTTCTCTTTTCTCTTTTCTCTCCAAGTACAACATCTCAGCTGAAAAAGAGCAGGTATCTGGGGAAAGGCAGGCAGGCAGCAAGCACGTCTTCAGGGATAGCTGCAGTTGTGAAATAAGTTGTTTCCAGACACCTTATGATCACTTGCAGTGAGGGCATTAAATCAATACCTATTTCACTCCTATGGGCAGGGTCCTGCTTATGCCAACAGCTGATACTTGAAAGCATTAAGAAATTACAAAAATGAACTGCCCTGCAGAGTGAGATATTCCATGGAGTAAAGATCTGTTTAAACCAGATTGTTGTGACTGAAGCTGGATAACCTGTGAGGCTACTTGAGAGACACTTTGCCCTTGGATTCTGGAGAAAGGAGGACAAGAGATTTGTGCGTGGCCTTGCGTGAAGATCACTGGAGCGATGTTTCTGGTGATCATTTTCTGGAATCAGTGCTGAGAAGACAGGGTGTGAGCAGTGGTGTGGGTGCAGCGTGGTGCAGGTGTGTGCCCTGCCCTTGGTGGCAGCTCACTGGCCTTGTATTGTTGAAATCACTAATTTGCTTCATTTTGGTCAGCAAGTCAAGCCAATGACTGGAGCAGGCAGTGCCCAGCAGTGTCAGCATCAAGCCCCGAGGGCTGGGGGCAGTCTGTGTGTAGAGTTTGCAGCCCCGGATTCAGAATCCTGCAGGTTTGGCTGTTACAGATAACCCTACATTCAAACCCTGAGTTTCCTTCCTGCTCCATGCTGGGGAATTTCTGGTTGTTAATTTTGCAGAGGCACCCAGCAAAGCTGAGTAATGCAGGGAAGCAGCCTCAGACTGCCTGAGCGTGGAGGAAGTTACACATTTGGCATTTGAGAAAATGTATGCAAATAGCTTTTCCAAGGCGTTCTCATCACCATCCACGTTTAAAGCAATTAAACCTCCCTCAGAGCGACACTTCCATGCAATAAACATTATGCCGCACCTCACCAAACTCCAGCACAGCCAAATAAATAACTGAAGACAGTGATTCTGAGCTCTGAACTGTTGTTCTCCAGATGAGGAATAAATCAGCTGCAGCAGCAAGAGCAGCAGCTGTTTTTAGAGCTGGTGAAGGTCTCTTTAGCTTGCCTTCACCTTCCCTGCTCACAGTCATGCTCGCTTCTGCAAAGATTTGAGAGTCAGATATTTACAGAGGACAGCAGGAGTCCCACAGCAAACAGGATCAGAATCAAGCATGACAGGAAATCATTAGGATTTCCTCAGAATAAAATAAATGTAGTAGAGGTGCAAATGCTCCTTCGGGGAAAAGAGCACATGGCACAAACGGTGCTAGTGCCAAAAGCAGGCAGTAATTAAGCCCAGAGGAGAGGGAATCCGAAAGGGCGGCGGTGCTGGTTCCAGCAGATCTCTCTCATAGGCTGAGCTGCTTCCCGAGCCTGTTCAGCACGTGCCGAACCCCTGCACAGGTCGGTGACTTCTGAGCGGGTGTCGGAGTGCTCTGTCAGATTGCAGGGGAGGGGAGGGGATGGGATGCCTGGCTGCAGCCCAGCACGCCGTGTGTCGATGGTACCCCGCTCGTGTCAGCTCCACGTCATTGCTGCAACGGGAGGAAAACGCGCAGAGCCGTGCCCAGGAGCCGCTCAGGGGCTGCACCGCGGCTCCTCACGGCAGCCGCTGCCCAGGGGGGGCTGCAGGAGCCGGCAGCTCTAAGGCAAGCAGGGACAACCGGCAGAGCTTTCCGGCCCCGTGCTTTTCGGGGACACGTGCGACATGGGGACCTGGAAAACAAATGCCCAAGCTCCTTTTGGCTGCGGGGGACAAGGCAAGCCTCCCCTCTCTCATCTGACCAAGATGAGCGGGAATCATTCTGTGCCACGTTCGCTGCACGGCTTCTGAGTGACAAATCCAAAAACAGGGCCCGACCTTGCCATGATTTTAAGAGAAATGAAAGGTTGCACATGTTTTAAGAAAGTCCTACAAGCCCTTTCTTTGTGTATCAAAGGGCAGTGACTACAGAGGCAGTGCCTGAGTGGTGAAGAGGGTCATCTCTGTGCCTTTCGAATTAAATATGTATTCAAGTTAATCAAAATCCGAGTTGGGAAGAAGATTAAGGTGGCTAGAAGGCTTCATACTTTATTCCAGCAACATATCCAAATATATTCACAGGATTAATTATGATTTTGTGTGTGGCTGAAAGTGCAAGGAGGGAGCCATTTCATGTGGTCACCTGGGCAGCTTGGCTCTGGTCAGAGATTGAGTGGAAATGGTTAAAACTCCCTCTGTAGTAGCTGTTGAAGGAAATGGGCATTTTTTTTTTTGCTTCACAGCAGAAGAATTTATATTCTGCATTTGAACCATCATACTTAATGTGACCGTGGAAGGTTCTTATTCACCATACAACCATCTTCCCCTCCTGGGAATCCAATTAAGCTGTTGGCCTTTGTGAGTTAATTTTGCATTATGTAATTATGAGTTAATAGAAAGCAATTTCCTCTGAAATGTTCTTTTGTTCCTGGTTGTCCTTGTCCCCGGATTTCTGGAAGGCAGTTGCATTTCTACATGGTGTGAAGTCGTGAAGTCAGGTGGCTTCAAGAGAGGCAGAATTTCATCCCACTTTCTTGCCTCCACTGCTAGTTTTGAAATCCAGCTGTATGCCTGAATAGTGCAGATGTTTTTCCATTCCTGTCACCTGGCAGGAGCTGGGGAGGGTTTCACCTCTGCCTGCACTGCCTTTTCATCTGGTTTTGCCTGATGTCCTTGCAATCCTTCACAGACCAGGGAAGAGCAGCATTCCTCCATTGCATCCACAAACAAGGCTGGCCCCAGTGGAGAGCTTTCTGGCATTCTCCTCTTGACCTCTGGATGTATGAGAAATAGCCTGTTTATTTTCTGACTCTTAGACAGTTTGGGCTGTTTGACAGTAGTTTACCCCAGCCGTTGTCATAGCTTTTTGAGAGGGGCTATGTTAAATGGTATTTTAAAATCTGGATAAATTACTTGCACTGAATTACACAATAATTGTACCTCTTGTCAGCTGACATCTCCTTCCTTGGGAAGTTTTGGAAAGTACGGCCTGCTGTATTCTCTTGACTGAATATTTAGATCTCAAAGGCATTTTATGAATCTTTGCACAAGTCCACTTTGACTGGGTCAGATGATCAGCCTTCAGAGGTGGGCTGATGCAACAAGATCGTTTGAATCTCTGCAATGTGCCATGAGAAGATAAACATTTAAACCTATTTCTCTGATGAGAGCTACCTTCCAAGTGAACGTGGAGCTTTGCAAAATCATTTCTGTGGATACTGCCTCCTTTTGGGAGCTATGACACATCTGTTGACTGTGGTAGAATGAGTCATCCCTATGGTTAGGCACGTGTACAAGTGCTATTAAGATCAGAGCCCTAATAGCCTTGTTAGAAAGTGTAGTGGGTGGCATAATCTGAGAACTGGTCTACAGCACTCCTGTGTGCAAGGAGCACCTTGCAGCGTTCAGTGGAGTTTTTCCATCCTGACAAACAAATACTTGGTTTTGGTTTCCTCTCTGTTACTGCCAACACATCGATGTGAGATTAAATAGCTGCATCCGTGGGTGGCAGTGGTCTGATACCCAGCTGAAAACGCCAGGGCCACTTAGGTGTGCTCTCATTGCCAAATTAAGCACACACCCTGTTGTGTCTTTCTGAAAACCTGCTGCATCAGTAATTATGTCTCTGATCTGGCACATAGCATATGCTGAGTATTTATTGCATACGCTGGGACTGTGGGTGTACATGTAAAAAATATTTACATTCCTACTGTGTGTGCATCCTCTGTGTCCTGCTGCTGCTCAGAGCCCGGGATGACACCGTGTTGTCTTTAAATGGAGCTGGAGCAAGCCCCATGCTGCAAGGAGACATTCAGTAAAACACAGAGGGAGCACATTGCTGCAAGGCTGAGAGCTGGTCAGCATCCAGTCCACCCCAAGTTTCTGTCTGTCTCTGAGAAACATAGCTCAGGTTCCCACTTCCCTCACAAACCATCTGGCAGCAGAAACTCCAGGGAAGAGCTAAAGCAAGCAGCATTGCTGAGCAGCTGGAGGGCTGACACGGTGCAATGCTGACTGTCCTCACCTTTATAAATGGAGCCATTTTCCTAATCCAAGCATGTTCCTAATCCAAGTCTGTTCTGGAAAGTCTCTGCCGATGGGGCTGAAGATGCCAGAAGCCCCAGGGTCCATGAAAAAGACTGCAAAATGCTGGCCAGGGCGGTAACATCCTTGCTATGACCTGTCCTACCCTGAAGTGGCAGAACAAAGATTATCCGCCCAGATGAACTAGTCCACATCGAGTATCCATGGAAAGCGACAATAAGAGAAGTGCAGCTAAAGTGGAGCATCCCTTTAATGATGGCTTCAAACTCCAGACCTGAGTGTTATGTGCCCCACAGCTGTCCTTTTACCCCTCTGGGGTCAGCTCCAGTAAGGCTTTGCTGCTGACCCTGCCAGGCAGTGCTCCCCAGCTCGGCGTCTCCCTGAGGCCCTTGGCAGCATTTGGCTTTGCCCATCTGAGGGTCAAGACCTCAGGGCACTTCCTGGGCACGGGGGTTTGCTCCATGCAGGGTGCCAGGCAGCCCCCGGCCTCCCTCTCCGGTGGCTGTTCTGTGGCTGGGTGCAGGATCCGACCTGCCAGACCTCTGCCCAGCCCGGCCATGGCCAGCGTTCACTGGGGTGAGCAGTGACAGCTGTGTTGGTGCCGCTGTCAATGTGTAGCTCCAGCCTCCCCAGACCGCGTGTGGTGCAACAGTGTCCGTACCCACCCTCTGAGCAGCGCTGGCACTGGGGCACCCCCGAGCCATCCAAACTGCGATCCCTCCAGTGATACAAAATGTCTCTTATGTGGAGACGTGCTCTGAGGGTGCAGCTACATCTCGGGAGCGTCGGTGCACTGGCAGGACCTGTCCCTCCATTCCTGCTCATGGCCACACACTAACAGACCTTGCCTTCCCCTTGAGGCTGTCGGCAAAGTCGCTCACACAAACCCTCCTTAAAGTGTCTCAGGCACCATCGGTTCGTTAAACTCTGCAGGAAAGTGGGACTTTGCTGCTGCCCCCGCTGGGAGGGCTGGAGCGCCTGGTGCGGGCTGGAGGTGGGGCAGAGCCAGGGCTCCTCAGGCACGAGCCACCCGCGTGCTCCCTGCGACAGCCCCACTTGGCAGCACTCCCGCCCCGAGTCCTAACCTGGCCTGTGGAATGATCCAGGACTTTGAAACCTCTCGTCCTGTTTAATGTCATTTTATTGTATTGGAAAGGGGTGATGAGTGGGAGGATGGCTTTGACTGATATTCCTAATCCCTTAGCTGGTATGCAGTGGAGAGGCAGGAGGGTCAGGAGGGGAAGAGACTATGCAAAATAAAAGGGTCAAAGTGAAGTGGGTTGACTGGAGCCCTGGGGAGAGAGGGAGATGGGAGGTGAGTCAGAGCGGGGCAGGGATGTCCCAGTGTGGCTCCAAGGCGTCCCTGACATCACTTGTCTGTGACAGTCCCCATTGCGGCAGCCCGGGCCTGCGAGGGAGTTTCTGGGTGGCTCCTCCAGCAATGTCATTGCTAATTAAATATGTTCTAAAGGTTAGATTATTGGTTGTGACGATGTCTCACCTTTGACCATGTCTGCATCAAACAAATCATAAACCAAGCAAGAAATCTTCTTGCATTTCCTTGCCCAAGGCATCCTTTTAGGAGTTGGCTAAACGCTATTTTGTGAACAGCAAATCCAGCTGCCACTTGGCCGTGCAGTTCTGCTGCAGTACTGTGGACTATCAGAAGTTAACAGGGCTCAGGATTTAATTTATTTCAATGAAGGTGGTGATGGAGTGGCAATCCTGGAAAACAAGAACAAGTACCAGTTTCCTCATTCCTGAAGTTAATGCAGCTCATGCAGCCTCTCCAGGGAAATCCATGTTTTCCTCCTCAGCATCCTTCCATGCCTTGGCACATGAAGAAAATGAATGCCTGACCTTTTAGTGAGAGATTTCTACTTTTCTGATAAACTCCCCTGTTTTTTAACTTTATCTTCATTTTTATCTCCTCACTCCACTGAGAATCTGTGTATCTAATAGAAGCTTGCTTGTGTCCCATTTGTTGAACATGGGAACTGTTTTCTTTATTTGCCCTTACTGCATCCAGACTGGAAGTGGGGCTAGTCCTTCCAGGGCTTACTGTGACACACAGCCATACCTGGAGAATCCTTTATCCCAGTGTCTGGTACCAGGCTGGCATGGGGCTGGTGCAGGGCACACCCCAATCCACAATCACTGTGCAGTGGGGTCAGAAGTTTGGGTTGAGCAATGCCTCGCTCCCTGCCTGGGACAGACTCGTCCCCAGGACATGTGTCTGGAGGAGCATACCAGGCACGTCCTGGCAGATGGCCTGTCCCCATCTCCTACCCCACTGCCCACCATTCCTGGGAGCGCTGCTGCCTTTGCTGCCCACCCTGGGCGGTGGCAGCTGGCCATGTCTGGCCCACAGCCTCGCTTCCTGCCTGGAGCCTGGGCTTGGTTTTCTCAGCACTATCTGTTGGTGAAATAAGAATTATCTCTCCTTCCAGCCTCCCCCGAGCAAAGTCTGCAATCATAAACGAGGCAAAAACCAGTCCTCTCTGGGCTGGGCTGGGCCCCATCTGCTCTGCAGCTACTTCTGGCTCCCTCTATAAGAATGGTGTTTCTGGTCTCTCATATTTTCATTTTCAGGCATCTCCATATCTCCTTCCAACTTCTCCTACACACATCAGGGGGGCTGCCCACAAATGTGTGCAAAACTGCTTAATTACTCTGTAACCGACTGGGCCCTGGTTGCTGCTCGTGCTGATTATTGCACTGACAGTGATGACTTCGCCCCCTCTTCCCTTCCACCCATCTGTGTCCATCACGTCCCCTTTGGCTGTGTCTTCCTCCGCACAATGTCGGGGGCACCGAGCACTTCTTCGAACAGATCCGTGCTGCTTGGTGGGCCAGGGCAGGGGAATCAGCCCTTGCTCTCCTGGTGCTGTGTGTCCCAGGTGCACAGCTGGGTGTCCCTGGACCCTGGCTGGCTGCCCTGAGCCACTGATGAATGTCCCAGGGCCATGGCTGGGTGTCCTGGGGTCACGGACGGCTTCCCTGGGGCGGTGGCCGGCTGCCCTTAGCCACTTCTGAGTGTCTTGGGGCCGTTGTTGGGAATCCCTTGACCGCTGCTGGGTGCCCTGGGCCGTTGCAGGCTGTCTCAGGGCCATTGTCGGGAGCCCAGAGTCATTGCTGAACGTCCTGGGGCTAACGCTGGGTATCCCAGGAGCATCACTGGCACACCGGGACCACGGCCGGGTGCCCTGAGGTCACTGCCCGCTACGCCGGGACCACCGGCGGTGCGCGGGGCGGTGTCTGCCGATCAGCCGTCGGTGCGGCGGGGGCTCGCAGCCGGGCCCGCCCCGCTCGGCCGCCCCGCCCCGGCCCGCCCCGCCGCGGCACATTCATGCGGCGGCGCTGG
>VXBT01005394.1:36295-66619 GCA_013400235.1 Oriolus oriolus | reverse complement strand
CGCGTCCTCATCTCCCGCCGCGGCCGGAGGAGGAGGCGCTTCCCCGGGGTGCCCGGCGCCCCTCGGGGCGGCCGCGCGGGGTGCGGGTCCCCGGGGCGGCGGGAGGTGCCGGCCGCGCTCCCCGCGGCTTCCCCGAGCTGACCCTGTGCCAGCGCCGAACGGGGGGCAGCGAGCCCGCTCCCGCCTGCTGCCCGCCCCGGAGTTTGTTTTGAAGTAGTGGAGTGTTGTCCAACTGCTTGTGATCTGAACGTGCTCCCTGGCGGAAATCCTACTCTGATTGTCAAGTGGGAAGATGAGAAGTGTGTATTTTAGAAGGAGATTGTACTCGTTCCTATGTTCCTTGTCGTAGCTTCATGGGGAACTGGAGAAGCCGTGTGTCAATATGGCCAGCACCCGGTGCTGGTGGGGCTGTCTGTCCATCTCCCTTGAGATACGGGAAGACTTGTGCCCGGAAAGCATCTGTTCTCTTCATACGGTGTATCTCATTTCTGCAAGGAGCCAAGGCTCATGGTTTGGCCTTCAACCAAACTTTGGCACCAATTTATTTGTATAGAAACAGCCCTATCCAAAGAAATAGGGAGTTTCTCCTTGAAATGTCATTGGCATTGCTCATGCCGTTCCTATCTTGGACATCCCAAGGAGATCTCTGTTTGCTTTCAAGGTGACTTCTGTGGGTTTTTATTTACAAATGATGTCCCGTGGCTGCCTCTGCTCTCCTTTGGGAGCCCTTCCCAGGGCCAAGTAAGGGCTGGCTGGTATACGAAGCTCTACTCACGTCCTGAGCACATCCCAAGTGAGGCTGTGCATGCTGAGCCTCGCCATGGTGGCCCAGGGCTCTGCTGTCCCGGTGGGCAGGGTCCCCAAGCTCCCGGCCACTGTCCCACAGGCTGGCCGGGGCTGCCGAGCACCATCTTGCCTCTGCTGGAGGACAGTTTCACACGAGTGGTAACGGGAGGCACAGCCGCCACCTGCTCCCTCTGTAAGCACAGCCTGGCTCGTCCCGTTCCGTGCTGCTGTGGGGCCGGTGGCTCTTTTATCGAGTGCACCCTGCAGCCCTTTGCGGGGCAGGTGCAGGGAACGGCATGGCTGTGGATGAGCTTCCCGGGGCCCAGGTGGAAGTGCACTTTAAGAAGGAAATTTCTCTTGTGAGGATGGCTTTGTTCCCTTTTTTGGAGTATTCTGATTAATTTCACGTTACTTCTGCATGGTCACCAGTCTTAGAGATGCTGTAGGGTATAAATATGTTTAAGACTAGTTCTGTGCCAAGAGGTCTTTCCCAGATTGGACCTCAGGTAACATGGTCACATCCTGCCCAATGTTCTTGCTATCTGTGATGCCCAAAGAGGAGGCAGGGAAGTGTTAGTGGTCCCTGTCCCCACCCGCCCATGGATGTCAGTGATGTTCTGAGTCATCTTCTCATCAGGTGACAGAAGATCTGCTTCCTTTTTTTTTTCCTTCCTCTTTCAGCCAAAAATGTTTCATCATGAAAACCCAGCCCAGTATTCCTGGGACGGCTGGGCTAATCCTCTCGGCACTTGGAGGGAGTTTGTTTTCAGGCTGGAGTGGTGAGCAGAAGCTTGGGAGAAGAGTGAGTGAGATAGGACATGAGCAGAGCTGGGGATTTGAATAAATCGACCATGTGCGGGTGATGGAGAGATGCTGTCAGCAGAGAGTTCTGGTGCATTTGTCCTGCCTGCTGCTGCCTCCGTGCATGGAGTGGGGCTGAGCTGCTCTCCTGTGGCCACTGAAGGGCCTGGGGAAACCTCTGCTCTGAGACCATCCCTTGTAGGGCATGCTGCGGAAATGGCTGAAGGACTTGCAGTTCACTGGCTAAACCATGGGCAGGGCAGTGATTAATCCATTCCTTGATTGTACCTCAATTGAAAAGAAAAAAAATCCAGATAAATGGGACCTGAAGCTGCAAGTGAGCTTGAACCAGCTGGAGCCTGGAAGGGCTTCTGTCTGCCTGGTGCCACGGGCTGCTGGGAAGGGTCTGCTACAGCCAGCTCTGCTCATGGGGGTCAGCAGCTGGTGGTGGCAGGGCTGGAGCCAGCCTCCCCTGCCTGGGCAGCATCAACCCCTCTGGGCTGGGAATGGCCTGTGGCAGGATGGCATCCCCATGGCAGGGTGTGCTGTCGCCATGGGTGGGAGCCTGTCCCCAGGCCCCATGTTTGTGGGGGAAAATTTCATCGGCATTGCTGAGGCATGTTGTGTTCAAGCAGTTGTGCGCCAGTGCCAGGAGAAAACTGGGACAGTTGCACTTCTGGGTGCTGTCTCAGCGCATTGGTGTGGAGCTGGCACGCTTGTCAGCTGGAAAAGCTGGATAACTGCTCCTGGTGCCCTTTGGAGATGGGGAAGGGGAGCCCAGCCTGGGTTCTGAGCTGCCTGCCCAGTGCTGGCCTGCCACCTGATTGACCGTGGTGTTTGGCTCCTCATGGCCTGGGTAACCCAGCAGTCTGCTCCAGGCGGAAATGCAGGGAGAAATTCATGTTTACTGTCAGCAAATAGCCATGCTTGGCTCCTGCAGGGAGTCCAGGGCTTTCGGGCCTTATGTTTGTGTCGTGCCTGGGCTTACGCGATGCCCAGGGTAGCTCCTCGTTTCTGCCCTTCACCGAGGTTTCCTCGTATGGAACTGAAATGTTCTTGTGGCCTCACGTTTGTGCAGAGCGATCCAATGTAAACAGCCGGTGCCGCCTCCTGCCCAGCGCTCGAGTCCAATACCCGTCTGTGCTCCCCACCCAGCACCCGACAGTCACATCCCTGGGCTCCCACAGCCGCCTCGGAAGGGGAGCTGCCAGGGACCCACCGGTGGCACACGTGCAGCAGGCTCTCCTTGCATTCCACGCTGCTCCCGGCGCTCGCTGGCTCCCGGCGCTGCCGTGGCCGGGTGATTATGTGGGTCTGTCTCATCGTGGCCATTGTGTGCGGGATGAGGCGGCCGATTGTTCTGCGAGCTGGGGCCGAGGCGCGGCGGGGCTGCCGGGACGCAGTGGCTGGAGGCTCCAGGAGCTGCCCTGATGCCCACGCGGGCCGCTCTGCGGGGAGGCCCTGCAGGCAGCAGGTACGGGGGGATGCTCGTGCGGGTGGGGAGGTCGCTTGTGTCACTGCTGTGCTTGGAGGTCGTGGGACCAGCAGGGCACAGGGCAGGCTGGGCTTGCACTGCGAGGAGCCACACTGGTCTCATCTCGGAAAAAGCAGAGCTTGGCACTGGGCAAACAGTTTAGTCCTGTTATGGAGGTCAGGGGCCACCTCGACAGGTTTTTTTGCAGGGCTTGTTCTTGGCTCTGAGGCTCTTGCCCTCCTGGGACAGCTGCCCTTTGTGCCTCTTGCCTTCTCCAGATGGGATGTGCAGAAATGGGCTTGCCAAAGTCACTCTGTCTGTGCCCAGACCCCGGTGTTGGAGCAAGGATGAGGTGGGCACAAAGAGCGTGCTGGCTTGGAGGTGGAACACCTCGAGAAGCTATTTCTGTTTCATCCTATCCTCTGCTTCTTGATTCATCCATGGGGCTGTGGGGTTGTCCCTGCAACTCCTGTTTTCATGTGGTGGTGGCTCATACAGCCTTCCTACAAGTGTCTGGTTGTATTCTCTTTGAGCAGGGCCTAGGGAACCTCCTCCTGCAGCTGAAAGCAGTAATGCTTTTCCAAGGCGCTTGCACGACTAGTTGTTTCATCTTGATACCTCTAACTGCAACAGTGGGAATTCCTCAGACCTTGGACTTGGTCCTGGTGTAGAGGGTGGCTGCTGCATGGCTGGGAGGGCTGGCAGGGGCCTTCCCTGGTGCTCAGGTAGCAGCTCTTGGCTTTTCCTTTTTCTTGATGGATGTTGGAGCCTCTTTATTTTGTTTTATTCTTTTAAATTTAAGTTTCCACAGGAGTCGTGCTTGGTTGGATCTGATGCAGGAAAATAATGAAGAGAATTTAAATTATTGGGTGAAAGATTGTTACCTTTGAGAGTGAGCTGTAATTCAGTCTGGCTTTACTTCCTCCAAACTTATCAGGAGTTGCTCCCAACCAGTCATATGGGGCATGAGGTAGCAACACTAGCCCTGAATTACATTTATGTCGCAAGAACTTGATTTTGATAGGCAGGAGTGCTTTGAAACACGGTTCTGTGAGGCTGCATGTTGGTGACCAGCAGAGCAGTGCTGTGGGCACCAACAGCTGCCTCGGTACTGCTCATTTGTCGCTTTTGGAACAATATTATATTGCCAAAGGTGGCTGATCCAGTTTGGTTGTTTAATGCATCAGCCTGGCAGATCTTAACACAGAGGAGTTCTAGGGGAAAAATGGCAAAAGATTTTGCTGCTGCCAGCTTGTCCCAGCTGGAAGGACTATGGGAAGTGGTTGAGTTGCCTGTGGTGGTGAGGAACAGAGGAAGAGTGGTGGCCTTGGCCCCGGGCAGGGGGTGGCACTGTGGGGACATGGAGCTGGGCTGGTGAGTCCGGCCAAGGGCAGTGGGGCAGTTGTGTGGGGGAATGGGTTGCTGCTGCTTTGCCTTCTGAGCACTGCTGGGGGAATCTGGGCAGAAGGAGCCTGGGTGGAGTCAGCTCTTGAGAGGAGGGCAGAAGGGGGATGGCAGGGCAGAGTCCCGAGCTAGGGGTGGCACACACCAGCTGTGGTGGGGTGCTGGTGCCCAGCCCATCCAAGCAGGACACTGGTGGGCCGCGGTGACTGTGGCTTGGCCTGGCAGGGGCTGGGTGCAGGTGTCCTTTCGGGTTTGCTGGCAGCTCACTGGGTGCCTGGATGCTGTCTGAGCAGGGACAGAAGGTGAAGGTGCAGCTTGGAATAACAAAATGAGGTTTGTGCTGTCATAGCCCTGGCTTTCATCGCCAGGTCTTCCCCGGGCAGCACGAGGGAGTGTGGTATCTTAGTGTGGAACGCGGCAGCACTGCCCTCCTTCACCCTCCTCTGCCTGAAAGATCTGCCAAGCATTTCACAACCTAACGAAGGAACAGCCTGGTTCCACAGCGTATCCCACAGAGGATATTGCAGTCACTGGATCTGACAGTGATTGAGGGTAGCGAGAAACCCTCAAGTGCTCCTTGATACAAGAACTTGAGCTCAGGATCTCCTTGTGTTACGAGTGGAAGGAGACTGGTGGCAGCTGTGGGAAATTCTTCCTGTGGCAGCACTGCATTCTTCCAGGGAAGAGGCTCCTACAAGGCAGGTCCAGGCTGGGGAACAGCCCCCCTGTTCCACCCAGCTGCTCCTGTGCCAGTGCATCCAGGATGCTGGTGGTGCAGAGCATTGGTTGGAGACCACCTCTTGCCCAAGGCTAACAAAGTACAAGGTTTCTTTTAGGGCAGATGAATTACTGGGTTTTCTTTGCCTGTAAGCACCTGTGCTGTTTGTCAGGCACATCTGGTTTGGGTTATTTTGCTGGTGGCTCGCTGGGTGTTGCAACTGCAGAGAGTACGTGAGGAGTTCATGTTTCATCTGTCTATCTCTGGAAGCCTGGCTTGTGGAAGCTGATTGACAGACACAAAAGCTTCCAGGTACTCGTTCATTCCTGCAAATTGAGTGCTTCGAAACTTCAATAATCTGTAGCAGATTATTGTAGCAGAGCAGACCTTAAAGCACCCATGCTGTCAGCCCAGGAGACATGGTCTGCATGGGTTTGGGAGGCCATGGAAGGCCGGGGCTTCAGCAGGTGCTCGGCTGCTTCAAGTGGCTGCTGACTCTGTTGGAGATAAGGGCTCTGACACTGCTGCTTTATTTCCTGAGCTGATCCTCTGCCTCTCTTCCAGGTGGACTCATTAATTGCATTAACTCAGGCAGCATCTGCTGTGCAGGGTACGATGAACCCCCCTGGGGACCACTGCAGGGAATGGAGATGAGCAGCGTGGGGAGCTGTGTGTTTGCACTTGATCCCATTTGAATGCTGTTACAATTGGTGGATTTTAATATCCAAGCACATGGAGTCTTTAAATACTTAATCTTAACTGAAATTTCTGGGGAATCTCAAAAGGGTGGCAGCAGTGGTGGTGGCATGGCCGATGTGCCATTGGCTCTGTGGCACTCTCTGCTCTCCCTGTGGCAGCACTGAGGGTGAGTGATCTGGAAGAGAAGCTGATATGCAGCTGTACAGAGCAAGAAAAGCCTTCCCTGAACAGCTTTATTTTTAAAACATCATTGTCACAATACAATGTGCGTATTTACTTTGACAAAACCTTTGCTGGGTTATTTTAGTAAAGTTTATTTCCATACAGGCTTTTTCTTCTCCATTGCATTCAGACTGTTCTGGCTGTGGTTTTGGCTAGCAGCATTTTGAACACGGATGTTTTAGGGTGGTTAATGTGTGTTTGAAGCTTTTCTAGCACTGGTCTAAATACTGTGGGGATTAGTCCTGTTTGGAGAGATGGAGGAGAAAACATATAGTGGACTGTGCTGTTGAAATGCAAGATAACCCCAGATCAGAAATTTTTGAGAGATGTTGGTGGGTGTGGTTTTTTGGGGAATGTGAAATAGATAACATTAAAACCACCAGGGCTTTCAGCATTACCCTGGAGCCGCTCTTATTTTGAAAGGAAAGGTGGATTGGAAAGCTGAGGGTGATGTCAGTGCCCGGCAGGAGAAGAGCCCTCGGCCGTCCTCATGTGCTGCTTGGAAGGGTCCCAGGGGTGACAGCGGACAGCACACGTAGCCCTCATCCTGGTGGGAAGCGTCCTCGTGGGTGCAGCTGTGGTGTGGAGTATGATGGGCAGGGCCATGGGGTCCTTTTTTCATTATAAAAGGAATTTTCTGGGGCTTGCTGGTCTTGCTAAAGTGAAGGAGGGACCTGGGGGGAAGTGGGTTTGGGGGATCCACTGTGCTCTGTAGTGACTGTGGGTGTTTTTGGTAAAGCCACAAGCTTCACTGCACCTTATTTGACACTTTGCTTTCTCAAAGCATGTAAATGTTAGTGCAGGGGTGCTAGAAGCTCAGTTTGAGCTCCTGCCTCTCTCCTGGCGATGCAGGGGAGGTGATGGGTCAGTGCTTGCTTACTGGGGCTTTAGCTGAAAGCGTGTGGTGACATGGTGTGTGACTTCCTAAAGGTCATTTTCCTAGGTTTTTGTTTGAGGTGCAAAACTGATGGGTTCTGCCCTTTGTAAGCCTGCAGTTGTATGTGGCATCCCTGGGCTGGCACAGACCTCTCCAGAGCCCTTGCCCTGGGCAGGGCTTTCGTCCTGGGGCCCCTCCAAAGATGCTGTTGGGGTGCTGGCCAGCCCCCCTTGCAGCACAGGGGACCCAAGCTGGGGTGTCCATATCTGTCCCCCAGCTCTTGTGGCTGGAAAGAGGCTGCTTCCAGGGGATGTGGGTTCAAATAGGACCGTGTTCTTTTTCCTGTGGGTTGTGCCTCATCTCCCTGCTCGGTGGGAGCTTGTGCTGTTTCCTGCTCCGATGAGGGGGCGCGTGCCCGTGTGATGGTTGGGCTGCGTGTGAGACAGCTCCTGTGAAGCTGTTCCCTCCCTGTGCCTTTCTAATCTGAAAGGTAAAGGCTGGGAACTGTTTCTGTATGGAGGATGCCTCTGCACACATAATGAAGAAAGCAAATACAGGCAAAACACCCACTGCACTGCTGTGGGCTGGGCTGTGGTGTAAGCAGTTCAACCAGTGTTTGTTTGTGTGTCTAGATAATTTTATAGCAAAATAATTGATTGGTTTTATTGAATGCTATTGCCATACAAATAATCAAAGGAGCCTCTTGAAACCTGGTGCTGTGTTAGCCACCTCCCGTGCTTTGGAGAGACTGGGGACCAAGCTGTGCTGAGACTTCACCTGTGCTCGCACTGCCGAGAGGCTCCTGGGTGGGGCTCGAGGGTTCTGCACTGATGGGACAGGCTGGCGAGGGCCATGGGATGCCTGTGACACAGGAGTGCACGTTCTCGACTGATGGTGGCTCCCCACAGCAGCAGGTGGGGAGCAAGGATTTTGGGTGGAAAGTGGAGAAGTTGGCTATGTGAATGCTAATGTTTATAAATTGCCTCTAAAAAAACCTGTACAAAGCAGTTGGAATAGAAGACGAAAGCAAACACTGCAGTGCACCAGGTAGTCAAGTGCAAACAGGTATTTTTTCCCTCGCTACCTGGCAGGAAAAGGAAGGCATTTCAGTGCCTGTCTCTGTGCCCTCTGCGTCAGCAGGGCTGGCAGAGGCTGCGGGCTGTGGCTCGGAGCCCTGGGCGCCTTCTGACACGGCTGCTTCGGCCGGGCTGCCCGGCAGCAGGGCTGGGCAGGGCTGGGATGCACGGGGGGAGCTGCGGGGAGTCAGCAGGCGATGCACAGAGCACAGGTAAATAAAAATAAAAATAAACCTACTGGAATGGCCATGTGCCACAGCAGGAAAGCCCAGAGCTGCTGTAGCTGGAAATGAGTGCAGGCCAAGCCTGGGGCTCGTGGTGGTTTCTGCACAGGGCTGCAGCAGCCTGAGTCGAGGGAGAACACCGTAGATATTGTGGATATCGTGCTCCTGTCAGCAAACACGGGGTTCCCTTGGAGCTGGGGACCCTGGAGGGGCACAGGGTGGCCTCCACTCCTGCAGGAGTGTGAAATGCTTCCTCACATGCAGCTCGCTTTTATTCTGCAGTCATTTTTTTTCCCCATCAGTGTTTTTCCAACTCATGTCTTGCTGCCAGAGTCTGTATTAATAATGCATGACTTTTTTTTATGGTGCTTCCTTCCCGGCGTCCCTTTCAGCTGCTGAGTCAGAGAAGATTGTTATAGCAGCAACCTCTGAAGCGGTGAAATGCCCCTGCAGTGCTCAACTGCTGTCATTTATCATCGCAGCTCCTCTGCGGGCAGCCTGTTCCCTTGCCCGGCTTGGGGGGAGGATCCCCATGCCGAAAATCTGATTCCTGTTACACCAGCTGGTGACTGGCGAGCTGAGCTCTGCTCAGCCTTCCTGGCTAGTGTTTGGTGAAAGCAGATATTGCCTCTGCTGGCTGATTTGTTGTTGTTGTTTGAAATCCTGTGAAGTTTTTTCCTGATCTGCCTGAAACTGTGTTTTGGGATTGTGCCCAAGACTTTTTGTTTTTTCTTTTTTTCACCTCCTTACTAATTTTTAAATAATTTTTTTTCCTCCTCCCTGCACTCCCCTCGAGGTCTTTACCTGGGCTTTTTAGGATGATTGGGATGACAGAAGCCACATAATGTGTTAACGGGGTTAAATTAACTTAAAATCCTTCCAGTAGCTGTTGAAACGTGCCTGGCTGCTGCAGGAAGTGTTGGAGTTACTAATGCAGCGTGGAACAGAGATCTGCAGGGCTCCTGCCTGCAGGCTGGCATCAGCCCCCAGTGGGTCACCACCGCACAGAGCCGGTCCTCCCCTGCTGGGTCTGAAACCTGGAGGGAAATAGGGAGCAATAGCACTTTTCAGGGAATTTGTCTTCTAATGACTTAAATAATACCTCCACTGTAATCTCGGGAGCAGATCTCTCCTGTCTTCCATCCCAGCTAGCTTTGGGTGGGAGTGGCTGCTGTGGCACTCTCTGATGGGGCGTGGGGACACGCAGCCTCAGTGCTGGGAAACAGCATCCTGGCAGTCTTCCCCTGCTCGATGCCGTGCCTTGGTGGGCTTTGAAAGACTCACCTGTAAATATTATCCCAGAGCCAAGCAGGAGGGGAACTGGGCTCACCTGAGAAAGGAGGTTTCCTTTTGCCAGACTTCCCAGGCTGCCTCGTTCCCCGTGTCCCGCTGCTGGGGACGGCACAAGCATGTGTGCACCCACACTGGTGTTCGCTCTGGGGAGTGCAGAGGGGCCTGAGACCAGGAGAGAGGTGGTACTGCTTTTCCCTGCTTTCTCAGCTGGAGGAGCTGGCCAGAGCAGCTGGAGCTGTGTGTGTGTGGGGCTGATGTCCTGGCTGCGTCTCGCCCTGGCTGCACACCTGCGTCTCACCCGGGCCAGGCTCCTGCCTGGCAGGGGAGTAGCTGCGCTTGTGGCTTGCTTCCCCCTCAGCACAGTCCTGTTCTGCTGAGGCTCTACAGTGCTGGGCTACCGATTCCTTCCTCCCAAGGAAGGGAAAACTGCTGTGGTGTGAAATTCCCCCAGAGCTGCAGCGCATCCTCCGTCCATGCTGCAGCCTGGCTCTCCCTTGCTCAGGGTCAGTGATTTCTCTTTTCTTGGGTTTTTTTTTTAGGGGTTTTGCTGCTGTTGAGTGCCCAGTGTCCTGGGGGCACCCTCCCTGTACCTGCCAGCTGGGAGGGGGCTAGTGCCTTCTATGGGTGCTTTTTGCTTGCTACAGGGGAAGCTTTGCAGAAGGATCCCATGAACTTCTGCACCTTGAGTCCACAGGGGCTTGCTGGAGTGGCCTTGCTGTGGTCACCGGCTGCCCCAGTGCTGCTGCCTGCCCAGGACATGCCTGGAGGGACACCTTCACACTGCCACAGCCCCACTTGCCCCGTGGTGACACACAGTGCCACCCACAACTGGTGAGATGAGCAACTTGCTTCTCGGCTAACAAGATTTAGGTGGATTATGCTATGTATTTAATCAAGGGCTAAGCTGATTGCCTTATTTGGAATGCATCAAAGCCCTTGGAAATGCCAGCCTGGAGACCAGCTATTGAGTGGGAATATTCCTCAGCCGGGTGCCTGTGTGGCAAGCCTTGCTTTCGAAGAAGCCGGAGGATCAGCAGGCAGGTTTGACAGCAGCAGTGACCAAATGCAAAACCAGACTGGAGCAGTCTGAGGCGATGGGGAGGTAGGAGTGTGAGAATGTTCTTAGTCATTGACCATCATGGAGGATTTTGGGGAAAAGGCTTCCTCTTCTAGCTTTCAGCTTGAAACCACATCTCCAGATACATGAAGCTTCATGCTGACAGCTCAGTGAGATGCTCTGGCATTTGGCAGTAAGGCTTCCACCTTCTAGAAAAGCAGCTATGACTCTTGTGAGCTTGTGTGGCTCTGCAGCAGAGACCAGGCTCTATTGTTCACACAGGGAGCCCCACATCTCCCTGCAGTGGTTGTCAGCAGCATTGGAGCTCGCAAGGGTCTCCTCTGCCCTTGTCCTGGTCCCCACTGCAGCGTTGCCCTGGGGCCTGTGAGGCTTTGGCAGCAGAGGAGGTGGTGCTGGTTGCAGAGGAGCAAAGCAGAGGGTGCTCCTTGCTGCTGCCAGCCCAGAGGCACTCGCTCCTTGCTGTAGCCGTGGCTGTGCAGAGGGAGCCCACGATTCCGAACGGTCCCTATAGGCAGCTATTGAGGCAAGTTTAAAATCACTTTCCAATTAAGAGCTGTTGTGCTTGTCAGGGTCTGCCTGGAGTGGCAGGGCGAGTGCATTGTCCAAGGTGTGTGGTGTCTCTCTCCTGTAAGGTTGGGGTTTTTGCCACAGGAGGTGTGTTGGTGCTCTAGGGTGCCCTGAGCATGTCTGTGAGCAGTGAGCGTGCTCTGCACCTCTTCACCTGCATGTGGTGAGATGGTTCAGTTGAGCAAGCTGTTGAAAATACACTAGTTATTCAAATCACATTTTTTTTTTTTTCTTAAAAAGAGAAGTTTATTCCAGGAACCAATCTGTGTCTTGCTGCCATTTGATGCAAGGAGGGCAAACATAGGTCACAGCTCTTCCACTCTGTGAATGTGACTGTGGGCACTGCCTGTAGAGCTGAAAATACCCCAACCAAAAGGCTTGGCTGGAGGAGACTGATACGGGCAGCTTCTGCTTTGAGGTGAATGAGACTGTTCTCAAGCAGCAGCAGGTGCTCCCCGCAGCATCACTGCTCCTTCTCTTTGCATAAAGCAGCCCTGGGACTTTGCAGACGTCTCTCCCTCTGCCTCTCAGACCTCCTTGTTTTTGCCTCATTGCCTGCTGCAGCAGGAATAACCCTGGAGCAAATGCAGGGCCATACTCTGTCACATCCTGCCTGTGCTGTGGGCCTCTTGTCCTGGCCACCCCATCTCTCCTGGGTGTGGCCTGAGCCCGGTGTGGGGCTGGCAGAGAATCTTGTGTGACAGTCAGGTGTAAAATGTTCCATGTTTAATTTACTGCTAATCAAACCTGCAAATAAGGTGCTGCCTCAGTTCTCCTCCTGCCCAGACCCATTATGCGTCTTCCTGCTCTAACTCATGTGGAGTTATAGGCAAGGATTGGTCAAGTGTCCCTTTGTGTTTCAGAGGCCTGGGCAGGTTTGTTAGTGTGCAGTCACTCCATCAGCCTGACTTTACAGTGTCTTGGGCTGTACCAAATGGTCTGACAGTTTCTAGGCTGCAGCAGCAGGGTCTCTGCTGGTACCTGGCCCTGTCAGGCAGCTCTAGGGCTGGTTGTTCTGTGCATCGGGTTGGGAAGGGCCGTAGGGCAAGAGCAGATGGAGGGAGCTGTGGCAGCAAGGAGGGCGGGGGCTGCCCAGCTTCAGGGTGCTCTAGGTTAACCCTGCTTTCACCTGATCAAACAAGAAAAATCTGTCAGCGCGGAGATTGTCTGGTTTGCTGCTGCGCTGCAGAAAGCCGGTGGCAGAGTAGGGCCCACGGCGGGTGCTGACACCGACCCTTTTCCCCACACTGCCCTCCCCCAGCTGTCTCCTCTTTGCACGTGGGGTGTCCACCCCTGGCTGGGGAGGGGTCACAAATCCCCAAACATCACGGGATGCTGCCAGAGAGGGACACGGTATTTACAGGGCTGCCGAGGGCTTGGCCACGTGAGGGAAGGGGGGAGTGGGGGAGGATGGTCTTTGCTGTAATACCTTGGGGAAGCAAACACAACCTGCACAAATTGGGTAACTTGAGTACATAAATTGGTGTAATCTAAAATCTCGTTATCCGGTGTGGAGGGAATGGCTGGGGCCTTGGCAGGGAGGAGGAGGAGGGTGGGCTGCATTGCTGTGGACTCATGCCATGCCCAGTGAGCTGGAGGTGCTGATGTGGGCAGGGTCTGTGGGACACCAGCCCCATCCAGCTCCTTCCTGAGGCCCCTCGGGGCTGCCCTGGCCCAGAGGAGTCCTGCCCTCACTGCCTGCTCAGCTCTTCTGGCTGTTCCACCTGGGAGCACTGGCCTCCCATGCCCGATGAGTTTAGCTTTTCCAAGGTAGCCATGTGTCTGACTCATGTTCGCAGAGCTCGGCCTCTGGCTGCAGACAGGCTGGAACTGATTCGTTTATTATTTTTCCCCCTCTGCCCTGTTGCACGTGTCAGTGAGCCAGTGGTCAGATCCCTCGGCAGACACTCAACTCTCTTAAAGAAACTTCAGGTGCTGCTGTGTGTGAGGAGCTTAAAGCTGTTGCAGTGGGGGAGAGGGAAGGAGGAAGAGGGTGTTTGCTGTTCCCTGGTGTGCCCCTGTGTGTGCTCATCCCTCCCCAAGGAATTGCAGAGCCGGATCAGTGCTGGTGGCCCAGGGCAGAAGGAGGCAGCGATGGCTGCTCCTGCCCACAGAGGGACAGGTGGGATGTTTTGTGCCCAGTGCCCCATCTCCACAGACTGATCACAGACAGCCTCTGCTGAATTTGCCCCAGGTTCTTCCCTGTTTGTATAAGCCCAACAGAGCCCGGTGGGGTGGGAGTCGGGGGCCATGAGCTTCCCATCCCTCTCGGGCGGTGATGTCCCGTGAGCCCTGGTCGCAGCTTGGGGCTGTGGAAGTGCTGATCCCTTGCTGAGCTCGCTGGCTCAATGGCCTTGTGGCTGCTTATCTGGGATTAATGTGTAACTTAATGGCAGTGCTTAGGCACAGCTCTGAGTGTGGTGCTGTGGTACAGGGCGGTGCGAATCTGCTCTCTGACGCCAGGGCATTTCATTCCCCCTTCCCATGATAAGGTTTAGGGTTTTCCTGTGCCTGGCACCAGCGTGGCCACACTGTTGATAAATGTTGGCCGTGTCTGGGGAGGAGGGCCAAGTCAGCAGAGGCAGGAGAGAAGGGCAGCGCTGGGGGCAAGCCATGAGCACAGCTCTGTCCCTGCACGGAGTCTGCATGTGCCAAGCCCCGGGCTCTGCTCCTGAAGGGCACGGACAGCACAGGTCTGTGGGGTGATGGAAGGAAGGGTTTTCTCTTTTCCGCTGTTCATGGCATCCCAAACAGACTCATGCTGTTGCTTTTCTGCTGACGCATAGGTAGGCGTCACACAGGCTGGGATTTGATGGACAATCTCTTGGGTGCTAAATAAGTTCATAGATAGAGGGATGATTTTTTTCTAGTGAAGTCATTCCCTACACTGATAATGGAATCAGTTAATTTATTTACAGCAGCTGTATTACCAGTTTGCTGGTCAGGAAAAGAGAATCATATAAAAATGTTATGTGTTCCAAGGTTGCGTAGCTTACAACAAAGCTAACAAATGTCTTGAGACTTCAGGATTCTTACAAAATCCCATAGGTAATGGTCTGGGTGCTGGAAGTTCAAAGTTGCACCCTCTCTCTGATAGCTCTTTTGCTTCTAATAAAATACAGCAGCTGGAGAGGCCATTCACAGTGTTGCCTTTAATTATTGCAGACAAGAACAGCTCTGTAATCTGACTGTGGAGGCCAAGCTGCTGTGGGTCTTAAATGGCACTGCATGGTGAGAGTACCCTTGGCAGGGAGCTCTGAGCTGCTGCCTTTGAAAGTCTCGGACAACAATCATCCCACGTGATCGAAGAATTCCAGCTTGGAGAATTTTTTTAGGAGTTGAAAGGGCTGGCAAGCCAGGCAGATGCATAGTGTGGAGGTGGGGCTGTGGCTGTGCTCCTTCCCTGGCTGCTGGGATGGCCGCTTTCCCAGGACCTGGCAATGTGCAGAAAAGAAACCACAACAGGGACAGTCTTGAGGCTTTGCTACAGAGGGTCTCTCCTTGGTCTCCATGGTGCAAATCGTGCTTGCTGCAAAGCAGCCTTTGTGCTGTCGGGGCTGAGGCAGCTCAGGATGCTTTATTCCCCTAGCAGGTACTGGCCATGACATTGCAGAGTGGGACCTGTCTCTGGGCCTTTTAGCCCCAGCGAGAGTGGAAGCAGCAGGTTCAGGTCAGGCGAGAGGCTGCAGCTCTTGGAGGTGGCTGTGTCCTGCTGAGCAGGGCGGTCGTGGCAGTGCCTAGCTGTGAGCATCACGCTCTGCCCCTGCTGTGCCCCTTCCTGGTGGCTGCTGGGGGGTCCCCACCGCTGATTCCTGCCCTGCTGAGGTCGGAGGCAGGGACAGGCTTGGCACAGGCCAGCCCTCCACGGGGATGAGACTCCCTGCCTTGGGTTCCGCCATTCATTCCACAGCAAGGAGCGAGTCCCCCGGGATGTGCATCGTGGGCGAGCTGGGCTGGGAGCAGGGCTTTCCTCATGCTATTTTTTTTTTTGGAGACAAGATGTAAATAGGACATGCTGGACCATGCTTTAGCCATAAATGGCAGTGGAAGATGTGCCGCGGGTCTCGCTGAACGGAGCGAGGAGCGGCCGCTGTCCCGGATGCTGCAGGCGCAGCTCCTGCCGTTGTGCCGGCTGGGCGGGCGGCAGCCTCACCCCGGCATGGTGCAGCCTGGTGCGAGAGGCAAACCGCTGACCTGGAACAGCCTCTCGGACCCCGCCTTGGAGCAGCTCCCTTGCAGCAGACATGAGGCTGTACATGTGATAACCCTTTTTGTTCAGCCATGCTGAACTTGTAAAACATGCTTGAAAAATCAGGTCTTTGGTTTTTTGGGGGGGGAATTGCCTAAACAACAGAACCTGTTCTCTTTTTCTCCGTCAAAGTCAGGGTGTTAAAGCTCCAGACAGTGCAGTTTGCAGTGTGTGAACTGTGTCAGTAGATCCATTACTCTTAAGTTGTTCTTTGACAATTTCATACTCTCCAATGGGTATATCTCCTAATCTGGAAGACTAACAAATCAATGATTTCAAAATGTATTTAACTGGTGTGTGATATCTACAGAAATTTAAAATCCAAATCCCACCTGTCTCCTGTTCTCTGCTGTGGTCTGACTATTCTAGATGGCTTCACCTGGTGAAGGACAGCACTGGTGAAACTCCCTCCTGACTGCATTTCCTGGGCAGCACCACTCCACATGTCCCCGTTTTCCGGGGTGTCCTGTGACTGCCTGTTTGAGCAGGATGCCCAGGTTGGTGGCAGGGCCTGCCTGCAGTGGAGGATTTCCTTTGTCTCCTGCAGCTGTGCCAGTTCCTATTGCCCGGGGGATGAGCTGTCCTGAGCAGCCTGTGTCCTTCCCTGCCCTCCCGCTTCAAGGACAGTGCTGGGGACGATCTGCCTGTTTTTCCTCTCCCTTGCTTGCCCAAGCATTCACTTAATTCTTATTTATTATTTTTCTTAACAAAAGCTCTCCCTCTGTTTGTTCATCCTGATCCTACATGAGCACTGGGCTCAGGCACTGGGATTCCTGACGCTTTAAGAGGGTGTCCAGGATGCAGGAATTCTCACCCCTTTGTCTCCTAATGAACCCAGGGAACAAACGCTGAGCTGTATGTGTTTGGAAGTGTAAATGTTTGCTGTGGTAGCAGCAGCCGGTGCTGCCAGCCCGGAGGTCGGGTCGGTGTCCGTGTCAGCGCCTGCTGAAGAGCCTTTGATTGCGCATTTCGCGTGCTCTGCCTGCACGGGAATCTGCTGCCAGCGGATGCGCCGCTCCTCCTGGGGAGCGCTTGTGCTGGCCCTGGTGAAGGGAGCGGGATGGAGGGAGCCGACTAGCTGGAGATGGGGATGGAGGGATGGAAGATAAACAGGACGTGCAGTCATGTGCAATCACATCTCCTGAATGGCAATTAGAGTAGGAGAGTCTGAATCTCTCGAGGAAGGGTAGTATTTAACTTGGGCAAATGCTTGTTATGCTCTGTGCTCCAGCCTGCGCGTGTCACTGTGCCCTTCCTCACAGAGAGGAGCTGCAGCAGAGCCCTGGATTTCTCCTGGGATTTGCAAGCCCATTGTGATTTTACAGCCATCCTTGGCATTCCTGCCCTGGTGCACAGGTAAACTGTGTCCTCCTGGTTTTCCCACCTGCATGGAGCTGGGTGCTGCGCCTGGGTGAGCTGGGGCTCAATCCCACCACCAGCCTTGCCTACTGTTGGGGTGCAGAGCTCCTTCCATGGGTGCTTTGGTGCTGCAGATGTTTTATGAGTTCCCTCGGCCTTCTGAGTTTTCCCACGTGTGCAGAGCACGTTGTGCTCCTCTGCTGGGCATCCTAGAACCAGTGGAGTGTTTTTCAGAGTGAGTGACACAAACACTTTAGTGCAGGCAGCTGTGGGATTGCAAATGGAAGTCGCCACCTTAAATGTGTACATGAAAAATATAGGGTCTCTTAGAATAATGTAGATTTTCCTCCCCTAGCTGAGGCTTCCCCAGGGTCATTTTTCTGTAAGACAGTTCGGATACAAATTTCCCATAAGCAGGTTTTGACTGAGTGTCACTTTAGCCTCCCATCTTCCTGCTTGCTGTATGCACGTGCAAGCTGCCAACTTGCCAATTTTGGGAACAAGTGGTTTGTAATTACCAGCTCAGTGCTGCTGCTGCACTGTTAATTCTTAGACCATTTAATGTATCAAATTATTCCTTCCTGTGCTATTTAGGGGCGAAGGGCTAAGTAACAGTGATGGCATTAATATTAAATTCTCCAAAACTAATAGGAACCTCTTATTTAATTGTTCTGGCACTCAGCATGTCTGGGGAATACAGTGCCACTGGAAACCTAATAGAGACAGAGGTCTCATGGTGTATTAACGCTGGGATGCTGCTACTTTTCCTAGTTGGGTTATTTATGAGTTAAGACTATCGTAACTGTCTATCAGTGCCTTAGAGGCTTAGTTTGATTAAACCCCTTTGTATTGCTAATGCTAATGAAGCTGGATTGATGCTGGGGATCTGCTGGGAGAGCTTAGCAAAAGGCTTAACGTAGATATGACTCTGCTGGTTTTGCTGTCTCTGGGCCCCGCGGGAGGTGTCTGCAGCAGGCAGGACCTCCCAGCCCTGGCAGGGTGACCTGAGCACCCACCCTGCTGCCTGCGGGACCCTCACCCCTTCCAAGTCACTGCTGCATCTCCTGTGTGAGGTGTCCCACAAGCTCTGCTGGGCACCTTGTGCCCACTCCAAGCACCTGGTAGAGTGTTCAGCAGCAGTTTCTCTGGTGGTGCATTGGTTTATGCCTGTGCTGGCTGAAACAGGAGCTCCGGGGGCTGGCAGGGGTTGCCCTTGCTGGTGTGGGGCTCCAGGTGCTGGCAGGAGAAGGCTGCGTGTAGTGGTGAGACCATGATGAACTCAAACAGTCCCTCTGTGCTTCTCCAGCACGTGTGGGCTAATGAATGGGAAAAATGCTGAATGAGACAGAAAGCCCTAAATCTCAAAGCAGAGGAAGACCGGCTGCTTCCTCAGGAAGGCCTGGCTGCTGTGCTGGGCACTGATACTGCTGCAGGCGTGCAGGGCTGCTGTGAGCCACTTGGCCCCTCTTCCTGACCCCAGTCCCAGTGGCTGTCTCTCCCAGCCCGGGGTACCCCACTGTCCCCCGTGCAGCGGGATGCTGCAGGAAGGTCCTTTCCGCAGGCAGTGGAAGTGTGTCAGGGTCAGGAGCGAGACGTGTCAGGTCTGCTCCCTGTCCTGTGTCGGTGGCTGGCATAGATCACAGTCAGTCTTCTTCCAAATTGGCTCCCAAGCTGCAAATTACCCTGTTGCCTCTTCTAGTACGTATCATCACGATGAAACTAATTTTCCATGAGAGAGTCAGCTGTTTCTTGATTAGAAGTGCTCCAAAAATACTAACAGAGAAATGATTACAGGAAGACTTCAGTGCTCATTTATATAATTGGACTTTACTTCCCTGGCTGAAGTTGTTACATCCACTCCTGGCTTGAGTGAGCACTTGCTCTCCCAGTTTGCTTGTGAGCAGAGAGGTTAGGGTGCAACATCCCAAGGGGTGCCCTGCCCTGGGGTGCAGCCTTGTGCCTCTGTTCCAGCTGGCGACAAGCTGTCATGTTTTCCGTGTATTTAAATCACGGCAGGGTTGACTTGTCCTTTAATGAACCAACAAGAATAATCTTCAGGCAGTTATTTGGGCAAATGGATTCTTAAATTTTGCTTGTTTTCTGGGTGGGGAGTGAGAGTTTGCTGGAAATCAATAGAAAAAGGGACAACTCCCCTGTCCCATCACTGTCCCGTCCCTGCCCAGCTGCCCAGTGGCAGTAGCCGGGCTGTTGCCGCTCCATGCGTGTGCTCTGAAGTGCTGCATGCTCAAAGGGACGAAAGGCAGAAGGCCGATGTAATTTTCGAGATCATCCTGTGTGATGAGATTAGCAATATATCACAACGGGGAGAATTGCTTTCTGGCTGAACCACAGTTCAGGCCAAGCCCACCACGAGCCTGTGTCTGCAGCAGTAAATGCTCAGGGGTGATCGGCATCTCCGGCACCCTGGCTCTGGGAAACACCTCTCGGGTACTGGGGCCTTGGGGTCTGTAGGGTCAGCCAGGTCAGGCTTAATAAATTTAAAACATGGCTAATTTGCTTATCAAAAGGGCAGTAAATGGAGGAGGAGTGAGGCTTGAGCTCAGTACAGCCATTCTCAAATGTTGGTGCAGCCCCAGCCCTGGCCACAGCAGCCCCTGGAGCTGATCTTAGCACCGTGTGCACACAGGGAGTGAAATGTTTGCAATAACATGTTTTAAATCCGATTTTCTGACCTGAAAGAATTGTGTATTCTGGATAAACATGGTGTTTGAGAAGCTTATCTCATGCAAGCGGTTTGTTTTGGGGGTAGGAGAAGGGGCTCTGGTCCCTGGTCCTGGGGGGCTCTTGATGTTGGGTGTTTGGTGTGTTGATAGCACAGCTCATCCTTGGCCAGGTATCTCCTTAATCATCTGCTTAAAGGGGTTAATATGTGGAAAGGCAACTGCTGCCTGACACAAAGCTGGTGTTGTTCCTGCCCGTGCTCCCCTGGGATGGTGGCTGCTGTGACAGTCTGCTCAGGATTCCTGCTGCAGCTCCGAGCAGCCCGGCCCAGCCAGCCGTGTCATGTGGCTGTGGCGAGGCCCTGCTCCGTCTGCCGCCGTGGAGGGGAACAAACGGCGCTTTCACTGTGCCCAACAAACCTCCCTCTTCCTCAAATTAACCAGGGATTGGATGCTGATTTGTCTCTCCTGTTCTTTCATGCTCCACCAAACCTGGATCTGCTTTACCCAGCAAGTGGAAGCATAATGAAGTAGAAAGTGAAATTACTTGATCAGCATCAGCGAGTTGTTTGTCACCGCTGACCCAGCTCTGTGCGGGCTGGAAGGTGCAGGCTCGCTGCCCCTTCCTTAGGAGCAGCCTGGGCCCGATTCCCAGCTCGGCTGAGTGGCTTCAGCCCCCCGTTGCTCTGTGCAGGAGAGGAGCTGTGCCTGGCTGTTGAGTAGCCTTCGTGCTTTTGGGCAAGGTGCTGTGCAGTCCCTGTTCGCTGGTGGCTGTGGTGAGGCTGTGGTGCTGCTCTCCTGCACAACCCGTGCCCTGCCATGCTTGCTTGGCTCTGGAGGATGCTGTTCCCCTGGCTGGATGCGCTGCTTGGTGCTGCCTCCTGGCAGCGCCCTGTGCCAGCAGCGGGGTGGATGCTGTCACTGGGCGGGACGTGGCCTTGAGAGCCGCGTGCTACCGAGCACCAGCCCTTAACGTGTCACCTTTGCACCCGAGGCGGGGCTGTCGCTGGGTTGATAAGCTGAAGGAAAAGCTCATGGTCATCTGGGAGACCTGCACGGGCAGGTTGGGCTGGGGCTGCCCTGTGCATCCTGCCCTACACCCCAAGGCTCTGCCAGCCCGATTGCATCGCTCACTGCGCACTGCTAACCCCGAATCGCCCATTTCTAACAGCTCCTGCAGGAACTCCCATTTTCATAAATCCTGGTGGGCAGCTGCCTGGCAAAGCTGGAGCTGTGCTGGGGAGGGATGCTGGGGCTGGACTGCTGGTGCTGGGAGGTGATGCCATTTCGTGCTGAACTCTGAGCTGACGATTGTGAACTTATGAAGGTTTTGGGGCTTGGGGGTAAGGGAGTTTCAGCTACTTTTGTTTCTGGCCTTTGGTGCTGTATCAAAATGTCAGCTTTTCCTTGAGCCTTATCCCTGGGCATCTGTTAGAGCAAATTCCCTGTCTTTCTGGGGAGGAGCAGCAATTGATACCTCTCACGGTCATTGCAACAGGAGTGCCTTGCTGAGAAACTGCACCAGAGCTCACATTTAAGCTGTAGCTGTCACCAGCTGACCTGGTGGTCACTCTGGCTCCGGAGCTGGCCCCAGAACAGGCAGGTGAGCCAAGAGGGTTTGGGTGCAGCTTTGGCTGAGCCAGCTCCTGCCCATTGCTGCTGTAACCACTGGCTTAAGGTGCCATCACTGGCCCCACTGCAAAGGCTACGAGTATGGGAAGGGAGGGGCTGGAAATGGACGTTTAAAATTGCATTTCAAGACATTTAGTTGCCAAGCACTTGATGCAGTTGACCCCCTTCTTGCTGAATATCCAGTGATTCCCCCTTCTCCAGGCTCAGAGACAGGCTGGGCATGGGCAGCAGTCGGGCATGGCATTGGGCTCTGGGCATGACATGGGGCTCCATCCCCCTTTCAAATATTTACTTTACTGTGTGAAAAAAAAAAACTACAGTTGGGATTAGGAAATGTATCTGGGCAGCCTTTGTGGAGCTGCCTCAGTGTGTGGGTGCAGAAGGGGGCAGGCGGGCAGCCCATGGGGGTGCAGGGTGTGTGCACCCCGGGGTGGAGACCCCCACGCTCTGGTAGCGGTGCTGATGCAGCCTGTGCTCCTGGTGACTCTAGCCATGACTGTGCCTTCCTGGCACTGGTAGCTGCTGGTTTCAGGCTGTGATATGCCTGCTGTAGAAGTGACCTGTCTGGTACGGATGTTTCCTGGTGGCATTGCATCAGCCACTGCCCTCCTCTGAGCAGGGTCTCTGTTGTTTCCTTGGCCCAGTGCCCTCTTCATCCCTCCTGGAGTGTCTTTTGACCTGTTTTTTAATTACTAGTGCAGAATAGGCCTTCTAGGTTGCCCCTTCTCGGTATCTTTATGTCAAGATTTTATTTTCCACTTCATTCTTAAGCCTGGAACTACACCGAGAGGGCTGTGGCTGACGCAGCAATGGTGGTGAGGGATGCTGTGCTGTGCGCCGTGGCTGTCCTGCTGCCCCTGTGCGTGGCTGTCCTGCTGTCCCATGGGAGCTGGTGACACAGGGCTGTGCTTGCTGCTCTTTGCTTTGGGGCCTGGTCCTGCCAGCTGGGTGTCAGCTTAAACTGAAACCTAATCAGGCTCAGCCTGAGCGGTGCCAGGGCACAGGGTCAGCAGGAGAGGAGAGGGGGAAGAAGCGTGGCTGGGGGGCTACCCCAGGGCTTGTGCTGCTGCCTGCCCCGGGGTGTGACGTGCCGGGGGCTCGGAGTCTGGTGTGGGGATGCTTTTTGTGGTGCCTGCTGGGGTGCCTCTACCAGGAAAGCATCAGCCCTCGGTGCTGCAGTCTGGAATGACTGCCCTTCTCCAGGCACACAGCTTGGTTTCCTGTTATAATGATATTTCCTAATTAAACCTCCCTAATTAAGCAGCAAAAGGTGCTGTTGTTTAAGCTGCAGTGCTGTCTTAGAGCCTGGTAGTCAGGTTTGGCTGGGTCCGTCCCCCTTGTCAACCAGTGGGGTTTCCAAACGTGCCTTACGCCTCCACTGCCCAACTCCGTGCCCTTCCCAGCACCACGGCACATGCAACCCAGGGATCCGCCTGGCAGGAGGGAGCTGAAGTCAAGCAGGACAGTGGAAATGCTTCCAAAGACCCTGATTTCTTTTCCCTACGAAAGCTGATGCTCATGGAAATATTCCTCTTTCTTCCTCCCTTGCAGTGAACACCTACCTCTTCATGATGCAAGCCCAAGGCATCATGATCCGTGAGAACATGCGAACTATAGGAGCTCAGGTGTACGAGCAGGTGGTCCGCAGTGCCTATGCCAAGAGGAACAGCAGTGTGAATGACTCAGGTATTTCTTGAATAATTGTCATTTTGATTAAAGGTTCCATTTTCATTGAGAATTAAGTTGAAGGAATTAATTTAGACTGGTAAATGCAGGGCAGAAGCATGGATTAATTGTCTGCCACTGTTATTTTTATATATAAAAATATATGTGTAACATAAAAATACCCAAAATATATATAGAAATACTGTCAATATAGAAAAACTATATTTATTTATTTATTTATGTAAATGGTTCAAATGCTTCTAACTTGTGTAAGGGGTGAAAATCTTGAAAGGTCTGAAATGATGGGATTTGAGCTGAAAACCTTTTTGCTTTCCAGGAATTCAACTTGTAGCTTCAACCAGTCTGAGGGTAAACACTTTCAAATTCAGTGCAAGGATCAGGTTTCATATTAAAAAAATACCTTCCCAGGCTTGCACCTGCGCAGAGCCCTGGCTCCATGCATGTGGAGGAGCCTGTGCTCGTAAGCTTCACTCTTCCCATGCAAGTATGAACTGAGATGACTTGGCTGGAGATCTGCCACAAATAATACATTGAACTTTGGGCAGGATGCAGAGAGTGGAGCGCAGGCTCCCCCTTCCAGCCTCTTCATCATCCACATATCCAGGAACATGTGGGGTTACAAGTTGTGGTGTAAATATGAAGTGAAGCAGAACTGCCCATGGCTGTGTGTGAGCCGGGCTGAGGCGTTGCTGCCGGGCTGGTGATACCCAGCCTGTCCCTTCCCTGCTGGCACGTCCCCACAGCCTCACGCCGGTGCTGTTGGCATCAGGCTGGCGTGGGGTGTGGGGAGCCCAGCTTGGCTCCTCGCCCGCCAGGGTTCAGCAGCAGGGGCTGACAGAGTTTTACAAGGCAAGATTATTTCCTCATTAGCAGGAGTATGAGCCGTGTCCTTGCTGCCCAGCCTGCTGAGGTGCAGCCACCAGTTCAGCTGTGCCCTGACTGGGGATGGGCACAGGAGGGGAATTATCAACTTACGCAGGAGATGAATGCCCCGGGTCACCTCCTCTGCCGCACCAAGTCAGCCAGGGCAGCCACCCTGGGCTATTTTTAAGACTGGAAACATCAAGTAAAGCAAAGGCAGGGTGAGGAAGTGGCTGATCCCCTGAGGGGAGGAGTGTTAGACGTTCCATTGCTGCTGCTTGTGGTGGTGAGAGCCTTCATCCCGCTGAGGCTCTGGCCAGGGGGCCTTCAAGTGATCCAAAAACCTATGTACTCCTGCAGCAGGGAGGGAACTGGTGACCGCCTTAGCGCCGGTGATACCAGTGCTGCTGCTGCAATACTGGGCTTTGCTTGAACCTCGTACCAGTCCCAGCTGCGCAGGCACGTGAGGACACCCGTCCCTCCCCAAGAGCTCCAGCCATGAGGACAGTTTTAGCACACACAAGCACTGGGCACCGTCCTTGGGCAACCTTCCCTGGCAGGCAGGCCAGAGCAGACGCAGGATGGATGGTGGTGATGTCTGGAAGGCACTTGGTGCTGTGGCCACAAGGACTGCATTAACACTGGGATCAGAACCCTCCCTCCCTGA
The DNA here is from genome assembly GCA_013400235.1 of Oriolus oriolus. NCBI lineage: Eukaryota > Metazoa > Chordata > Aves > Passeriformes > Corvidae > Oriolus > Oriolus oriolus. The sequence continues at coordinate 42,265 of VXBT01005394.1, read as the reverse complement.
CTGATTTTTGGGTGCCTGGGTGGGTGTCACTGCCTGGTGAGTGTGTTGTCACCACACCACTGTGGCGGTCAGGCTGTATGACAGCTGGGAGAGGAAGCCTGCCCAGTACAGCTGCAAGGAGGGACCCAGCGAAAAAGGCAGTCCTTGGTGCAAAACAGGGCAGCTGAGCTTCACTGCGGGCTGTCACAGCTGAGTACTGTGGTGTGCTCGGGTAATGGGAGTTTACAGGGAAAGCTGCTTATGGAAATTTGGAACAGTATCAAGCATCCAAAATAACATCTATCCTTTTGAAAAGCCCTTAGGTTCTGTTTACAGCCCATCTTGAGTTTTGAGATAGTTTGGATACTGTTTACTTGAGTGAATAAACAATGTTACTGACATGATTTTGCCTACTAGCACGACACAGCAAATGACTTTTCCCGGTGGAAAACCTCAAAACATCTCCAGGTGTCCCAGGCTGGAGGGTGCTGCCCAGGAGGTTAAAGGATGCTGGGAATGGGGAGGCTGCAGAGAGGAGCTGGGCACTGCTGTGACTGCTGGGGCACGGGGGCTCCTCTGCTCCTGCACGATGCAAAGCAGAGGGAAGTCTGTGTGTAACGTGATAGCTTTTATTGATCCTTTGAGGAGGATTCCAGGCAGGATTGCCCTGTGTAGGATACTGTGCTGACACTCCTAGCTGGCATTGAGACCTGCCTGGGGACTTCCCTCTCTCCTGTTGGGAAAGGACCTGCTGGAGGAGCACATCCCCTCTTGCCATGCTGGAGTCCTTCAGGGACAAGGCAGTGGTAGCTTTTCCTTTCAAGAGCCATGTGCTCCTTTGTGATACCTAAAGGTGATGCTCAAAATGCCTCCTTTGGCCAGAAAATGCAAAGGTTTCTTCGATGTGGTGCTAAGGCAGCTAGGGCTTCTGCAGCCACCTGTCCCAGGATGGGAATGAGCCCCCAGCTGGGTTGCAAGGCTAGAGCACATTCCACTGGGGACACAGCTATGCTGCTGGGGACATCCTCAGCCGTGGTTGACTTTGGAGTCTGCTCACAGTGGCATGGGGAGGTGGCTGGAAATGACAGACTTGCAGCTCCAGGGAAAACTTCTCATGTTTTTTTTTCCCCCCCAGATTATCCTCTTGATCTGAGCCACAATGACACTTTTCTGCAAGCCACAACGTTTCTTCCTGAAGACTTTACATACTTCCCCAACAGTACCTGTCCTGAGAGGCTCCCTTCTATGAGTGAGTAGCATCCTGACAGCCCTGTGCCCCTCACCTGCTCCCCATGGCTTTGGAGGGCACACAGTGGCATTCCCAGTCTCACCACCATTGCCCCTTTCCCTGCCAGGCACCTAGGGATGAATGGGAGCGCTGTTTAGAGCCCAGCTCCCTCCTGAGAAATCACTGTTTACCCACCCTCAGGAATTAATCCCTGCTGTGTCGGAGGCATGTCTCCCTACTGAAGCAGGAGCCCATCGCTTGGCAAACACAAACAAAAGAGGGATTGTGCGCTGGGAGCTGGTGAAAAGACTCTGCCAGCCCTTTTCCAGGGGCAGTGGCGGCGGGGTGGCTCCCTTGTGCCTCGGCAGTGCTGCCAGTCCCAGCCGGGTACAGCTGTGTCGGGGCTGCTGTGGGAGGTGGGCTGGACCCCCCCAGGGGAGCTGCAGCTGGGAGAAATGCTTCCACCAAAGCTATCCTCAGGTGGAAAATTGGGCTTTTGAGGGCAAATGTTTCCAACACAGGGGGAATGCTCTCTGCTGAGGTGAGGGGTTTAGTCTGCTGGAAGCATGCAGGGAGGAGTAGAGGGGTACCCCGGCTGCATCCGGGCTCTCACGTACGTGGGCCTCTCATGGAGAGCTGCATCCAGCAGCAGCCACAAAGGCTGAGGAGATGGAGGTGTTACATCAGCAGCATTTCCTAATTGTTTTTGCTGGTGCTAGAGAAAAGAAGTTGAGTGCTGGGGATGGAGGACAGGGGTGCAGCAAAGTGCTGCCTCAGGACCACAGCAGTTCCTCACCCCCCACTGCTTCTCCCGCTCTGCAGAGGGCCCCATTGATGTAAATATGAGTGAGATCACCATGGAGGATATCCACCAGTTCTTCTCTAAAGACCCTTCCATCAGGCTGGGAGGGCACTGGAAGCCGAGTGACTGCCTGCCTCGCTGGAAGGTAACTGGGAGCTGGGCAGCCCCGTGTCCTGCTGCGTGGGGGGGGCCAGGGAGTCCTGGGCGGGCGGTGGGAAGATGTTAACGAGAGCATCTCTGGTGTGCCGCATCTTCAGAGCAACGATGTGAGGAGCTCTGAAGTGTGGCAATGTAGTGCCCAGGGACAAAATAGTGAACTCAAAGGCTGCTTTAGTGTCCCCAGTGCTGGGCAGAGGTGATGAGGGGGCACTGCAAGTCTCCCTTCCACTCAAGGTGACACTGAATTTTTCCCAAGCAACAATTCCACAAAAAGTAAATAGGAAATCCATGCTTTGGGAGTTGGAAGGGTTTCAGGCTGCTCAGCCCTGTGTGGGAGAGCTAAGACACCTTTTTCAGCGCTGCTCCTGTAACCCCACACCAGCCAGTCCTGCTCCCCAGCCTGGGGTTGGCAGCGGGTGCGGTGCAGTGAGAGCCGTGTCCTCCCTTCATCAGGTGGCGATCCTGATCCCATTCCGCAACCGATACGAGCATCTTCCCGTCCTCTTCAGACACCTCATTCCCATGCTGCAGCGGCAACGTTTACAGTTCGCCTTCTACGTTGTGGAACAGGTGGGTGAGCGTGGGGCGGGCGGCACTGCCCTAAAAACGCGTCTGCCAGCACTGCAAGTACAGCTCTGCCCTGTCCCAAGGGGTGTCCCTGCCAGATCACATCTCTCTGATGTGGGAGGTGTAGGGGCCATGTTGCAATGTGAGTTGTCCCGTTCTGTCTAAAAGTGGCACAGCTAAGAGATGTGCCCAGAAATGACTGGTTTCATCTGAAAAATAGAGGTTCGGGGATTTGTGTTGTTGTTTTATTTTTTAAATTCTGTTTTGTAGGAGTTATTTTTTTTAAAAAGCTTTGGACCAGGTATTTGCAGTTTAGAAAATGCTACAGTTTTTTTGTGTATCCCTGCAGTAGTTCCAGGCAGTATCTCCTAGGCACAGGAATGGCCTGACCAGAGTTAGGCATTTCATGTAGAACATGACTGTTATTTGATGTGTACATGGACCTCTCACGTAAGCTGTTTGGGTTCATCCACCCAGTAAATGTGCCTCCATATTTAGCTCTAGCTTAAAAAGATTGATCAAAATTGGGATTTTTTTCAAGTGTCTGAGTAATAAGGCTTCAGCATCTTTATTTTAGTTTCTGTACTGTAAGTTGAATATTTCAGTGTTGGTTGATTTCACTAGTCTGCTCCAATAAATTGCTTCCTTCATGGTGCCAATATGGGAGCTGGTTGCCCTCTGCAGTTTTCTAGACAGGGCTGAGAACACACACAGAGCATGAACCGTAAGGACTCCTCTTGAGAAGGAACTTTCTCCCTGCTAGGCTGGAAACCAACCCTTCAACCGTGCCATGCTCTTCAACGTTGGCTTTCGGGAAGCAATGAAGGACTTGGACTGGGACTGCCTCATCTTTCACGACGTGGACCACATACCAGAGAATGACCGTAACTATTATGGGTGTGGACAGATGCCGAGGCACTTTGCAGCCAAGCTGGATAAGTACATGTACCTGTAAGCACTGTTCTTCCTCCCTGCTACCATGACTGCTAAGGAGCCACTGTTAGATTTAATTAATTTATTTTTAAGGCAGAGAATGAATCTGGGTTTTTTCTCAGGCTTTGTGTGAAGGGAGCATGAGAGGGAATAGCAGAGAGCATCCTCAGGGCTTGGGCTTTCCCATGGCAGGCGGGAGAGCCGGTGGGCTCTGCCCTGACCCTTCTCTCCCTCTCAGGCTCCCGTACAACGAGTTCTTCGGCGGGGTGAGTGGCCTGACAGTCGAGCAGTTCCAGAAGATCAACGGATTCCCTAACGCCTTCTGGGGCTGGGGAGGCGAGGACGATGACCTCTGGAACAGGTACAGGCTCCTGGGCCCTGGTGGAGGCTCTGTGAGCTGAGCCTGGCACGTGCTCTGAGGGGACGATTGTCCCCTTCGACACTGGTGCTGGGCTCGCTGTGCCCACCTGCCCTGGGCAGGGGATGAGCTGGGGGGGCCCGGTGGGAACAGGGGCTGCTCCAGCCTGCACAGGCAGTGGATGGGAAGCAGAGAAGTGCTGGCTGGGAAATGGTTGGCTCTGTGCACAGTATCGCACACGGCTGAGCAGGGCTCCGAGGTGCTGAGTGCTGTGTGACATGCCCCAAGCCCAGGCTGCAGCAGGAGGTTTGTGTGGCTTCTCTGTGGGTGGGAAGGCCGAGCCACGGCCAGAGCCCCAGGAGCTCTGACTGCAGCCCAGGAAGCACTGCCAGCACAGCAAACACAACGGGTGATTATTTTTTGTTTATTTTATTTTATTTCTCCCCTTTCTAATGCAGAGTACAGTACGCAGGCTACTCAGTGACTCGACCAGAAGGAGACACAGGGAAATACAAATCAATTCCCCACCATCATCGGGGAGAAGTGCAGTTCCTAGGAAGGCAAGTAAATTTTTTTAAGAATCCTAAAACCTTTCACAAAGAGTCTGTACCATGCAGGAGGTTCCCTGCAGCTGTTTGAGGGCAGTAACGGCCTGAACTCTTGAAGGAAACTAACTGCAGGGAGATGGAGGCAGAGCATTGCCAGGATTCCTCCATCCCTGCATTTTGTACCCCACATCCCTGCAGTGAAGGGTCCTTGCTTTGTGGCTGCTTGAATGCCATCCAAAAGAGGGGATTGTCAGCACGGCAGGCTGAGGGCCTCGCCTTTATCTCCAGAGTGATGTACAGGGGTGGCTATTGCCAGGTGTCAGAGAAGCTTCAGTGGTTCTAGAAGAGCCTGACCTAAGTGCTGAAGGAGGCATTGCTCGGCCTGCAGAAAGCACAGAGCAGGGGCTGTCCTGCAGCATCTGTGGCTGCTGAAGCATCAGGTGTCCCCGGCAACACCCACAAAGTCCAACAGCAACACCCTCTCCATTCTTCTGTTTCTGCTTCTTGGCCCTAAACTTGGGGCTTGGGCAGATGTACAGAGCCCCTGAACTCAGGGTTTGCTGTCTTGTGAGGCTTCAGGCACCCATCAGGAGTGGTAACTGTCCCCTGGACCAAAGGAGAACAAGTACTGTGCAAACATTTTTCTCAAGAAGATAAATGGTCCCTGGAGCTCTCCAGGAGGGCTCCAACCCATTTGTCCCAGAGCCAGGGTTGTTTCAGAGAGTACAAGGGTTGACTGATTGCTTTTGCCTGAAGACCACAGTGGAATTTGAGTCTTCTGAAAACTGCAACAGAAAACCAGAGAAATACATCTTTCACAACTTTAGGAATTAACACTTGTAGCTGAGGAGCTGCTGGATGAGCAGTGCAAGCTCTGTTCTGCAGAGGGGCTTTAGTCTGCTGCTGCAGAGATTTGAGCTATATCTGCTGGTCTTTTTTTGCTCATTTTTGGGGGTGTTTCCATTTGAGTTTCCATCTTTATCCGTACTTTTCATTTCTCTGTTGGACAGAATGCAGCCAGTCAGAGATGCTTCTCTTACTTCACTCTTGAAAAAGAGAAGTTGCTTTGGCTTAAAAAGCTGTATTTAGTCAAACCCTTGAAGCGTGGCGGGCTGATAGTGCCGTGGGACTGAGCTCTGGTTCCTGGCATTTCCCTGGTCTCCTGGCCCCAGCCCAGGAGCCTGAGCTCCATGTCAGCAGGAGCTGTGGGTCTGTTCAGCGGGATGGGGAGATGGGAAGGGCAGAGTTGGCCCCAGTGAGCTGCTGCCTCTGGAGCCTGGCGCCCAGCCTAGCCTGGGGTTAGCAGGACGTGTCCTCTGTCCCGCCTCTGAAATCCACTCTGCGTGTACCCACAGTGAGCCCTGACACAGCACACTGACACTAACACTGCCCACAG